>CP053465.1:67960521-68191718 GCA_022644695.1 Cenchrus purpureus
GTTGAAATTCACCATTTCCAACCCTCAATATTCTCACATAAATGGAGGCATGTGCATTATTTACTAGCATTTAGGTTTGAATAATGTAGTTCCACTTGTCCTTGGAGATTATTTGTATGTAGGTGATTTACCCTTAAAAGAGATGGAAACTCACCTTCTATGAAGAAACCATGCCAAGGAGGTGGCGCCACCAAGGGAAACATGGCAATCCATGTCATCGATCCGGGGAGGCACTTTAGGCAGATCGAAGGACGCCACATGGATCAAAGTATCCACCACCGGATACCAAATCAAGCCATGCACCGGATGGATCGAGGAGGCCTGAGGCAGCCAACTGGAAAACCACGGTGGGGCCACCCTAGGGGCCGGCCGATCCTAGGATCGGCGAAACCTAGGGGTCCCATCTTGGCCCTCCACGTGGTAGCTCCCTATTGGTCCATTGCCTCGGGTGTTTAGGGAACTTTGGGCGTCGAGCAAGCCTTGTCCTTGCCTATAAATAGAAGGGGAGGGGCTCCAATTTCACACACACCACTCTCTCATTCTCCTCTCACTTTTAGTTTCCAAGGCTAGGGGGTAGGCTAGAGTAGCTCTTATTCAGGTTCCATGTCCTCTTGGAAGTCTAGGTATGAGTTTTCTTTTATCTTTATTTCTTTGTATGACTTTGATCTACTTCATTATTACTATTTCATATAAAGTCATGGTAGATCATATGTTTGATATGTTTTTGAGTTTATCCTTTGTTCATCATTTAGAGGCTTGTGTTCTTCGTGAACACTACCTTTTGATCCACTTGAAGGGTGACAAACTCCTTCCTTATGTGTTTGTTCATAAGTTAGAGGCTCGTGTTCTTCACGAACACGACCTTTAATCTTATTGATTAGACATAAGAGAGTTCATATTTGTTTGTATGTCTAGCCTTAGTTGATCTTGTTAGATGGCATGAGAGTGTTGCATGAGGTCGTTGTTCATGCTACGGTACTCGGTCTAGTTGACCGCCTCGGTGGCTCTCACCTGGTCACAATAGCCGGGCCGGTAGAGTCTAGCACCAACGTAGGCATGGTGCCCGGGTTGTCCGCTACGATAGTTATGAGCATACCCCCCGTAACGATAGAGGTCGGTCCTCGGGTGGTGACAGCCGTTGGATCCTTGGGCAACCTCCGCTACTGGGGTACTGAGGAGTCTAAAGTCTAGTTTCAGCAGTCTGGTGGGCTAGCTCCCAGCTTTTTACCTGGGTGCTGAACCTTATCTTTCTCATGCAATACTCATGCCCATCTCTTTATCTTCTAGCTTTGTATGTTTAGTACATTAGAACCTAGAGCTAACTCGTATGATGTTCCCCTAAGCCGTAGTGTGCTAGAGTAGAGGTAGATCCGAGTGTGTGTGTCACACTACCCCGTATATCTTTTATCTTACCCCTGTCTTTGAGTGAGTTGTTCCCTATATATCTCTTTGTTTACATTCAGAGCAAAAGCATAAGTCTAAGATATCCGCCATTGCCTTCCACGGATCGATACCCTTGAATACTCTCCTTCCTTGGGGAAATGCTACAATGGTTTATCCGTGCTTGATTGCGTTCATGATCGTTAGATTAACCTCCGCAAGTCTCGATGTTCACGCTAACCCGGTGCCATTAGTTGTGACATTGAGAGCTGCCTAAAGGTGTTTCCTAGTGTTGACGCTAAGGACTGGTCCCAGATCTGTTCTTAAGTGATCGACACTACGCTTACAACACACACAATTCGGGGTGCATCTCGTAGCTCGGTGCTTATTCTCACGCCGATTTATGACCGGGACATATACCCAGCGGACGCGATCGTCTGCAGACATCCGCGCTGGCGTTCAGATTGTGCCAAGTGCTTTGATTCTTGTCCAGTTGCTTTCGCTCTTTGCTCCTAGGCTTGTCTCTTGTTCTTCTAGGCTTGTGTGTGCCTTGTTTGGAGCTTCCTTTGTGTGTGCGCTTTGGAGTGGCAATCGGGTATAGGCCGAGTTCGACCTTCTGAAGAATTTTTATCGGCTCCATTCACACCCCCTCTCTGGTCGCCCTATTCGGTCCTTCAATTGGTATCAAAGCCGGTTACAGATCTTCGTGATTCTAACCAGTCTAAGATCCAAAGATGGGCGATTACGGTAAGAGGTCGTGTCCTCCGCACTTTGATGGCAAGAATTACCCGATGTGGGAGAGGCGCGCTTTTTATGAGGGAAGGAACTCTTATTTGGGAGGTCACTCAAAATGATCAATATGTCATCCCGAGATAGTTTTCGCTTCCAGGATCGCGGACATGTTTGAGGCCAACAGCAAGGCCGTTGATTACTTGTTCCGTGCTCTCTGTGCCTCAGAGTTCGAGCGAGTGTACGAAGAGAATGTGGCCGGAAAGATATGGCTCAAGTTGAGAAATGCTCATGTTGGCAATGCCCAAGTGCAAGCCCGTTTGTTTTCCACTGAGAGAGTACGAGAACTTCACTCATCTCCCGGTGAGTCGACCGATGCTATGTTCCAGCGTTTCACTAGCATTGTCAACAACATGAGGGCAAATGTGACAGTGCTCCCATACGCAGATCATGATAAAGCTATCAAGCTTTTGCATGCCCTGGATAGGTCTGTGTGGAGTGCCAAGGTCGAGGCCATTGAGGAGTCGAGCGTGTATGATACGCTAATGCTGGATGAGCTGTTTTCCAAGCTCAGGTCTTCAGAGGTTGATCGTGGCTTGAGAGCCAAGAGCGAGAGCCCCACTGATCCTCATAGTTTGGCTCTTGTCTCGGGATCATGGTCTAACGCTAACCCTGGTGGTTTCTTTTTTCCTTGTCTTGTGTCTTTGCCAGATGAGGACTTTGAGGTGCTGAGTGAGGACGATCTCGCATTGTTGAGCAAGAGGTTTGGGCGGATGTACGAGAACCGCAAGAATGCAAGGCGGAGCTCGGGGATGTGCTATCGGTGCGGGAAGCACGAGCACTTCATCGCCGAATGCCCTGAAGCCATGGAGATCAAGAACGACTACAAGGGCAAGCCCAAGCATGACTACAACAAGCACTGCTCCCGGAACGACTACAAGGACAAGCACAAGGACAAGGGCGAGAGAAGGCACAAGAAGGGTGGCGGCTATAAGAAGAAGACCGCTCGAGCAATGGTGGCCGGAGCGAGCGACATCGACTCGACTTCAAGCGATGCTTCTTCCGACTCGAGCAGCGAGGATGAGCAAGAGAAGCGTAAGGACAAGCGACACACGGGCAAGAACTTCACCGGCCTAAGCTTCATCGCACAAGGAGGCTTTTGCGGCATGGCGCACTCCAAGAAGGGTGGGAAGCACAGTTCGGATTCGAACTCTGATTCCGATGAAGAGGTACGACAAGATCCCAACTTCTTACTAGAGGAGAATGCTAGGCTCAATGAGTTGCTTGATAACCGTGATGATGTGCTTAGAAAGACCAACAAGGAGAAGAGGGAATTTAGGTCTTTGTTGGGTGATGCTAAGGACAAGGTAGCCGAGCTTGAATCCTTGCTTGTGAATGCTAGGAATGAGATAGTCGCTTTGAAGTCTGCTCCTCTGGTGTCTGATGAGATAGACTATGGTGATTGTTCAGTTTTTCTTGCTGATTTGACTACCCTCAAGGAGAAGCATACCTCTACTTTGGAGGAACTAGATGTGATTAGGATTGAGTGTGATGAATTGAAGTCTAGGCCAGCATTACTAGGTGCTTGTACCTCATGTCCTATTTTGCATGCTAGGCTAGATGAGTCTCACACTAGAATTGTTTCTCTTGAGGCGGCATTGAAAGCTCCTCTTCCTACATCATGTTCGACCTGAGAAATGCATGCTTTGAAAACATGGAACTTGCACACTATGTTGATCGTCTGCAGGATGAAAATGATGAATTGAGAAAATGATGGGTGGTTGTTCGGACATGAGCCACAATTGAGTTTGATGTTGGCTCGGTTCAAGAGGTTTGATGGTCGCGTTGGGGGCGACAAGTGTGTTAGAAGAGTGGTGAGGGAGAAGAGAAATGGAGAGATTCCCATTCCACCACATACCACACCCATGAACAAATTTGCACCCAAGCCAAACCATCTCAGAAACAAGCTAGACACAACCCCAGATCCTCCAGTGTTCCCCACAAATCTGAAAAGTACCATAAACCCATCAAGTTTGTGAGCACCCAGGGGAGTGTCTTTGGTGGAAGTCGGAGAGAAGCTGGAGAGAAGCTTGTAGAGAAGCCACCTAAGCTAGGTGCCAATCGTTTCCATTGTGAGTATTGTGGGAGGGATGGGCATAAGGATGAGTTATTTCAAGAAAGAGGGATGAGAGGTTTGCTAGGGAGATGGCAAACAAGGATAGGTACCACCTTGCTCGTGGTGTGCCTGAGCCTCGTAGAGGGCCTCTACCTAGGGGTGAGGTGTATGTGCGCATGTTCCCACTCGTGGAGGTGCAGGTGGAGGTGGGTTTCCTCAGAGAGACAAGCGTGTTGGGTTTGGGCGTGGTGAGTTGGCTCGACGTGCTCCTTCTCGTGACTGCTACGAGTTTGGGAGGCACGATCGGAGCTTTGGGTCTCAGATGGACTACGGGCCATGTTTTCCTCCTCGTGGTGCGTGTACTCCTCCTGTGAGACGTGATAGGTCCTTTGGTGGTAGGCATGAGAGGGCTCCGCCTAGAGGTTTTGGGAGGATGGATTTTACTAACCCTCTTTTGAGCAAATGGCTCAAGACCGGTTTGACTCTTTGGTACTAACCCCTGCTGTTGAGTCGCTTGCTCATTCTCGCCTCGCTTGTTGATTGCAGTGTGGAGGCTTGAGGACTTTGGTTGATCGACCGCTGTGCTCATGACACATGACCGAGATCGTGGGTGGTTCTCTAGCCTCACCCCTGAGTACGAGGGAGTACATCACTTTGGGGACAATGGGAGAGGATGAGTGCTTGTCAAGGTATGGTGAAGGTGAGTAGCAAGGTGACCTTAAGAAGTGTGGCCTCGGTCAAGTCACTTGGTTTTAACCTGTTGTCGTGATCTCTTACTTGATGAAGGTTTTGAGGTTCGTTTTAAGTCGGGTGCTTCTCGTGTGCTTGATTCTCGAGGCAATCTTGTCTGTACGATCGTCCCCGAGGGTCAAATCTTTCGTGCCGATTTTTCCCAGTTTGTTGGTCCTCCTCGATGCTTTGTTGCTGGCGTTTCACCGAGCTTTGGAAATGGCATAGGAGGTTGGGACACTTGAGCTTTGAGTTGCTTTCCCGCTTCAGTGGCCTTGATCTTGTCCGAGGATTGCCTAAGTTGAAATTCGAGATGGATTTGGTTTGTGATTCTTGTCGGCCTAGAAAGATGGTTGCTGCTTCTCACGCCCCTCTGACTTCTGTCATGACCGAGTGACCTTGTGAGCTGTTGCACATGGATTTGGTTGGGCCAGCTCGTGTTCGCTTGGTGGAAGTGGTATGTTCTTGTGGTTGTTGATGATTTTCGAGGTACTCTTGGGTTTTCTTTTTGGAGGATAAGAGTGAGACATTTGGCTTTGTTCGGGACTTGATCTTGAGGTTGAAGAATGAGAGACATGGTGATGCCATTCGAGCTATACGCAGTGATAATGCCATGGAGTTTAAGAACTCTCATTTTGATGCCTTTTGCAGTGATCTTGGTCTCGATCATCGCATTTTCTCCATACGCCGCTTGCCGTAATGGCGTAGTGGAGAGGAAGAACCGGACCCTTTGTGAGATGGCCAGGACGATGCTTGATGAGCATAGGACTCCTAGGCGTTTCTGGGCCGAGGCGATCAATACCGCTTGCTATGTCTCAAATCGCATCTTCCTTCATGCTTTCAAGAAGAAGACCTCTTATGAGCTGATGCATGGCCGACAACCCAAGGTGAGTCACTTTAGAGCTTTTGGTTGCAAGTGTTTCATTCTGAAGAAGGGCAAGTTGGATAAGTTTGAATCTAGATGTTCAGATTGTATTTTCCTTGGTTATGCGATTCACTCTAGAGCATATCGTGTGCTCAACCTTGATACTAATTGAATCATGGAGACTTGCGAGGTAACCTTCGACGAGACACAACCATGTAGCTCTTCTGCTTTTGATTGTGCAGGTGACGAGGAGATTGGAGCGAGGATCTTTGAGGATGAGAAGGATGGAGATGGAGATGAAGACGAGGATGGTGGTGATGCTCCCGTGGCTGATCATGTACATGCTACTTCCACTACTACGACGACGATCGAGGATGGACCATCCCCTACACCCACTACGACTGAGGCTGTTCGAGTGGAGGCCGTCACGAGGGGAGGTTGTGTCCAGCGAGAGCCCCCTACGAGTACAAGTTGATCACCCACCGACAACCATCATTGGTGACCTTCATGAATGCACTACACGGTCGAGGTCAATGAATACTTCTCATTTCGCTCACTCTGCTTTTGTGCGCTGCTTGAGCCCAAAGATATTCGACACGCTTTGTCTGACGAGAATTGGGTGAATTCCATGCATGAGGAGTTGGAAAACTTTGAGAGAAACCAAGTCTGGGTGTTAGTCGATCCACCGCCAAATTGTCCCATAGGTACCAAGTGGGTGGAAGAACAAAGAGGGTGAGAATGGGATGGCTGTGAGAAACAAGTCGAGGTTGGTGGCGTAGGGTTCAACCGTAGAAGGGATAGACTATGAGGAGACATTTGCTCCTATGGCCCGTTTGGAGGCAATTAGGATCCTTCTAGCCTTTCTTTGTGGCTAAAGGGTTCAAGTTGTACCAAATGGATGTCAAGAGTGCTTTCTTGAATGGGGTGATAGAGGAAGAAGTGTATGTGAGGCAACCCCCGGGGTTTGAGAGTGAAAATACCCACACCGTGTATACAAACTCGAGGAGAGCTCTATGGGTTGAAAGCAGGCACCTAGAGCTTGGTATGGCAGGTTGAGAGGCTTTTTGCTTTGAGTAAGGGGTTTGTGATGGGCACAGTTGATAAGACCCTATTTCTCCTTAACCATGGGATTGACCTTTTGATTGTTCAGATATACGTGGATGACATAATCTTTGGTGGCTCTTCTCATGATCTTGTTGCCAGATTTGCAGATGACATGAGCAGGGAATTTGAGATGTCCATGATTGGCGAGCTGCAGTTTTCTTGGGTCTCCGGATCAAGCGTGCAAGGGCGGACGCGTTTGTACATCGGTAAGTACACCAGGGACATGGTGAAGAAGTTTGGCATGAACAACTCCAAGCAGCTGACTACACTGATGAGTACGACTACGGTTTTGGATGCGGACGAGGACGGCGAACCCATGGACCAGAAGGAGTACCGGAGCATGATCGGCTCCCTCCTCTACTTGACGGTGGACGAGGCATACCTCAGAAGTGTCTGTGCGCTTGTTTTCAGGCTTCACCGAGGACTTCACATCGGCAGGCTGTCAAGTGGATTTTTTAGGTACTTGAACTACACTCCTGAGTTTGGTCTTTGGTACTCTGCCTCCTCGACACTCATACTTCATGGGTTTTCTGATGCTGATTTCGCTGGGTGTCGAATGGACCGCAAGTCTATTTCTGGGTGTTGTCATTTTCTTGGTTCTTCTTTGGTGTCTTGGTCATCTCGCAAGCAATCGAGTGTAGCCCAATCCACCACCGAGGCTGAGTATGTAGCTGCTGCTAGTTGTTGTTCCCAGCTGCTTTGGATGACCTATACCATGAGTGATTTTGGTGAGAAGTGCTCCCAGGTTCCACTTTTCTGTGACAGCACTAGTGCCATAAGCGTAGCCAAAAATCCTGTCCTCCACTCCAAAACGAAACACATAGAAGTGAGGTACCACTTTCTGAGGGACAATGTCGAGAAGGGAAACAAATCTTTGTCCTATGTCCCTACCCAAGACCAGCTAGCTGACATTTTCACCAAACTGCTTGACCAAGTCACTTTCACTCGCTATGGGTGAGCTTGGGTGTGCTTTCCTTTCTAGGCTTCTCATGTATATATGTGTCATATGTTCATTTTGTTGCATTTCATTCATGCATTTTAATTTCTGTACAAAACCTGGTAGGATAGCCATCTTTGGATCACTTGAGCTAGGTTTGAGCTTCTCTTATATACACTGATCACTGATGTGCTATCTGTGAGACTTGTGCATGTTTAGTAAATTGTGGATATGAATGCTATGCTCTTGATGGTTTCGCCATATATTTGTGTTGAGATAGCTTTCTTTTGATGAAAATGCTAAAATTGTGTCTCTCATGAGTAGATGCTTGTCTATGCTCAATTTGTGCTTAAATACCTCTATCATCTTTAGTTTGTGCTTGAGAATCATGTTCTCTTTGCTTGGGGTCAAAGACCTTTCTGTCATTGTAAATGTTTAGCCCTTTTGCTTGCTTGGGGAGGAGCATAAGCTTCTTTTTGCCGCAAAGGAACTTCATGTACCATGTTTAAACTTGAAAATGGAATTGGTGTATGAATTGCCTTATGCTTGAAAAGTGAGCTCCTAATCATGTTTTTATGGTTTGATATTCATATCTTGGGTGCTAAACCGTAGAATGCTTGTCTACCATGAGAAGTCTCATTTTAAGAAGTAGACACATGGCTCGGTGGCTTTAACATGACTTGAGTAGCTTGTGGGTGTTTATAATGATCTTGTGATGAGAATTTGTGATCTTGCATTAAGTTTGGATGATCTAGTGTATTTATGTTCAAATTGATATAGAGAGAGTCTTGCTCATGAGATGACTTTTTCTTTGTGAAAATTGCTTAAAATTGCTTTTAGCCATATCACATGCTTATATGTCTCTACCTTCTTGATGGCAATGTGCTAGATACACCATGTCTACTTTGCTTACTCTATGTCTCATTTGTAGCATTTTGTTGTGCTCTTTGTATATTTGAGAAGCTTGGTAGATTGTATATGTGCTTTGACATGCATTTGTCATGAAACCAAGGGGAAGAGTCTCATATACCTTGATTCATGCATTGTCAACAAGGGGGAGAGTTTTGTATGATATGGGGAGAATTTTCATGCATTGGGAAATTTTGTGGAAAATTGGTATGCAATTGTGAGATGTGGCTTGTGAGGAGAAAAATTGAGAAGAAGAGGTTGCATTTGCTCAGGGGGAGTTTGCATATGTGCAGGGGGAGCTCCTTTGATTTTCCTAAGTTTTGTGCTTTGTGGTGTGCTCTTTGACAGCTTTGTTTTGTCTCGGCTGTGTTGAGTCGTTGACCTTGTCTTAGGGGGCCGAGACTCGGATTGGCGGGTGATCTTGTTTTCGCTTGTTCTTTCGCTTTGGATCACTTGCTTGGGAGGTTTGTGTTCAAGGTTGTTTTCTTTTCATTTTCTCTATATGATTTCTATGGGTGTTGTCAATGCACTCATCAAGGGGAGATTGAGGACTAGGTGTGTCCGAAGACCAGTGGAGGGTCGCTCCGTAGTGATGAGTGATTGACAACTTTGTGTGGACTGATGCTTGGCTAAGTGTGCAGGTACAGGTTGCGGCTTGACTCGTGTCGGTGTAGGTGAAGAACAAGCGCGAAAGGCCTTAGCTGTGGCGGCCTTTGGGTGATGGAGAGCCAAGTAGGCTTGGTTCGATGGACCCGGTGGCCGATGGGGTCAAGTGCGAGACGTGCGGTGCAGGACTAGCGGGCTGAAGTCGTGAACATGGGCCGGTGCAAGGTAGCGGATCGAAGCCGAAGATTGCACGCGGGGTTTGGTGGTTTGCCCACAAAATCATCGGTGGACGGTTTCTTGGTTTGGGCCTCAAAACCAAGCCCGGAGGCCCGAGGCGATGGAGATGGTGATCCGGGAGCTTCGGGAAGCTTCGAGGCGGAGGGCACGTGGCGTGATCGCGGGGTTTGCATCGAGGTGAAGCGAAGCCACGGTCGAAGCGTGCCCGTCTAATGAAGACTTGACCAAAATGCCCCTGAGTGGTTGTATCTTCATTTAAGCAGTAGGGGTAGCATGGTCATTTACCTCCCTCCGATGGACTTCGTACAAATAGCGGAGAGGTGGATGGCATCTCTCTCTCTTGGACTCTAGGGATTTCTCCCCGGTAGATTTCTCTGAACTGCTTCTTGTTCCTCTGGATTCCTTAGGCTAGACTCTTGTACAGACTCTGACCTCTGGATGTATGGAAGCATTCGGCGTTGCGGTGATCTCCTAGTCCTTTGTGATTTTCGTGTCATTTTCGGGGCTATTTTTGGGGGGTTTCGTTCTCCGCTCGGTTCGTGATTTTGGGGGCGTTTCTTCATGGATTTCTTTGAGGGGATCATGGGTGGATGCCTTGCGCATCTTTGTATGTGATCTTGACCCCTCAAACACCGTGGAGAGCCTTCGATTCGTGCGTTTTTGGTTGGAGCCCGAGTTCATGGTGGTGGTTGTTTGATCCGCGATTCCCGGTGATTTAGGGAGTTAGAGGTCGAGATTTTTGGGGCATAGCATCCTTGTGTGACGCATATCATCTCCCCAAAGTCTTGTCTCAAGAGCTTCAACCGTTTAGGAGATCCAGTGATGAGTTCGTGGAGTTGACCCGCTGGCGTTTTGGTTCTGTCGTGGCTTGCGACGTCCGCACTTTCCATAGCCGCGGAAAGTCCGCGCGTCCAGCTGTTCGTCGCGTGTTCTTCGTGTTCTTACGTGTCTTCGTTTTGATCCGGTTTGCCCCTAGGGTTTTGTTGTAAGAGGTTTGGCGGACAGTCCGTGGGGGTTTCACGGAGGGTCCGCGTGGCCGAGTTTCTGATGGACAGTCCGCGTGGCCTCCACGGACAGTCCGAATTTCGGGGCTGTGTCTCTGGTAGCTCTGGTGCTTATTTCGGACAGTCCGCGTCGTACCTACAGACAGCCCGCCGTACCCTAGCGGATGGTCCGTCTTTGCAGACGGACAAATCGCGCTGGCGCAGATTGTGCCAAGTGCTTTGATTCTTGTCCAGTTGCTTCCGCTCTTTGCTCCTAGGCTTGTCTCTTGTTCTTCTAGCCTTGTGTGTGCCTTGTTTGGAGCTTCCTTTGTGTACGTGAGCGTTTGGAGTGGCAATCGGGGTATAGGTCAAGTTCGACCTTCGGGAAGAATTTTTATCGGCTCCCATTCACTCCCCCTCTCGTCACCCTATTCGGTCCTTCAAAGCACCATGCTTAATTTAAAACAGTCTATGAATGTGTGAGTACTCAAAATATTCAAACCAGAGCATATCAGCATAAATGAAGGAAGCATGAAATCATGATCAAGCTATTTTCAAAAAGGAACATAAGCATGACCATAAGACGGTAAACCTCCCGGAAGGGATTTGTTTAATGTCAAAAGCAGGGCTTACCTAACTAGTGGGCATGATGCAAGAGCTGACATCATCTCCACACCAGGATAAGATTTGGTAGAGGAGGAACTTTACTTAGGATGCTCACATACCTCCCCCACACTTGAAGTTTGCATTGCTTGGCAACAAAACTCAAGTGTGTGGTGATCAAGCTTCCCTTTGTAAATGTTCTCTCACCAAAGTGTATCTAGGTGTTGCAGCTGATGTAGCTCACATGTTCGTCGGCATCACCAGTCCATCTTTATTTTCAATCTCCACTTGAAAGGTTAGTGACCAAAAATACCCGAAGGACAACTTATCCTAAAAACATGTTCTTGCTTTTATTCGAAAAGGGAAATAAAACCTAACCTAATCCAGGCTATCTCACAGAGTGCTTTGTTTATTTAAGGTCATAAGCTCGACCATGGGAACTTCATCTTGCAGCTATCATTGGTGGTGTCATTCCCATCTCACCACCAATCCTTGAAGTATCTGTGAAGCTTCAGCTGCAAGGTTAGTGCCACAGTTATCCTCATGAGGGGTAGAAGATTCTTCAACCTTAATGAGAACAGGCTCGGATGATCCGAACGGAGAAGTATGCGTCATCTTCTCGAGCGGGTTTTGCTGGGGAAGAGGTTTTGCCATAGGATGTCCCAGAGAAGGGGTAGCAGTGGCAGAAGCGACTCCCCTAAGCTTATCATCTAGGCTCCTTAAAGATGTATCGAAGAGCTGCTCTATAGGGGAGCCTAGGAGAAGATCGAGATCAAGGACATCGAAGATGTGAAAGTCTAAGCTAGCCTAGATCCCGTCTATGGTAAGCGGCACAACACTTGTGATCCCCCGACATCAAGAACACGTCCAAACGGACAGGTCTTGAGAAGCATGTCAGATGGTGCTAGCGGGACTCTGCCCAAAAGAGTTTCCGCTAAGTGCCATGGCAAAATGTTAACCTCCATGATGGGGTTACAATGGGCCTGTACGACAGTGCCTCTAACTGAGCAAGGGACAACCAGAGAAGGTGAGCTATTCCAAGTTGCCTCGGAAAATCGTGTCACTCCCTCTGACCATTCCTCTCTCATAGCCTCCTCAGGATATGCTTCGTCAGGAGGATCAGGAGGTAGAGGAGGCACCGCAGGCCTAAGGGAAGGTTCTGTCGAAAGATTTCTAGAATGATCGGTATGGACAGAATGAGGTTCCTCCCCTAATTGGGCATCAACAGAATTCGAGGTGTCTGAAAAATTTCTAGATGGGTCATCCTAGAATTTGCAAGTGAACACCGAAGGTTGAATTTCGTCTTCCTTTGGTGTTCGGGGTTCAAGAGAGGACTCAACAGATAAGTCTTGGGATTCGGAAGATGAAGACTCGGACTTGGATGTTGAGGGACTCTCATGCCTTGACTCGGATTCCTCTTAGTAGGATATGGGACCGTCTTCGAAGTAGGTGTTCAAGAAACTCCAACCTTCAGCCGGTTCCCTCTCAAGTAATGGTTTTCCGGAGTCAAGACGACAAACCGACCTTTTGTCGAGACCATCATAAAATTTGCGAAGCAACTGAGAATCAGTCATCGACAAGGGATGTCCAGAATACACTAAGCGTATAAATCTAGACCAGGCCATGTCTATCGTTTCCTTCTCTTTCTGTTGAAAACAATGGATATCCTCCTGTAGAGCAGCAACACGAGATGGAGGGAAGAACTCAAGGCAAAACTTGTCTCTAAGCTCCTCCCAACTATCGTTCAAGCTACCTACGTTATATGTGTACCATTGCTCTGCCTTCCCTACAAGAGGGTACGGAAACAACTTCCACTGGAAGGTATCCAAAGTCATACCCATAGTGTAGATAAGAGAACACAAGTTCTCGAAGTCACGAAGATGGTAATATGGGTTTTCGCTTGATAGACCAGAGAAGATAGTGCATCGAACGACATCGATCGTCGCAGGGAGAGGCTCACAGCCAGATGTGAGAAAAAGGCGCACCGAAGGTGGTGGCTCTAGGAGCTCATCCCTGGGGGTAGTGATGCTTTTACAGGAAAGCTTCACCATGGGTAGCGGGGGTAAAGGTAGAAGAAAAGAAACAAAAAGGATATCTTGATGGGTAACGGGGGTGAAGGTAGAAGAAAACGAAAAAAGATAAATACGAGGATCACTAGGTTCGAAGATAGATACAAGCAACCGCTTCTACATAAATGCTTGTTGGCATTTCTTAATGTCACCACTAGTTGTACACCTAGAGAGAGCATATAAGAGCAATATGCATACTGCAAAGCGCCGGAAATACGTAGCACTCCCAAGGAAGGAGAGTATTCCAAGGGTATCGAATCCAAGGAACGATGTGCACTATCTCCTACTCTAGTATATATGGTACAAGGACACTGAAGGACCGGATTGGCGACCAGAGAGGGGGGGAGTGAATGGGAGCCGATAAAAATTCTTCTCACACGGAGCAAGAACTCGGCCTATGGTCCGAAACTAACTCCAAAGGCTTAAGCACCTCACTTGCCAAATCCACGTAGCCACTGGAGTGCTAATGGACCTAGGAGCAAGTATCCAACCCAAAGAGATCGAGCCCGCAGCGGATAACAAAAAACGATCTCGCTCCAGGGTAGGGCAATCAGACCTCTATGCTGGCGGCCGACCTCCCCTGAGTCACCAAGAACTTGCTCGAAAACAACCCAAACGAACTCAAAATCCACTCAGGTTTGAACCAAGGCTTCCTCTGGTCAAGAACAACAAGCTCACAGAGAAATCAAACAAAAAAGCAAAACTTCTTTCAGGGGCGGTCAGACCTCCCTCTTCAGAAATCTTGCCTCCACCCAAAAACACTTCCAACTCCAAAACCTCTTGCTTCCCAAGATCACGTAGTCACTGGAATACTACTGATCCTAGGAACAAGTCCCACCTCAAATCAAAACTACCGAGACCAAAATACACTCCGAAAATCTTGAAACCACTTATGTCCAGCACGGGGCGGTCTAACCGCATAAGGGGGGCGGTCAGACCTCCCTGGACAGGAAACACCAAATCGACCAAAACCGAAGCAAACGAATTCGAAACTTGCTCAAACTTCAACCATGGCTTTCTCTGATCATGGCCATCATGCTCTCAGAGGATCACCTGGAAAAACCAAACTTTGACCAGGGGCTACCTGGGGCAGTCTAACCTCCTCCCTGGGGCGGTCAGACCTCCTCTGGCTAGCTCCAAGAAGAGGTCAAAAACTAGACCAAACGAACTCGAAACGAGCTGAGATTTTAACCATGAGTTCTTGTGATCAAGGCCAACTTGCTCCCAGAAGATCTCCTCGAAAAGCTAAACTTTCTCCGAGAAGGTCCCGGGCGGTTAGGGCCGCGTCCCCAGCTACACCGCCTCCCCGTAAAACAAGAACCATAGTTCAACCCTCAACTTCGCATCGATCGATCTCCCGATCCACCCAACGGATTGCAGCGAAACTTTGGGGATGGATGGGTTACCTCCTGGACAACCTCTCCCTCAAAGGATATCCACCAAAACGCTCTCAATCATGGGGAATCGCAAATCTTGCGCCTCTACCTCAAGAACTCGGGCAACTCCGAAAACCACCAAATCGAAGGCCTTTCCACGGGTTTGAAGGGGCAAGATCACCAAGAAAAGAAGCACCACGTCCTCATGTGTGATTCCCACAACAAATCCCACAAAGAAACTCCTCCAAAACTTCCCCACGAAAATCCCAAGAAAAGGCTCCGAAAATAGCTCCGAAAAAGAAAAATGTAGGGAATAAAGAATATGGCACAAGAAGAAGAAGAGGAAATCACTATGAATCATGTAGCCATATTCGGTTACAAGCCACTCCCAAGAATCACAAATCTTGGATGGCAAAAAGCTCAAACAAAGAGCCACTCTCTCCTCTCTACCTCTCACCAAGAGCACTCCAAGAAGAAGGAGCACACCCACCAAGCCAAGCCAAAAGAGATGGCTGCCCAACCAACCACTCCTCCTATATATAGGCCCTCCGGACAAATGGCCGAAGTGCCCCTACACTAGGAGTTACATTTCAAGCCCATGCAAGGGTGTTTTGGTCATCACATGATTTTCTCCATCGGATGGACGCCCGCAATCCGCTTCATCTCCATGCAAGCCTCACGATCGCGCCACGCATCCTCCGCTTCGAAGCTTCTCGATGTGCTGCGGCCCACGCGGTCAGACCGCCCCTCCTGGTCGGTCAGACCGCCCTGCCCGTGGTCTTTCCACAGCGGCGGTCGACCGCCACGACCGGCGGTATCTTGGCTTTGTGGCTCAGCCAATTATCCCAGTGGTTTTGTGGCCAAACCACTGCAAACGCCGCGGACTTGGTGCGACCTCCACACCAATCCCACTCATGACTTGGCCGCCACGGTCGTCCCGGCACGGTGTTGGTTTTGTGGCCAAACCAACAAACCCCGCGTGCAGACTCCGGTTGCTAGCCGCTACCCTGCGTCGGCTCCATCCCTCTCGACGTCGTCTTGCTCTTCTAGCCAGTGTAAGGTCCGCACTTGATCCGTCGGCCACCGGTACCTCGATCGAAGCCTACTTGTCTCTCGCCTCACAGGAGGTCACATGACATAGACCTTTCACACTTGATCTTCACCTGCACCAACGCAAACAAAGCCACAACCAACACCTGCAATACTAGGCCAAGAGTCAGTCCACACAATGTTGTCAACCACTCATCACGAGTGCATTGACAACACACCACTAAGGCAACATGGTAAATACACATGCACACACGACACAACACACACAACACAACACTACACAAAGCTTCAAGTCATCCGTTCAATCACTCAACACATACAAACCAAGGCACATCTCAACTTGGTTCCTCAATCTCCCCCTTGATTAGTGCATTGACAAAAGATGGTTTGAAAGCAAAAGAAAACTCATTCAAGTGCCCAAAAGCCAAGAAAAAGCAAACACGAGGCAACTTGAAGTGAGAAGAGCTCCAACCAAAGATTCTGAACCAAAGGAAGCACAACGGCTAAACACCACCAAAGAATCAAGCAGCCCTCAAGAGCTACAAGCAAACCCAAAAGCCATCAAACCAATTAAGCAAACCCAAAAGCCATCAAACCAATTTCAACTCTTAACAACGCACTTGTCAACCGCTCATCACCATCAAATCAAGGTTCATATAAACTTGATTTTCCAAATTTCTCCACCTTGAGGAGTGGGTTGACAACTTGCGAGCACAAATAAATGGTTTGAGAAGGCAAAGGCCAAAAATCTCATCCAAGTGAACGAAAGCCACACAAAAGCAAAAAAACAAAGGCAATTGGCATGAGAGGAAACACAAAGGCCACCACCACTAAAAATCTCGGTCCCCAAAGACATGGGCAACGGCTCGACACAACCGAGACAAGAACGCATGATCCCTCAAGAAGAGGCACAAAGGGCTCAACACCGATCATGGAAGGACCAACAGCTCAAATCAACCACCAGTTCCTCAAGAAGAGGCAAAGGGGCTCTACACCACCAAGAAAAGAGCAAAAGAGCACAAAACTCACAAGCTCCCCCTAAACACTTGCATTAGGGACAAAAGAGCATACAAAGCTCCCCCTAAACACATGCAATAGAGCAAAGATCACACCAAGCTTACAAGCTCCCCCTAAACACATGCACTAGGGTCAAAGAGCATACAAAGCTCACCCTAAACACATGCATAAGAGCAAAGGGCAAACCACCAAAAACACAACTCAAGAAAACAAAGAAGCTCCCCTGCACACATGCAAACTCCCTTTAAAGAAATGCAAACTCCCACTGAACAAATGCATGCAAAAATGCCAATGCAAGACAAAGAGCAACACACTCACCGTCCTGGGCGGTTAGACTGCCTGTGGAGGTTAGACCGCCCCCCGGACTTATCATATGCAGGGCGGTCAAACCGCCCCAAAAGACCGCCCCTCCAAATTTTGCTCTGAAAATTGCCGAAACGGTCTGAAAACCTTCTAAACATGCCCAGATGCATTTTCCATGCACAAACTTTTCTCTTTCTATAACAATGCATGAAACGAGGCAATTTTGCAAAAGTTTCAACTACTAGCTTCTCAAATATACAATGAGCACCCCAAAAAGCTACAAGTGAGCAAATGAGCAAGTAAGACATTCCAAAGCTGCATAGAAGCATAGCCATCAAGATAGTAAAGCTATATAAGCATATGAGCAAGCCATGATCAAGATACACAATTTTGCGAAAAAAATTCCCTCTCATGAGCCAAAGACCTAAACATGAGCAAAGCATACCAAAGTGAATCTAGATCACACAAACTTCATGCTAGGTCACATATCCTCAACACAAGATCATTACAAACACCCATAAGCATCTCATGTCATGTTAAAGCTACCGAGACATGTGTCTACTTCTTAAAATGAGACTTCTCATGGTAGACAACATGCAACGGTTTAGCACCCATATAATTTCAGATTTAAATCATTTATGACATGGATCAAGTGAGAGCATAATTTCAAGCAAAGCATTTCATACCAATTTCATTTTTCACATTTAAGCATAAAATGGTACATGAAGTGCCTTTGCGGCAAAAAGAAGCTTATGCTCCTCCACAAGGTAACACATGGGCTAAACATTCATAATGACAAATGGGTCTTTGACCCCAAGTGAGAAGCACATGATATCCAACCATGAATTAGGTGTGACATAAACCACCAAAGCACACTAAGATCATGCCAAGCCTTAAACTCATAAGAGAGAGTCTATCTAAACATTTTCCAAAAACTAGCCACCTCATCATGCAAATATAGCAAGACTATCAAGAGCATAGCTATCCTTCACAAGTCACATCAAACATGCTCACAAGCTCACAAATAGCATATCATAGTATTCATGGCATATAGGAGAAGCTCAACCTACCATGCATATGATACAAATGCAACAAAGGTAGATATGTACAACAAATGCAACATGATATATGACACAATGCAAGACATGAATGTCAAACCTATCGAAGTCCATATATCATGACATATGAATACATATGCTATGCAAAATGCATGGGGAGACACGGAACTTGACTTAACACCAAGAAGGCTCACAAGGGGACACACCAACTAAGAATCGCTCCAAGCGAGTGAAGAGCCACCAAAGATCCCAATTGAGTACCATAGAAAAGATACCAATTGCAAGACCGCCAAAGATCCCAATTGAGTACCATAGAAAGGATACCAATTGAAGGATCACAAATGGCTACCAAAAGCCACACCCAAAAACAAATTCCCCATCGAAAGAAGCCAAGCTCCCCCTCAACCAAAGACGACTAGCGAAGCAAAAGCTAGGAAAAAAAAGAGCAAAAGAGATGCTCTAAAACCAACCGAAAAAGGGAGAAAGCCAAAAGAGGAACAAACCACAACCCGAAGACAAGGCAAGCCCAAAACCCAAAGAACGCTCAAAACATGCTACACAATGCATTGACAATACTAATCAAGATAAATAAAGCATTGTAACATGATTCCACATATAAGCATGGGCTAGCAGACATGTCAACATCATGCATAACTATACAACTAGCCTAACCAAAATGATACCAAAGAACAACATGCCAATCATGATACAAGAACTAAACAAAAGGCATGATACAAGCTCATATGGATCATCTACCAATATATATTACAAATCTAGCATGACAAGATATACATGGGGGACAAACATGCTAACAAGAAAGGTACCATAGAGCTAGCCAAACACGATATAGATGGACAACATGACATAACCACAAAGAGCAACCATAAAACATGATGTTCATAGACATCATCCACCACAATATCATACAAAGATAGCAAGATAGATAAACAAGATCACAAAGCTATCATGAACAAGGTGGCTAGCCTATCATGGTTTACACACAAGCATGACACAAGATCAAAGCATGCAACAAGTATATACAAGTGAGCACAAGGGGAAAAGAAAACTCACTATACATGTGTACAAAGGCTCTCAAGAGCCATCCAAAGCGGTGTGGAGAACCATCCTGTCTTGATCACCCCATGTCCAAAGATCAAGTACCATCCAACCCATGTTCTCCAACCACGTCTCCATACCTACACACAAGGAGAAGAAAAAGACTGAGTCTTGGATCCCAAAGGGTTAGCAAGCACATACTTGGGAATCCAATACTTGGTCACACGGGTAAACGATGCACTCAAATTATCATGTGGGTTAGCATGATGCAAATGCCGGTTTGAATGAAAAGGCTTTCGAACTCTCTTAGAATGATGCCTCAATGGAGCAACTCGCGAAGAAAGCCGAGTGCTACCACAAGCAAAAAGGCAAAGATCCTTCGAGGTCGCAGAGAAGAACCAACACAAGCACCACGGAAAGCATGTCGCGGACCAACACAAGAAACACTAGAAACATGTCCACGAGCATGGCCTAACTCACTAGAAAGAGTATCATAAAACCCCTCCACAAATTGTGCCTTCTTAGGCTCACAAGTGTTCATGCCATGAGAAGGGCTATGAACAACCAAAGGCCTAGAAGCTCCTCCTCACCGCATTCTCCTTGCCCGGCGGTAGCAAAAGCTCTCTTGATGCCCATCCTTCCCACAATGAGAGCAATGTTACAAAGGCCTATCAGGAGGCACGGTCCGAGTGGACGAATCACCATTCTCTTGTAAGTGAGAAGTCCCTTGGGACTTAGAGCAAGAAGCATGAACCCCAACATCCAACTTGGTGCCCACATTTGAATCACACGTGACATGAGAAATGCTACATGGCTTCTTAAAAACCTTGGCTCGCACACGTCGTTCGTGCTTGACACGGCAAAAGCAAAACTCAATGGTATGCCCATCCTTCTTACAAAAGGTGCATTGGAACTTCGGTTTGGGAGCATGAGTTCCAAATATGTGAGAAGCACCTTTGCCATCCGACACATCATGGGCAACACCGGAAGAAGCCACAAGCTTAGGAGTAGCTATGAAAGAGCTATCCAAAGCACCACCACACGTGCCACCATCCAAAGACTCACGCTCAAGAGAAGAAATCAACTCCGGTTGAGAAGAAGCAAATGTAAAAGCATCAACATCGTAGTGACAAGAAATGCGAGAATCCAAACCCTTAGCACAAAGACTCTTGCACCTTATGCGCAAAACCTCATTTTCAAATTTGAGGAGCTCACAAGTACCACATGTCATATTCCTCAAATTCTCAATTTCTTCCTCAATGCATCTAGCATATGTGGTACGCAAGAGTTCATTCTCTTTCTCAAGGTTGGCACTCATCTCATCATGCACAACCAACTTGGCGCTCATATCATCGCATTTCCTTCAAAGCCAACACTTCACTTTCCAAATCAATGCATGATGTGCAAATGAGATCACATGAACAACTAGCATCCTTCACATCAAGCAAAGCATCATCACAAGAAGTATGGCAAGCATCATCTAGTTTAGCATGCAAAGCAGAGCAAGAAGTACATGAACCTATCAAAGCATGTCTAGATTTGAACTCAACAAGCTCATCCCTAACCATATCTAGTTCCTCAACCCTCGAGGCATACTGGTTCTTAAACACATCCAATGTAGCAAGAGAAGCATCACAATCAGTGCAAACAGTAGGAGCAGCCTTAAGAGACTCAATCTCTAGCCTAGCATCAACAAGCTTGGACTCTAGATCATCCGCCTTTTCTCTAGCCTCTTCTAGCAAAGTCCTAAGCTCTTTCCTCATTTTCTTAGCCTCTCTAAGCATTTTATCACGATAATCTATGAGCTCCTGCAGCCTAGTGATCTCCCTATACATAGAGTCGGGATCACGATTTACCTCATCCTCGGAGTCGGAGTTCGATTCACCTTTCTTGCTCTTCTTGTGTACCGTCCTCTTCTCCAAACTCCTCCTGCTCAAGGAACCACCTAAGGACAAAGAGCCAATCGGACAAGAACTAGGTGCCATAACTCAAAGCACCGGTTAGGATTAGCCGAAATCAAGTTCAAAGCGCACAAACCAAAGCCGCGAGCAAAACACCCCTTTTCTCGGTCGCCCTGTGGATCTTAGACTGGTTAGAATCACGAAGATCCATAACCGGCTCTGATACCAATTGAAGGACCGGATTGGCGACTAGAGAGGGGGGGAGTGAATGGGAGCCGATAAAAATTCTTCTCACACGGAGCAAGAACTCGGCCTATGGTCCCAAACTAACTCCAAAGCCTTAAGCACCTCACTTGCCAAATCCACGTAGCCACTGGAGTGCTACTGGACCTAGGAGCAAGTATCCAACCCAAAGAGATCGAGCACGCAGCGGATAACACAAAACGATCTCGCTCCAGGGTAGGGCGGTCAGACCTCTATGCCAGGGCGGTCAGACCTCCCTACAGGAGTCACCAAGAACTTGCTCGAAAACAACCCAAACGAACTCAAAATCCACTCAGGTTTGAACCATGGCTTCCTCTGGTCAAGAACAACAAGCTCACAGAGAAATCCAACCAAAAGCAAAACTTCTTCTTCGGGCGGCCCCATGCGGTCCGAGGCGATCAGACCTCCCTCTTCAGAAATCTTGCCTCCACCCAAAAACACTTCCAACTCCAAAACCTCTTGCTTGCCAAGATCACGTAGTCAACGGAATACTCTCGATCCTAGGAACAAGTCCCACCTCAAATCAAAAATACGAGACCAAAATACACTCAAAATCTGAAACCACATCTCCGGCCGACGGGCGGTCTAACCGCATAGGGGCGATCGGACCTCAGACGGAAACACCAAATCGACCGAAATCGAAGCAAACGGACTTGAAACTTGCTCAAACTTCAACCATGGTTTTCTCTGATCATGGCCATCATGCTCTCGTGAGGATCACTGGAAAAACCAAACTTTGACTAGGGGCTACCTGGGGCGGTCTAACCTCCTCCCTGGGGCGGTCAGACCTCCTCTGGCTATCTCCAAGAAGAGGTCAAAAACTAGACCAAATGAACTCAAAACGAGCTGAGATTTTAACCATTTGTTCTTCTGATCAAGGCCAACTTGCTCCCAGAAGATCTCCTCGAAAAGCCAAACTTTCTCCGGGAAGGTCCCGGGGCGGTTAGACCGCGTCCCCCACGCGGTTAGACCGCCCTCCCCCAGAAAACAAGAACCGCGGGTCAACCCTCAACTTCGCATCGATCGATCTCCCGATTCACCCAACGGATTGCAGTGAAACTTTGGGGATGGATGGGTTACCTCCTGGACAACCTCTCCTTCAAAGGATATCCACCAAAATGCTCTCAATCATGGGGAATCGCAAATCTTGCACCTCTGCCTCAAAAACTCAGGCAACTCCGAAAACCACCAAATCGAAGGCCTTTCCACGGGTTTGAAGGGGCAAGATTACCAAGAAAAGAAGCACCACATCCTCATGTGTGATTCCCACAACAAATCCCACAAAAAAACTCCTCCAAAACTTCCCCACGAAAATCCCAAGAAAAGGCTCCAAAAATAGCTCCGAAAAAGAAAAACGCAGGGAATAAAGAATATGGCACAAGATGAAGAAGGGGAAATCACTATGAATCATGTAGCCATATTCGGTTACAAGCCACTCCCAAGAATTACAAATCTTGGATACCAAAAAGCTCAAACAAATAGCCACTCTCTCCTCTCTACCTCTCACCAAGAGAACTCCAAGAAGAAGGAGCACACCCACCTAGCCAAGCCAAAAGAGATGGCTGCCCAACCAGCCACTCCTCCTATATACAGGCCCTCTGGACAAATGACCGAAGTGTCCCTACACTAGGAGTTACATTTCAAGCCCATGCAAGGGTGTTTTGGTCATCACATGATTTTCTCCATCGGACGGACGCCCGCAATCTGCTTCATCTCCACACAAGCCTCACGATCGCACCACGCATCCTCCGCTTCGAAGCTTCTCGACGTTCTCGGCCCACTGCGGCCGACCGCCCCTCCGGCGGCCGCACCTCACAGCCGCGGTGAGCTCGCCAGCGATCGGTCTTGGCTTTGTGGCTCAACCAAGTAACCCAGTGGTTTTGTGGCCAAACCACTGCAAACCCCGCAGACTTGGTGTGACGTCCACGCCAATCCCACTCCTGACTTGGCCGCCACGGTCGTCCCGGCTCGGTGTTGGTTTTGTGGCCAAACCAACAAACCCCGCGCGCAGACTTCGGTTGCTAGCTGCTACCCTGCGCCGACTCCATCCCTCTCGACGTCGTCTTGCTCTTCTTGCCAGCGTACGGTCCGCACTTGATCCCGTCGGCCACCGGGTACCTCGATCTCTCCACTCCTGGGAGGTCACACAAACATAGACCTTTCGTACTTGATCTTGACCTGCACCAACGCAAACCAAGCCGCAACCAACACCTGCAATACTAGGCCAAGAGTCAGTCCACACAATGTTGTCAACCACTCATCACGAGTGCATTGACAACACACCACTAAGGCAACATGGTAAATACACATGCACACATGACACAACACACACAACACAACACTACACAAAGCTTCAAATCATCCGGTCAATCACTCAACACATACAAACCAAGGCACATCTCAACTTGCTTCCTCAGACACCAAACTCCAGCTGGGATAGATATGGGTTGAGAAGCACTTTCTTAAGGGACTTAACTCTATAGATGGATCTGTTCACTATTAGTCCTCCCCGTGGGGTGCCAGCCCATCCTACCTTTTTAGGGAGAGGCCAATGTACTGGCAACGGGGCCCAACTTAGTACACAGGTGCAGAGGGTTGCAAAGCGTCCAACAGGCTGTCACCACTGCGGCCTACCTCTATCGTTACGCGAACGCACGTGGTCTTCGTAGGATAACCAGAGCCCAGACACCACATCTGTCCCCCAGATAACTACTATAGTGCGGTTACATCTGCTAGCCCGCTAACAACACTATAGCAACCCGTATAAATACGGAACCACGAACTAGAGAGAGAATAGAATCAAATCATACTAGTCATCGAGCTAAGGAGAAGAAAGAAAGCTATGGATGCAAACAAATGAGATACAATAGACTTACTCAACTAAACAGGATCAGAGCATGCAAACAAATATATGAACTACTGGACTATCTCTAAAGGATCAAAGCCTTGTGTCACGAAGTACACAAGCCTCTAACTTATGAACGAGCTAAGAACACAAGAACAAATCAAGCATGCATGATGTCCACTATAGTCTAAATAAGAAATGCTGAAATACTCACTTTGCTCTAAATGAAGAACGAGCATCCATGAGGATATCAACTCACTCCTCACCCTATGCCACCCAACACTCTAATCACACACACAACTCATGGGAGAGGTGAGAACTCACCTCTCCAAGAGAGAATGAGAGAAGAGGGAGAAGGGATGTGTCTCAAATGGGAGCCCCTCCCCTCCTATTTATAGAGGAGGGGGTGGCTTGCCTTTGTGCTCCAAGTGCTCCATCTTGTGCAGCTCCCCTGGGTGCAGCCTATCATGTGGTGACACGTGGCAGCAAGAACCGGGCGAAAAGCGGAATATTCTGTGCAGAACCGGACATTCCAGGGCGTCCTGTAGGAAGAACCGGCACTAAAAAGGGCAAAACCAGCTGAACAAGGGGGGCCAACCGGCCGGGCCGGGGCGCACCGCGGCTTCCTACACCCCCGCATGCATCGCCTCTGCGCGCACGAACAGGCGGGCGACACGTGCCCCCCTTGCGACTCCTTCCTGTGCAAGATGCCAAACGAACCCCGCCTGGGCCTCTCACGTCGCGCCACATGGCCGGCCTGGTTGCCCGCTCGGCTGCGTGCGCAGTGCTGGGCATAATCCACGTGCGGGGACGGGCAGCCAGGAGATGGCCGCCACGTCGCCCTGGCGGGATGCGCCTGCCCGCTAGCGGACCAATCCGCGTCGCGCCGGGGGGAGGGGGGCAGTGGCCTTCTGCCACGTGGCCCATCAACCCGCCTACGCATGCAGGTGCACCTGCGTGAGGCGTTGGCCTGCGTGAGGTGGGCCCTGCTGACGTGGTGTAGGCCCCCTGGTGATGTCATCGCTTGCATACACATTTTGTCCTTTGTATATCTTGTGCATACGGACTCCGATGTAGACATATAATATGTCCATTTCAATCGTCTCGACGAGCTCGTCGCAATGGTGCAGTCAAAATTGGCATTTGAGGTTGTTTATGATGATGTCCTTTAATAGCCATTGGATCACTTGCTCAATTGTACTCGTTAAGACGTATTTTGCATCCTGCAACAAAAGTTAGAAACACCAACACTTGTGGAAATCATCAGTATCAAGCCCTATTCTAGTGTTGATGATCAGTTTACTATTATATTTTGTAGGTATTGACGGTGTAAAAGTAGCACTTAACAGCCGTCGACAACACCCCCACACTTGACCTTTGCTCATCCCGAGTAAAGGGAGTCAGATCAAGGTGAGACATGATATCCAAAGGTATGAAGCAAGCATAAGAGATATTCCAGACCATACGTTGTACTTGTGAACTCTGAAGTGTCTATCATGCTATCTTGGGTAGTTGATGAATGGAACGGTCATGAATCAAATCACTCCTGCTCATCATGTTAAGTAACTTGGGGTTTTGCAATAAATTTTCAAAACAAACCTTTGCTTAGCTCCTCATTTGATTCTCTCAGATCGCTCAATGTGTATATGTCCTCACCAAGGCATTAGATTGCCTTTCTTCACCCTACTTCTAATGATGGCTATATGTGGAGCTCAGGGTAGGATAAAGGATAAGGCATACTTGTATCATATATATTGCAAAGTCAAAGACTAGATCCACAGAGAAAATCAAATCGTACAATCAGATCAAGATGTGCACGTCTATGGATATGGTGAGTATGGTAAGGTGGATACTAGGCCCGGAATGGGTGCTAGATATTACCATACATATATGATGGAAGCTGAGGTGATGGTTAGGTGGACACTAGCTCCGGAATGGATACTAGTTATTACCATCTATGATATGGAACTCCTTTTTGCATGATCTCATCTCTCTCCTATTTCTCCTTTATTTTGGACATGGGCTATTCTTTCTTCTTCTCTCTTTTTTTTCTTTCATCATGCCTTGAGCATGTGTTTTTTTTTTTTCATAGCCCATGTCTCTTTTTGAAGGATACGTTTGGAGAGATACGTCACACCACTTATGGAACTTTATTTTCATGAAACGGATGAATGATACAATGCTAATTTCCAATGTAGAAGCATAGCAAGGGGAAAAGAGGTGGTGTGCACATGAATCTTGATCATGAGAGTAATTAAAAGAATTCTCACAAGGGTCACAGAGTTTGACAAAGCTCACTAAAATTCAAGAGTAATTTTTAATTACATGCTTGGTCAAGTTTTCCCATCTTTGTCTGCCAACCGCATATCAAAGAGGAGCCTTGCAAAGGGTTATCAAGTTTTCAAACAAAATTCCCAAGCACTCAGACATTCAGAGCGAAGATCATATCATCAAACCATATCACAAACGTCAACTACTTAGATAAGCATGAGTTCCCTAATGATATTTGTTCACAAGCATCAAGATGATAAGTAAGGAATAAAACATATGCAAGCCAACCACAGGAATCATGTAGAGCAAGCATAGCACCAACCACTGAGTTTGGTTTCAAAGGATAGGAATTGAAATTCAATCAAACTCATGGATAGGATAGAGTGAGATAGAGGGTGCACATACCATCGCTTCTGAAGGGTAAGAGATCAAGGAAGACCAGTGGTGATTTGGCTGACCAAAGGGCAGCCGGGTCACTCTAGTTTACCTCGCTCTTGTCATGAAGGTGTAGTCGATGTTGTGCAGCACCTATGTGGGGGTTCTCTAGTGGGAATGTCAATGATGAGCTTGAGAGAACTCCCCCACACTAGTGGTTGAACCTGGTGTTGTTCTTCAAATGACAAATGAAAACAAAGGAGGGACTCTACTGGTTCGAGAACCGTAGAGCCTTTATTCAAATTCAAATATTTTTGTTGTTTTTATTTTATTTTTATTGTCACCATGTCATTTGCTTGAAAGGGTTAGACCAAGATTACACTTCATACACAAAGGGGAATATACTTACCTTGGACCTTTGAGAGGTCATATGTACCACCTTTTCATGTTGTTCAACATGAATCTGACACCTCAACTTACCGTCCCATTTGAATTTAGCTCAATGACTTACCCATTCACATTTGACAATTTTCTGCAGGGGTTAGTCAGCATACATGCAACCAAGATCTATGAAAATATAACTCTAAGGTTCATCAATCAAAACCCGACACCATGTCTTGTTTTGACTGAAGAAGACAATTTTGACCTAAGCACCATGCTTAATTTAAAATAGTCTATGAATGTGTGAAAACTCAAAACATTCAAACTAGAGCATATGAGCATAAATGAAGGAAGCATGAAAGCATGATCAAGCTATTTTCAAAAAGGAACATAAGCATGAGCATAAGACGGTAAACCTCCCGGAAGGGCTTTGTTTAATGTCAAAAGCAGGGCTTACCTAACTAGTGGGCAAGATGCAAGAGCTGACATCATCTCCACACTAGGATAAGATTTGGTAGAGGTGGAACTTTACTCAGGATGCTCACATACCTCCCCCACACTTGAAGTTTGCATTTCTAGGCAACAAAACTCAAGTGTGTGGTGATCAAGCTTCCCTTTGTAAATTTTTCCTCACCAAAGTGTATCTAGGTGTTGCAGCTGATGTGGCTCACATGTTCGTCGACATCACCAGTCCATCTTTATTTTCAATCTCCACCTGAAAGGTTAGTGACCAAAAATACCCGAAGGACAACTTATCCTAAAAACATGTTCTTGCTTTTATTCGAAAATGGAAATAAAACCTAACCTAATCCAAGCTATCTCCTGGGAGTGCTTTGTTTATTTAAGGTCATAAGCTCGACCATGGGAACTTCATCTTGCAGCTATCGTTGGTGGTGTCATTCCCGTCTCACCACCAATCCTTGATGTATTAGTGAAGCTTCAGCTGCAAGGTTAGTGCCACAGTGCACACACGAAATCTGATATGCTTATGATAGACATATACATCTACAACCAGCCTTCTGAACTTTCTGCAAAAGAGGACCATAAGGTGATTGCAGACCTCACGTGCTCGCTCAAGACCAAGCAAGTCCGACTGGAGGGACATGATGCAGCATGGTCTCTGCATGGTAGATCAAGAATGAAGCTACCATGCTCGTGTGGAATCCTTTCCTCGACTCCAGTCGTGCCTCGAAAGGTTCCATGGCCCATGAATTCTCCATCTCAAGATAGTCATCATGGAAGCTCGATGTTGACTCTCGATCATGATCGAAAGCAAAATGATACGAAGGGAAGAGGAAACTCGGTCGAGAGTGGTGACGATCGTTCGCCTTCACAAAGGCGGAGGGAGTCTTCTGAGTTATCCTCATGAGGGGTAGAAGATTCTTCAACCTTAATGAGAACGGGCTCGGATGATGCGAACGGAGATGTATGCGTCATCTTGTCGAGCGGGTTTTGCTAGGGAAGAGGCTTTGCCATAGGATGTCCCAGACAAGGGGTAGCAGTGGCAGAAGCAACTCCCCTAAGCTTATCATCTAGGCTCCCTAAAGATGTATTGAAGAGCTGCTCTAGAGGGGAGCCTAGGAGAAGATCGAGATCAAGGACATCGAATATGTGAAAGTCTAAGCTAGCCTCGATCCCGTCTATGATAAGCGGCACGACACTTGCGATCCCCCGACATTCAAGAACACGTCCAAACGGACTGGTCTTGAGAAGCATGTCGAATGGTGCTAGCGGGACTCTGCCCAAAAGAGTTTCCGCTAAGTGCCATGGCAAAATGTTAATCTCCATGATGTTGTTACAATGGGCCTCTATGACAGTGCCTCTAACTGAGCAAGGGACAACCAGAGAAGGTGAGCTATTCCAAGTTGCCTCGGAAAATCGTGTCACTCCCTCTGACCATTCCTCTCTCATAGCCTCCTCAGGATATGCTTCGTCAAGAGGATCAGGAGGTAGAGGAGGCACCGCTGGCCTAAGGGAAGGTTCTGTCGAAAGATTTCTAGGATGATCGGTATGGACAGAATGAGGTTCCTTCCCTAATTGGGCATCAACAAAATTCGAGGTGTCTGAAAGGTTTCTAGATGGGTCATCCTCGAATTTGCAAGTGAACACCGAAGGTTGAATTTCTTCTTCCTTTGGTGTTCGGGGTTCAAGAGAGGGCTCAAAAGACAAGTCTTGGGATTCGGAAGATGAAGACTAGGACTTGGATGTTGAGGGACTCTCATGGCTTGACTCGGATTCCTCTTGGTAGGATATGGGATCGTCTTCGAAGTAGGTGTTCAAGAAACTCCAACCTTCAGCCGGTTCCCTCTCAAGAAATGGTTTTCCAGAGTCAAGACGACAAACAGAGCTTTTGTCGAGACCATCATAAAATTTGTGAAGCAACTGAGAATTAGTCATCGACAAGGGAGATCCAGAATACACTAAGCATATAAATCTAGACCAGGCCATGTCTATCGTTTCCTTCTCTTTCTGTTGAAAACAATGGATATCCTCCCGTAGAGCAGCAACACAAGATGGAGGGAAGAACTCAAGGCAAAACTTGTCTCTAAGCTCCTCCCAACTATCATTCAAGCTACCTACGGTAAATGTGTACCATTGCTCCGCCTTCCCTACAAGAGAGTACGGAAACAACTTCCACTGGAAGGTATCCAAAGTCATACCCATAGTATAGATAAGAGAACACAAGTTCTCGAAGTCACGAAGATGGTAATATGGGTTTTCGCCCGATAGACCAGAGAAGATAGTGCATCGAACGACATCGATCGTCGCAGGGAGAGGCTCACAGCCAGATGTGAGAAAAAGGCGCACCGAAGGTGGTGGCTCTGGGAGCTCATCCACGGGGTAGTGATGCTTTACAAAGAAAACTTCACCATGGGTAGCAGGGGTAAAGATAGAAGAAAAGAAACAAAAAGGATATCTTGATGGGTAATGGGGGTGAAGGTAGAAGAAAACGAAAAAAGATAAATACGAGGACTACTAGGTTCGAAGATAGATACAGCAATCGTTCCCCGGCAACGGCGGCAGAAATGCTTGTTGGCGTTTCTTAACGTCACCACTAGTTGTACACCTAGAGGGAGCGTATAAGAGCAACCGGGTATCATACCGAGCGCGGAAATACCGTTGTAGCACTTCCCTGTGAAGGAGAGTATTCCAAGGGTATCGAATCCAAGGAACGATGTGCACTATCTCCTACTCTAGTATAGATGGTACAAGGACACCAAACTCCAACTGGGATAGATATGGGTTGAGAAGCACTTTCTTACGGGACTTAACTCTATTGATGGATCTGTCCGCTATTAGTCCTCCCCGTGGGGCGCCAGCCCATCCTAACTTTTTAGGGAGAGGCCAATGTACTGGCCACGGGGCCCAACTCGGTACGCAGGCACGGAGGGTTGCAAAGGGTCCAACAGGCTGTGGATGCAAACAAACGAGATACAATAGACTTACTCAGCTAAACAGGATCAGAGCATGCAAACAGATATATGAACTACTAGACTATCTCTAAAGGATCAAAGCCTTGTGTCATGAAGAACACAAGCCTCTAACTTATGAACGAGCTAAGAACACAAGAACAAATCAAGCATGCATGATGTCCACTATAGTTTAAATAAGAAATGCTGAAATACTCACTTTGCTCTAATTGAAGAACGAGCATCCATGAGGACATCAACTCACTCCTCACCCTATGCCACCCAACACTCTAATCACACACACAACTCATGGGATAGGTGAGAACTCACCTCACCAAGAGAGAATGAGAGGTGAGGGAGAAGGGATGTGTCTCAAATGGGAGCCCCTCCCCTCCTATTTATAGAGGAGGGGGTGGCTTGCCTTTGTGCTCAAGTGCTCCATCTTGTGCAGCTCCCCTGGGCGCAGCCTATCATGTGGTGACACGTGGCAGCAAGAACCGGGCGAAAACCAGAATATTCTGTGCAGAACCGGATATTCCAGGGCGTCCTGTAGGAAGAACTGGCACTAAAAAGGGCAAAACCAGCTGAACAAGGGGGGCCAACCATCCAGGCCGGGGCAGACCGCGCGCTTCCCGCGCCCCCGCATGCAACGCCTCTGCACGCGCGAACAGGCAGGCGACACGTGCCCCCCTTGCGACTCCTTCCTGTGCAAGATGCCAAACGAACCCGCTGGGCCTCTCGCGTCGCGCCACATGGCTGGACTGGTTGCCCGCTCGGCTGCGCGCGCAGCGCTAGGCACGATCCACGTGCGGGGATAGGCAGCCGGTAGATGACCGCCACATCACCCTGGCAGTATCCGCCTGCCTGCCAGCGGACCAATCCGCGTCACACCGGGGGGGGTGGCCTTCTGCCACATGGCCCGTCAACCCGTCTGCGTGTGCAGGTGCGCCTGTGTGAGGCATTGACCTGCGCGAGGTGGGCCCTGCTGACGTGGTGTAGGCCCCCTAGTGACGTCATCGCTTGCATACACATTTTGTCCTTTGTATATCTTGTGCATACGAACTCCGATGTAGGCATATAATATGTCCATTTTGATCATCTCGTAGTGCCCGTCGCAATGGTGCAGTCCAAATTGGCATTTGAGGTGGTTTATGCTGACGTCCTTTAATAGCCATTGGATCACTTGCTCTCAATTGTACCGTTTGGCATGCATTTCGGTGCATCCTGCAACAAAAGCTAGAAACACCAACACTTGTGGAAATCATTAGTATCAAGCCCTATTCTAGTGTTGATGATCATTTTACCATTATATTTTGAAGGTATTGATGGTGTAAGAGTAGCACTTAATAGCCGTCAACAAAACTTCCATCAGCCTAGTTTGGTTTGCCATAATAGCCACTAGGTCATTTACTGGTGTTGGGGGTGGGTTTTCCTGCTCTTCCTCTGATATATCCATATCTTCAGCTTCCTGCTCAACTTCCACTCTCTGAAACCTCTGCCTCCTCTGCGGTGGCCTCTGGTGAACACTCTCTGCTCGGGATTCATCCCGTGGTTCCATTGGCATCCTATTTCTGCGGTCACGGCGTTCCTGAATCCTTGCAGATCTTTTGGGTGCCATCTATAGGTTTAACCAGAGTAGGGGTAAGTCTAGGGCCTTAACAAGAAGGCGATGATTATAAGAGAGGGGATAAGTTTAGATCTATGAACAAGATGAGTAAGGAATATGTTGCTATATGCTGTGCACAAACAATTATTCTTTATTTATATCGAGGGAAAGGGTTCACTGCCCCATTAGCCACTCACAAGCAATATACGTTCTAACTTAGAACCGTGGCTGCCTATACATTATTTACTAGTTAATCTACACCTGTACACTTGGTACACTACCAACTTCCTATCTTTAGTCCCACGCATTGCTCTTACGGTAGTAGTCTTCCCAGAAATGTGATCCACTCAGTGGGTCCTTCTCCTACATGATGTTGACGTCGGCCACCAAATCCGACATTCCCCATTCTTTAATGAACTTCTCCACTTCCCACTCATAGTCTGGCTGGGATGGGTGGCTCTCACGAAAGAGCTTCCGGGGGTTCCTTCTCCGGCAAGAGTCACGGCCTCTGGTCCTGAAGTCGCCCATGACATCTCCGTGGGTCCTTGCTCTTCGAGGGCTTCTACAATCTCCTTTCCTTTGTCCTTTCTTGCCCACTGGTCGAACTCCTGCATTGTGGCTTCATGGCTCTTGCTTCCCTCTTGGCTTGACTGACTCATGGGTTGGGGAGATTTTTCTTCAGCTTCCTCCGGGATAATGGGTAAAGGTACTACTTTGGGGGTATAGCTTTGGTTTTGGTGGATGTCTTATGGGTGGATGAGGGGGTTCCAGTGGAGCTGGATTTAGCATTCTTCTTAACAATGTGCTTAAGATCACGCTTGAGTTCAAGGGTAGCTTCCTCCATGAAGTTCTGAGTGTCCTTAGCTCTCTTCTCTATCTGAGATGACTGATCTAGTATTTCCTCCATTCGGCTCTCGGCTATGGACAACTGATTCTTCAACTGCTCAGCTCTGTATACGGGATCCTTAAGGTTTATGTTTTGGACTTCCTATAGGTTTTCTAAGGACAAGAGGTAGGATACAGTCATTGCCATGGTAGGGTGATTGACTGGCACTATTTCGGTTAGCAAAGCTTTGATACGGTAGTCCCAAGCGGTTTGTCAGCTCTTTCCTATGGGTAGGTATCGGAGAGAAGTTTGGGCTATAGCACTGGCTTTGATTCCCTCCTTTGCAAGGTGCATGATGGCTTTCTTAGCTATGGCTTGTAGGGTATCATTGAACCGGATTCCTACACTTGTGACTACATAAGGTTTTTCCTTTTACTGATGGGGGTTTTCCTAAGGAAAGGCTCATCTCACAATATGGTATTCCATCTATTGCAAACTCTCTACCCTAGTATTCCGGACGCTGGGTGTATCCTAATTATGTCATTGCCTACCATAAGACTCCCGAAATCCCACACTTCCTAAGCAATCCGAGTGTGTCCATCCAAGTTCATCAGTCCAGTTGTTTCCTTCCATGTCCTACTTGACACAAGAGTCTTGTCACTAACGTCCCCAGAAAACTTTCCTAAAGCAGAAGTAAGAGAATGGAGTTTCTATTATTATTTTAGCCAAGCTAACGAATCTATGGTCAAGTACAGCACTGGTACCATCATGTGGGGACCGCCCTATAGGGGTGGGCCCGAATGCCTTCGCGTATCATTCCCTGGATCATTAGATGATACGAGCACTTGCGGAGAGGTGGATGGCATCTCTCTCTCTGGCTCTAGGGTTTCCTCCCCAGTAGATCGCTCTGGACTACCTCTTTTCCTAGTATTTTTCTTAGGGTAGATTCTTGTATGGACTCTGACCTCTGGATGTATGGAAGCATTCAGCGTTGTCATGATTTCCCTCTCCTAGTTCCTTGTGATTTTCGTGACATTTTCGGAGCTATTTTTTGGGTGTTTTGTTCTTCGCTCGATTCGTTGATTTGAGGGCGTTTTCTCTCAGATTTCTTTTAGGGGATCATGGGTGGATGCCTTGTGCATCTTTGGGTGTGATCTTGACCCCTCAAATGCTGGGAAACTCCTCCAATTCGCGAGTTCTTGGAAGAGCATGAGTTCTTGGTGGCTTAGCTAAGTGTGCTTGGTGTGGGGACTGCCCTATAGGGGTGGGCCTGAATGCCTTTACGTATCATTCCCAGGATCATTAGATGATACGGGCACTTGCACAAGAAGTATCACAACAGTACTTCATTTATTTATTCTGATATTTTACATAAAGTTGAAAAGAGAAAACACACTCTATACAAGTGGGGTCGTAGCCTCAACCTTATTCTAGCAGCGGCATACTACGTAGCGCACTCACACCTCAGGCATCTTGACTCTCTAGCTCGGACCCAGAGGGTCTTCCTCATCATAAGCTTCTGGTTCCTCGTCTGGTAGAAGGGATATGGGAAGCAAGAGTGAGTACCGGGTAGGGTACTCAACAAATTCCACAGCGGACAAGACTAATACGGAAGGGGTTCGACCACTAGTGGGCATAAGCACACATCCAGGGTACTGAATGTGAAGTACGAAATTTAAGTGCGAAAGAGAGAAGTGTGTAATGCAACATTATAAATTATATTTGGTCCTGGAGGGCATTCACTTCCCAACCAGTACCCTGATTATAAAGAGTCTATCCGAGATTCCGTCAGGGACATTCCCGATCCAACCAGTACCCTGTACAGGGGCGGTACTAACCTACGAAACCCGTACCCACCGGTGTCTATTCATGGACTACATTATCGTCCTAGACTACATTCCCTAGCTCCACCCACGTCTATACTGGGGTCTAAGCAAGGGTCATTCCACCACCATCCGCCACGCGGATCCAGTTTTCCCGGGAAATAGATGCATCAATAAAATGTGGCATTCAATACCACTGCGCCCCTGACGCCAAAACATACCCAATGACCCGTGCCGACAAGACCTCGGACTATGCGAAGGTCCTGCTCCAGTATATCTGTTGCCCACCACGGCCCCTTGGCGTGGTTTACTAGGTGCAGTAGCGGGGTGTGGATCAAGTCCTCACATAAATAGGCATTCCCGAAGGCTATGCCTTTTTGGCCTGTGCGGCTGTACATAACACTAGAAAGACTTTTCCATGAACCGGACCTTATGTGACTAGAGTAAGCATGGGCAATATCCTCCTCTGAGGTTGCCCCCATACTCCCATGTCCATCCTTGAAGGTTCTATCATTTAAGTCCAATTCATGCAACTACCATATTCTTCTTCTAAGTATTTGAAAAGTAAATACAAAATGTAGAATTTGGTAGTATTTAAGCGGGGAAGCATGAAATTAAAGGTGAGAAGTTATCTAGATGGTAGGAGTCAAGGAATGTTGTGGAACTTGCCTTCTTTGAAGTCTTGGTCGTTCAAGGCTTCTTCGTCGTAATCCGGGTTGTCGATCGGATTCTCGAAAAACGTTTCGTCTTCTATAAAGCGTAGTTATACAAAAATTGTAAATCAAGCAATTCAAACATAACAATTCATCAAACATGGGTTAAGAAATAATGGATGGGGTTCCTAGGGTTTTGGGATCGATACGGATGAAAACCCTGATTTCCAGGTACATGAAATATAGACCCGGTGTATAGGAAAAAGTGTCAGAAATTATTCTAGGGGTTAGACATGTGAGATTTGGGTGCAAAGTGAATGAATAAGCTCTAAATAGGTTCTAATATTTATGGTGAATTTTTGGAATTTTTGGGAATTTTTATGATGGCTAACTAAACTTGTGTGTGCATTTGGCCGGGTGTACCTAGCAAAAGAAGGGAGAGAGCGTCGTGGGCGGTGACAATGCGGCTGGGGCTGGTGTGGGTGCACATGGCATACACGTGGCAGCCACGTGGTGTACCTGGCCGGTGTGGCTTGGCATGGCAGGTGTGTGCGCGTGCACGTGCACCGGGTGCATGGAGCGGGGCAAGGGGGACGGCGCCGCCCGGCTGGGTCACCGGACCACCACGAAACAGGGCCGGCCTCACCGGAGTTGGCGATTCCGGTGGCTGTGGCTTGCCGGACGCGTAACCTCGCAGTGGGTGTGCAGCAGAGCAAGGCGGACCTAGGAGGGGCACACATGGTCGACGGCGGTGATCGGCGACGGCGCAGCGGCTCACCGGAGTTGGGCGAAGGTGCGGCCGTGGACGGAAACACGCCGGGAGGGGGTTCTAATGCCTAAAAAGCATGCATGTGTGCGTGTGTGCTCCTACTGAGCATGATGATGTGCTCAGGCAGCATGATGGCTCGCCGGAGGCGTGCCGGCGGCGTGCGCATGCCCGGCGGAGGTGCGGCGGTAGCGCTGGGTGCCTAGGGTGCTTTTCCGTGTTGGGGGGAAGGGAGTAGGTGGTATGGGCACCTTGGCGCACGTGCTCGCGTGTAGCAGGAGGTGGTAGGGAGGTGGGATGGCACGACGGCGAGTGCGGCGGGGGAGAGAAGCTGCGGTGCGGCGTCGCGAGGACGACGATGATGTCGACACACGCGTCGTGGCTGGGCTGGGCTGCTGGGCCGAGCTGGGCTGAGGCGATGTGGAGTGGAGGGTGGTGGGCTTTGCGGGGTGAAGGAGTAGAGGGGTGCGGGATGGAATTGAAAGCCGGGCTGAGTGAGGTTTTGGCCCATATAGGGTTTTAAACCCTTTTCTATTTCTTTTGAATTGGATTTGAATTCAAATTTGAATTCTAATTCTAATTTGGGAAGTTTTGAACCTAGACTTTGAACTAGAAAATCCTTGTGGAATTGTTAGTGAGATTTTTGGGTGAGAAAAATAATGTTAGCACAAACAAATGCATAAGTATGTGTGAGGAAACAGAAAAGGGCTTGGCTATAAAATGCAAATAAATTGCATTTGGATCCTTTAGGTTTTAAAGAAATTTTCAGGGACCAAATTTTAAAACATAGAAAATTTGGGATGTGACAGACCTACCCCACTTAAAGTGAATCTCGTCCCCGAGATTCGGCTAGATTGGTGAATAGGTAGGGGAACTCTTTCTTAAGGTCGTCCTCTCTTTCCCAGGTTGCTTCTGCCTCGGTGTGGTTGCTCCACTGAACTCTGCAGAATCTGGACGTTGTTCTTCTTGTTTGTCATATGGCTGTGTCCAAAATTCTGACTAGCCTTTCTTGATATCGAAGATCTGGCTGTAGGTCCAATACTTCTGGTGGTGTCTGTTCCTTTGGGACCCTTAGGCATCTTCTGAGTTGGGACACTTGAAATACTGGGTGCACATCGCTTAAGTCTTCGGGTAACTCTAAAAGATATGCCACTTGTCCAATTCTTCGAAGTATCAGGTATGGTCCTATATATCGAGGGGCTAACATGCCATGTATCTTAAATCTTCTAGTGCCTCTAATAGGTGCCACTTTCAAGTATACATACTCCCCCGTCTTGAATTCCAACTCTCGTCTGCGTGTGTCTACATAACTCTTTTGTCGGCTTTGTGCTACCTTTAGATTCTCTCTGGCTAACCTTGTCTTTTCTTCTGCATCCTTGATGATGGCAGGACCGAACAATGACTTCCCTCCAACTTCTGACCACATCAACAGGGTTGTGCATCTTCTGCCATATAGAGCTTTGAACGGTGTCATTTGTAGACTAGCTTGATAACTATTGTTGTAAGAGAATTCTGCAAATGCTAAACTTTCTTCCCAATTCTTTCTGTAGGTCAAAACACATGCTCTTAGCATATCTTCTAACAGTTGATTAACTCTTTCTATTTGACCATCGGTTTGAGGGTGATAGGCTGAGCTATAATCCAAAGTTTGTACCCATGCTATCATGTAAACTTTTCCAAAATTTGGAGGTAAATTGAGGACCTCGATCTGTCACAATTCTCTTGGGTACCCCATGTAACTTGAGAATGTTATCTATGTATAACCATGCCAGTTTATCTCCTCCACAACTGATCTTTATTGGAATAATTAAACAGTCAACTATTACGCATATAGAGTCATTTCCCTTAGGGGTCTTGGGTAACCCTACTATAAAATCCATGCTAATTTCTTCCCATTTCCACTCTGGTATAGGTAATGGCTGTAATAACCCTGCTGGTTTCTGATATTCTGCCTTGATACTTTTGCATAGATGACAATTGGCTACATACTCTGCTATGTCTCTTTTCATTCCTGGCCACCAATATGTTTCCTTCAGATCTTGATACATCTTGGTTGTTCCAGGATGTATGGAGTATGCTGAGTTGTGGGCTTCGTCCAATATTGCTTTTCTTAGTCCATTTTGAGGTGGCAAACAAATCCTGTCTCGGAAGTACAGTGTTCCCTCCGAGTCTATCCTGAACTCTGGTCCTTTTCCAAGTCCTATAGAATCTTGTAAGAGCATAATCTCTCTACTCTGTTTCTGTGCTTCCTTGATTTGTGTCTCTAACAGGGGTTGAATCTGTAGATTGGTGAGGCATCCGAGGGGTACTGTATACAAGTTCATGCCTTTCATCTCCTTATTCAACTCTTCAGATGTGGTTACCTTTCTACTAAGGGCATCAACTACTACATTGGCTTTTCCAGGGTGATTCTTCAGCTCTATATTGTAGTCTTTGATAAATTCTAACCATCTTCTGTGCATAAGGTTTAGTTCCTTCTGAGTGAATATGTATTTCAAACTTTTGTGATCCGTAAAGATCTCACACTTATTTCCAATGAGGTAGTGTCTCCAAATCATTAAGGCATGTACTACTGATGCTAACTCCAAATCATGGGTCGGGTAATTGGTCTCATGTTGCCTCAGCTGTCGTAATGCATATGCAATAACTCTGTCATTTTGCATAAGTACACTTCCTAATCCTCTTCTTGATGCATCACAGTATATCACAAAGTCTTGATGAATGTCTGGAAGTGCTAACATGGCGCTGAGGTGAGTTGTTTCTTGAGTTTCAGAAAAATTTTTTCACATGTTGGGGTCCACTTGGAGGCTACTCCCTTCTTGGTTAATCCAGTCATCGGTCTGGCTAACTTTGAAAATCCTTCAATAAATTTTCCGTAATATCCGGCCAATCCAAGAAAACTTCTAATTTCTGTCACATTTCTGGGCTGAGGCCAATTCATAATGGCTTCAATCTTTGATGGGTCCACTGCTACTCCTTCCTGTGTGATGACATGTCCTGAGAATGCAATTTGTTCTAACCAGAACTCACATTTGCTGAACTTAGCATAGAGTTTATGTGCTCTTAACCTGTCTAAGACAATTCTCAAATGTCTCTCATGGTCTTATGCGGTCTTGGAGTATGTTGGCATTTCGTAGCATCGTCACTTTAAGAACAGATCTGGAATCCATCCTTAGTGACAACACCAAGAAACGCCTTGTAGGCACCTCTTAATGTCACAACTAACGATGCCGGGTTAGCGTGATCATCAAGACTAGCCAAAGGTTAATCTAAACGATCATGAACGAATCCCCAAGCGCACAGATAAACCATTGTAGTATTTCCCCAAGGAAGGAGAATATTCCAAGGGTATCGTATCCGTGGAAGGCAATGGCGGATATATTAGACTTATGCTTTTGCTCTGAATGTAAACTAAGAGATAGATATAGGAAACAACAAACTCAAAGGTAGGGGTAAGATAAAAGATATAAAGGGTAGTGTGACACACACACTCAAATCTACCTCTACTCTAGCACACTACGGCTTAGGCGGAACATACGAGTTAGCTCTAGGTTCTAATGTACTAAACATACAAAGCTAGAAGATACAGGAGATAGGCATGAGTATTGCATGAGAGGGTAAGGTTCAGCACCTGTACAAACAGGGGAGCTAGCCCGGACGACCCGACTGCGAAACTAGACTTTAGACTCCTCGTACCCCAGTGGAGGGTTGCACAGGATCCAACAGTTGTCACCACTGCGGACCTACCTCGATCGTTACGGGGGGTATGCTCATAACTAACGTAGCCAGACAACCCAGGCACCATTCCTACGTTGCTGCTAGACTTCACCGCCCGCTATTGTGACCCGTGGTGAGAGCCACCAAGATCGGTCAACTTAGACCGAGTACCGTAGCTTGAACACAAACCTCATGCAACACTCTCATGCCATCTAACAAGATCAACTAAGGCTAGACATACGAACGGATACGAACTCTCTTATGTCTAGTCAACAAGATTAAAGGGTCGTGTTCATGAAGAACACGAGCCTCTATCCTATGAACAAACACATAAGGAATGAGTTTATCACCCTTCAAGTGGATCAAAAGGTAGTGTTCATGAAGAACACAAGCCTCTAAATGATGAACAAAGGCTCCAAAGTGAGAGGATATCAAGAACATATCGAGCATATGATCTACCATGAATTTATATGAAATAGCTGAATAACTGAAGTAGATCAAAGTCATACAATGAAATAAAGATAAAAGAGAACTCATACCTAGACTCCAAAGTGGACATGGAACCTGAAGAAGAGCTACTCTAGCCTACCCCCTAGCCTTGGAAACTAAAAGTGAGAGGAGAATGAGAGAGTGGTCTGTGGGAAATGGGAGCCCCTCCCCTTTTATTTATAGGCAAGGACCAGGCTTGCTCGGAGGCTCAAAGTGCTCCAAAACACCCTGGGATGCAGCAAGTGACCATTGAGCAACCACCACGTGGAGGGACCAGATGGGCGCCCCCTAGGTCGGTTCGGCCGATTCTAGGGTCGGTCGGCCCCCTAGGGTGGCCCCACCTGGTGTGCTTCCTCTGGTTGGCTGCCATGTGGGCCCTCTGATCCATTCCCGGTGCATGGCTTGATTTGGTATCCGAGGTGGGCTCTTTGATCCATGTGTAGTCCATGTGGCGTCCTCTGATTCGTCAGTGAGTGTCTCCCTTGGATCAATGACGTGGAATGCCATGTTTCCTTGGTGGCAGCCACCTCCTCAGCTGAGTTGGCATGGTTTCTCCATAGAAGGTTAGTTTCCATCTCTTTTAAGGGGTATTTCACCTACATACAAATAATCTCCAAGGACAAGTGGAACTACATTATTCAAACCAAAATGCAAGTAAATAATGCATATGCCTCCATTTATGTGAGAATATTGAGGGCTGAAAACAAACTCCCCCAAGCTAACCTCTTGCTCCTCTCGAAGAAAGACATTAGAGACTTAGGTTGGTTGATCAGGAGTTGCTTCAATGTTGTATTCTCAACTTGTGGCAAACATACAACAAAGTATTCTACCAAGAGTTGAACAAGTTGGCAATGTTCTTACCCTTCACCAGATGACGTGGGGCATATAGCTTCACCTGCCCTGGGCGGTTGAGAGACAGAATGGTTATATAGGAATTGCATAATCACTCATACCTTGATCAGCTATCAATCCGGAGGTTTTGCAAATTTTTCAAAAGAAAATCAGAGTTCCTCAAATGATACTCTCGGATCGCTCAAAAGTGTATGGTTCCTCACCAAGGCATCAATGCTGCCTTTCTCATATATTGCTAAGTCAAAGACCGGATTCCTTGGAAGAAACAAACATACATCCTGATCAAGATGTGCATATGTGTGATGGATTTGAGCATGGCAAGGTGGATACTAGGCCCGGAAATGTGTGCTAGATATTACCATGCTTTATATGAGGGAACTCTTTCTCTTGCACATATCAATCCCTTTTTCTCCTTTTGAAATTTTTTCGAGACATGGGCTAGCTCTCTTTATTTTATTTTTGCCATGCTTTTGAGCATGCTTTTCTTTTTCTCTGTCTTTTTTAGCTAGCCCTTTGTCTCTATTGGAGATATTTGGAGAGGGATGAATGATACAAAGATACATAGAGTTTTATGGAAGAATGCATAAGCAGTATGGAGCAAATGATGAATGCTAACTTCCAGTGTAGAAGTTTAGCATGAACGTGTACGTGATCTTGATCAGAGGAGTATGAGTTCTAACAAGGGTCACAACAATTTGACAAAGCTCAATGAGAGAACAAGCTGCATATGTGGAGGCTAAGAACTAGGATCTACATATGGCCTTGGATGGGGAATTCTCATCATTGAGGAACTCATCATGTTTTGATTTTTCAAAAAGGAAAACTCCGGATGTCAAGCATCACTAAGCACAAGATCATAGCACTCTATTCTACCATTTCATGTCTCACAACAACTTTGGCAAGGATCATGCTTTTTGCTACCCACAGTTTTCAAGCTAAGGTTTGAACATGCAAGCCAACAAACTCAAAACTTAGGTAGGATACAAAGTTGTAAGCAAGACATACGAGAAGAATAAACAGAGCAACTATTCATCATTTCAACCATAGAGGCAAAGCATTCTTACTATGCATATCAAATCAAACTAAGTAAATGATAACGATGATGATGAAAGCAAATAAATGTTTTTGGTCTTTTTATTTTGCAGATTTTTTTGGGTTTTCATTTATAAGATATTCTGAAAATAATGGAAGATACAAGTTACCTCAGGATGGGGGTCCTCCCCCGAGCTAGCTTCAGGCTCACTGTGGAGGAGGGAAGAAGAATCCCTGACTCGCGTAGTAAGCCCTCTGCGCCTCCATGTATCGTTCTTGATCTGCCTTGCATGGCTGCTATCCTCTCACCCCCGACGCTGCCCGAGGTAGACTCGACGTGGGTGTTCAGCGTCTCCTGCAATCCCGTGACCTGGACGGTGAGCTCTCCCATCTGCTGCGCGAGCTGAGCATCACGTGCAGAGGCTGAGGAGTGCCGCCGGAAGGACGAAGACAGAGGTGGACCACCGGAGCTGGAATTAGCGGGTGTAGCCCACTGAGCACTGCTCTCACCCGCCCAAGCCGTGCCACTCGCACTTGGGTGGTAGGTGGGCTGGTCCCCCCAGTGCATATCCGTGGGTAGCCCAACATGTACCCGCATGGCCCTCTCCCACTGGTGGCATGGCATAGGTGTGGTGTGGGCTGTCGTGGGCCGTGAGGGTGGTGGTGGGTTCGCTGCCGCTGTGCATGTGTGCTCTCTTCGCCGCACTTCTGGTGGACCTGCCTGACCACTAGCACGACGGCTTTCCTCTTGTGTAACAAGGGGAATGGTTAGTGACTCCGAGTTATACAATCCAAACTATGGGTTAGGTAACGGGATTTGATTTGCATAACCCGGAAAGAAGAAAGTCAAAGAATCATTTGGGCCCCTCTTGAGTATGTGTCCTTGGATTAAGTATGCCTCATCAATGAGAACTCGGGCGTCCCAATGAAGGGTACGGAAGTCCCGCTAAGAAGCCCGAGACTGAGAGCAATACGAGTCACCAAAGACGTACACTCAATAGGACCTATCATCTGGAAATTCATCAACAACTGCAGAATTATAGCTTTAACGGGAGAGACCTTGATCCGATTAACAGCGGCGTATAATAGCATCATCTCATCGCTGCGCACGGGCCGAACATCCTCTCGTGGAAAGAGAGTAATGGCGAGCCACTTGTGCCACAGACGAAGAGTGGGATGCACGATATCATTGCACTGAGGTACAAACTTGCCACTGTAAACAAGACCAGAGATGTCTACCCAGAAAGAGTCCCGAACAAAACCATCAGAAGCCTTCTTCAGAGAAACAGCACAACGAGGACTAAAACCAAGAAGATGACTAAGTTCCTTCCAAGAAACACGATAATCGGTCCCAAAAAGACGAAACTGAATGCCATCCGGAATCTCGGTAAGAGAGCAAAGAAACTACATGATGAGGGGCCGAGAGCCAAGCTCAGAAACAAGAAACTCCTCCCAACCAAGAGCATGCCAAATGGAAGCGAACTCGAGATTCATACCTGTTTTCTCCATGAGAGCCGGGTCGAAGTCCTGGATGTGAGCGAAGACTTGGTCCTTTAGGAGAGCGTAGGCTTGCTCCTCTCGAGCGCCCAGCAGCTGAGGCAGGGGGTGTCGTCGACGACCTCCTCCGTGGCTTGTGGCTCGGCTTGCTCCTCTTGCTCTTCTTCATAATCCATCATCGATGGGCTCGGCGTTGGCTCGACGGGGGTGGATGAACTCGCGCTTGCCCGTGAACGGGAGCAAGAGCGTGTCACCCTGCGGAGAGTGTTCGCAGCCCAATTCATGCTAGCACAACAACAAGGGACAACAAGAGCAACTCGGTGATGGGTTAGTGAAATCGAATGAAGTTCTTACCGAGATTGCTCCACCAATTGCAATACTTTCAGCAACACAATAGAGAGAACACTTGATGATCCAATCTCGAGCAAGAAATCCAGGAAAACCAAGAGAGCAAGGAGTAGAGAGGGGAGTGTGAGTGAAATGAGTTGAAAGGGTGAAGAACACCCCTCTTCCCCTTCTATTTATAGGCAAATGCGCCGGGCATCCAGACATAGCCGTTGGGCAATGGCTAGGAGACGTTGGAGCAAGGTGGGGCCTAGTAGCCGTTGGGCTGCTTCGGCCGAACCTGGGGTCGGCCGACCCTGTGTCGGGCCCACCGCCTCCGCCCCCAGCTGGCTCCCAACGGCTGGGGGCAGCCTGAGTGCCTCGGCCCAAAATCCCTCGAAATATTTTTCAAATGATTTTTCTTGAATTCTCAAACTCAGAAATTATTTTCAGAAATTTTATTTTGAAAAGGGAAAAGGCCTAGATAAATCTAGCATGCAGATGCAAGGTTTTGGAAAATCAAATATGCAATTATGGAAATAAAATTTTGGAAAGGGATATATGAGATAAGTACCAGCTTTAACCTTTTTGGTAGAAAGGACCCATCAATTTTAGTCCGACGAGTTGGACTCTTCTCAGTGATCAATTCCACTCAGCACCCCACTCCTGAGAAGTAGAGGGTGGTGCCATCTCAATCTTCTGCCATTATTTCTGAATTTTCTTTTGCTTTTTTGACGGAGATTTCTTCCTTGGGGGTAAAGGCTCCGTCCTTCCCCCAAGCTGCTCAACACTGTCTTGCACCAAATAGCATTGCTCTTCTTTGTCCTGAAACTTGAACTTCAAGTTCCTCTTCCCAATGCGGAAGCGGATTATTCCGTACCCCACATTGATTCTAGCTCAGACATCACTGAGAAATGGTTGCCCAAGGATGAGCGGCATCCCACCCTCGTCATCCATATCAAGAACCATGAAATCCGCGAAGACGTAAGAGTTCTTGACCTTAACCAATATGCTCTCAACAATTCCTTCTGGATATTGTATCGTTGAATCGACGCGTTGGATAGTCCGTGCTATTGGAGAGAGAGCTGGATATCCCAGTTGCTCGAACATGGCCTTGGACATGAGATTAACACTTGCACCAAGGTCACAGAGGGCATGCCTGATTTTCTTGTAATAGATAGTGCAAGTAATAGTCGGGTAGCCTGGATCTTTCTTGTGCACAACTGCTGATTCCTCCCATGCATCTAGAATTTGTTGTATGGGCTTTCCTGCATAATTAGAAGCATGTGTCTTCCTAGGTGTCTTACTGAAGGACCGATTAGGCGAACCAGAGAGGGGGGGAGTGAATGGGAGCCGATAAAAATTCTTCTCGAAGGAGATGAGAACTCCAACAAGACGAACACGGCTTCCAAATCACGTCCGACTCAACTACCCAAGTTGGCCAAGACTACGCAGCCCGGTGGAGTGCTACCGGTCCTAGGAACCAACAACCACCTTCACGGACTCGAACGCAATGAACACCAACTCGAGCACCATCGACTACACACGGCCTGGAGCGACGCCGACCGGTCCTGCCGGTAAAACCTAGGAACTTCCACAGCAGGCCCCTACACCGGCCAGGTGTAGCTCACTCACCGGTTCAAGCCGAAACCCCAAATCCACCAAACAGGCCTACCGAGCTCCAACGACCCAAACTCGAAACAGAAACACGGGACAACAACGAACTCACCCAGACGTGCTCACCCGAGGCAAAACTCACAGAGCTCAGACCGGTGACCGGGTGAGCAGACCGTCAAACCGGGTCAGCCGGGGATGAACAGCACCAGCGGTCAACTCCCCAAATCCAACTCCCGATCTCCCGAATCGCTCCACGGATTTGTGCAAGACTTTGGGGATAGTAGGAACACCTCATGGGCACTCCATAGCCAAGATTTGGTCCACCAAAACTTGCTAAATAAAGAGGAATCAAGAAATCCCACCAAGAACGCCTCTAACCCTAGAGCCACGAAAACCCCAAAATCGAGCCCTTTGCTCACCGATTTGGGAGGGAATCAAAGGAAAAGAACCACGAAGGGTTCATGCATACATTCCCCACCAAATCCCAAAGAGAAAGGCCTCGCAATCGCTCCAAGAAAATCGCCAAGAAAGGGCTCCAAAATCACCAAAAAGGAGAAACGGAAAGACACATCCAAGCCTTGAGGAACCATGAATCATCTATACATACCAAAGAGGTTCATACAAGGTCTAGCTTGCCGCCCGATCATCCTTCCCTCTCACAAGATCTCGCATGAAGCTCTCAAGCTAGTCCTACGAAAAATCCTAAGGAAAATAGGAAGGAAAATAGGAAAACCAAATGAGCTAGGGTTTAAAGAGATGGCTGCCATCCTCACACCCCTTGGGTTATATGGAGGCAACCGAAAGACTAAAATACCCTTACTAGCTAACTAGGGATACATGCCCCTCAAGGGCAATTTTGGAAGTCTTTGTCGCACCATCGGACGGATGCCCAATGACCGCAAACTTGCTTAGCCTCGACGCAAGCCTTGCGATCCCGACGCGTGTCCTCCGCCGAAGATTCAGGACGCGTTACAGCAGACGGCCGCACACGGTGCTCCTCACCGATCGGCCCACCGGGCCTCGGCCAGACCCACCGGCCGCCGGCCGAGCAGCTCCGTCTTCAATTCTTGGTCTTGGCTTTGTGGATCAACCAAGGAACCTAGTGGTTTTCGGTGAACCACGGAAACCCGCGAACTCGGTGTAGCCTCCGCCAATCACCACTCATGACTCGGCTCCCACGTAGTCCGGCTCGACCTTGGTTTTGAGGCTCAACCAAGAAACCGTCAATGACTTCATCTTGCCGTTCTTGCCACCATGGCCCGCACTTGACCCGGCCACCGGGTCCCTCGAACCAAGCCTACTTGTCTTCCACACCGAGGACTCACCGCAACGACCTTTCGCGCTTGTTCTTCACCTGCACCAACACCAGTCAAGCCGCAACCTGCACCTGTAATACTTAGCCAAGAATCAGTCCACACCACGTTGCCAATCACTCATCACACCGAAGCGACCATCCACCGGTCCTCGAACCACACATGGCTCTCAATCTCCCTTTGATGAGTGCATTGACAACACACACGTTTTGGTAACCAAGAGAAAAGGAAAAGAAAAGAAACGACTAAAAGAAACTCCAACAAGCGATCGAAAGCCAAAGAAAGGCAAAGAGCAAGATCACTTGAAGAAGACAAGTCTCGGACCCCTTAGGCAAGGGCAACGGCTCGACACATCCGAGACAAAACCATGCTCAAGCAAAGAGCACAAACCAACAATCCAAAGCTCGAAACCACAAAGAGCTCCCCGCACACATGGAAGCTCCCCGAACCAATGCAACTCTCGACGAATGCATGCAAACCACCTCAAGAACAGTAGCAGTCATTTGCTCGACTGGATCGGTCAACCACACCGGTCGGTGGTGCTAGATCGCCCAACAGACCTCACACCGGTCGACTTGTACCTCAACCTGGCCGCCGATGACCACCTAGGAAAAATGCCACGAGCTCAAAACTAGCTCGAACCACTTGAAACCTTCTAAATGCATGCAGAAGCCAAAACATGCTCAAACTTCTCCCCTTGTTGACAATGCATGAATCAAGCCAAAATGCAAAAATGCAACCTAGAGCTTCTCAAATAGACAAAATTCAACCAAGGATGCTACACATGTCCAAATGAGCAAGTTAGATACTCTATAGCTTCGTAATGACATCAACCACAAGACCACCAAGTTTCACAACCATTGGGCTCTAAGATAGAATTGAGCAATTTTGTGAAAATTTACCCTCTCATGAGCAAAGTCCTAAACATGAGCAAAACATGTCAAATGGCAAAGCCACACAAACTTCATGCTAGGACAACCATTCTAAGCATAAGACCATCATAAACACCCACAAGCACCTCATGTCATGTCAAAGCCACCGAGCCATGTGCCTACTTCTATGTATGAGACTTCTCATTGGTAGGCATCATGCAACGGTTTAGCACCCAAAGCAAATTTAAAATTAGCACATATGACATGGGAGCACATTTTCCAAGCAATTTACATTTTATTTTCAGATTTGAAATTGGTACATGAAATGTCTTTACATAAAAGGAACTTATGCCCCTCCACAAGATCAAGCATGGGGCTAAACATTCATGATGGCAAATGAGCCTTTGGCCCCATATGATCAAAATAAGCTATCCAACCACAAATTAAGCATAGCCAAGCCACAAAAACATGTCAAGATCATATAAAGGCATTTACTCACAAGAGAGCATACATATGAGATTTTTCAAAACATAGCCATCAACCATGGATATAAATCAAGATCATCAAGAGCTAAGCCAAACTAACCATAGCTTACCAAACTAGCTCACAAAGACATATATATCATTCCATGGTGAACAATGTATATAGAAGCCTTTCCTAAACAATGCATATGATACAAAATGCATGCAACCTAAGATACAAAGATGCCTATACATCATGTTACATATGCCATGCCAAATGCAAGAAATGCACAAAGGAAAGCTATACATATGCTACAAAGGAGCTCCCACACACCAACTCAAGAAATCAAACACACACCAAGCTCCCCCCGCAAACGAGTGAAAGTTGCTTGATCTAGGGTTTGGTGAAAATATCGCCTAGTCATGTTATGTGTGGTACATGGATCAAAGCGATTTTTCCTTTCTACGTTGTCTCTCGAAAATGATACCTCACTTCTATGTGCTTGGTTTTGGAATGGAGCACTGGGTTCTTTGCAACGCTTATGGCAATCGGTGCTATCACATTGAAGTGGAACATGGGTATACTCTCACCAAAGTCACTCATGGTGTATGTGATCCAAAGGAGCCGAGAGCAACAACTAGTCAGCCACATACTCGCCTCAGAGTGGATTGAGCAACACTGACTCTTTATGGAAGACCAAGACACCAAAGAAGAACCTAAGAACTGCAAGTCCCGTAAGTGGACTTCCTATCCAACCGACACCGCAAAATCCGTCTGAAAATCCATGAAGAGCCAAAGAAGAAGACGCAGTACCAAAGGCCAAAGTCGGAGTATGTCGCAAATACCGAATATGCGCTTGATCGCTTGCCGATGCGAAGTCCCTGAGACGCTTGAAAACGAGCGCATGCACATACCGAGAATTGGATGTCCCTGCCGCCAAGTAGAGGAGTGACCCGATCATGCTCCCAGCATTCTTCCGTCCACGTGTTCACCTTCCTCGTCCGCATCAAGAGCTGTAGTCGTACTCATAGGCGTCGCCATGGCCTTGGAGTCCTCCATCTTGAACTTCCTCACAATGTCCTTGGTGTACTTAGCTTGGTGCACAAATGTTCCTTCCTTTGATTGCTTGATTTGTAGCCCGAGGAAGAACTACAACTCGCCCATCATGCTCATCTCAAATTCCTCGCTCATGTCTTCGCAAACCTTGCAACAAGAGAGTTAGACGAGCCACCAAAGACAATATCATCCACGATACCGCACAATCGTGATATCTCTCGCACCGCTGAGGAGGAACAAGGTCCGATCGACCTTTCCCATCTCAAACCCTCTCAAACAGAACCCCTCAACCTACCATACCAAGCTCTAGGCGCTGCTTCAACCCATATAGTGCCTTTTCCTCAACTTGTACACCCTGGGGGGTACTTCTCACTCTCAAACCCTTGGTTGCCTCACAAACACCTCCTCCTCCAACACACCATTCAGAAAGCACTCTTCACATCCATCCGTACAACTTGAACCCTTTAGCCACTAAAAAGGCTAGAAGGATCCTGATCGCCTCCAAACGAGCTACAGAGCGAAAGTCTCCTCGTAGTCGATCCCCTCTTCTCGATCAGATTCGAGCAACAAGTCTCGACTTGTTCCTCACCACTTCTCCTTTCTCTCCTCTTTATTTTTCCACACCCATTTTGTCCCAATCGGCTTACACCGGAGGAGGGTCAACCAACACCCAAACTTGGTTCCTCTCAAAATTCTCCAACTCCTCATGCATCGAATTAACCCAATTATGATCGAGCAGCGTGTCCAATGTCTTTGGGCTCAAAGGTGGCAACAAAAGCAGCATGAGCGAAATGAGAATTGTTCAACCCTCGACCATGTAGTACGCTCATTCATGTCGCCGATGATTCTCAAGTTGGGTGATCCACTTGCACTCACGGGGAGGTTCTCGCCTTGATGCTACCTCCCTCAACAGCAGCCTTCGCCTTGATCCGGGTTTGTCGTTGTAGGTGTGGGAGAGGGTCCATTCTCGATCGTCGTCAAGTAGTAGGTACATGTTCAGCCGCGGGCACCACACCGCCATCTTCATCATCTCCATGTTCATGCTCCTCCTCCGAAAGATCTCCTCGCCAAGTTCGCCGTCACCGCACACTCAAAACAAGTGACTACGTGGTCGTGTCTCGTCAAGGTTACCTCGCAAGTCTCCACGATTTGGTTAGTTTCAAGATTGAGCACACGAAATGCTCTAGAATGAGATGCATAACCAAAGAAAATGCCATCGATGTACCTAGCCTCGAACTTGTCCAACTTCTTCCCTTTCTTCGTAATGAAGCATTTACAACCAAAGACATGGAAGTGACTCACCTTGGGTGTGCGTGCATCAACTCGTAGGTTTTTCTTCTTATGAACCCCGAGGTAGATCCTATTTGACACATAGCACGCGTATTGACCGCCTCACCGTAACCTTCTCGAGTCCTATGCTCGTCGAGCATCGTCCGAGCCATCTCGCACAAGGTCTTGTTTTTCCTTTCCACAACGCCATTCTGGGAGGGCGATACGGACTCGAAACGATGTTCAAGACCCAAGTCATGGCAAAAGGTTTCAAGCGAGAGTTTTGAATTCCGAGCCATTGTCACCGGATCGCTCAGATGGCATCTCCGTGCCTCGCTTTCTTAACCTCAAGACAAGATCTCGAACAAAACCAAACGCCTCCCTTCTCCTCAAGAAAGAACACCCACGCATACCGAGAGTAGTCATCCACCACAACAAGGACATACCACTTCCCACCCGCAGATCTCACACGAGCCGGGCCAACAAGGTCCATATGGAGCAGCTGCATGGACGCTTAGTCATCACACATCGGTGAGAGGCGGGTGAGAAGAGGCTACCATCTTGGCATGCCTACACCGCACAAACCAACTCTTTCAAACCTCAACCGTGGCAATCCTGACCAAATTGAGTTTACTCAAGCGAGACAAAAGGTCAAAGCTCAAGTGACCCAACTTCCTATGCCACTTCCACAACTCACCAAGAACCAAACCAAAAGCAACGCCCACACCAAGACCGAGAGAAAATCAGCTTGAACACTTGACCCTGAACCGACCATGCAAACAAGGTCCCTCGAGAATCTAAAATCCGAGAACCACCAGTCCGAAACAACACCTCAAAGCCCTCATCCAACAACTGGGACACGAAAGCAAATTGAACCCCAAGCGATTGAACAAGAGCGACACGCCCGAGAGTGACCTTGTCACTTACCTTGATCTCACCTTCGATAGTACACGCCGCCCATTGTCCCCAAAGGTGATGTATGTCTTGGACACCACCGGACGAGACTTGAGAACCACCCTTGTCTCCTGGCCATATGCCTCGAGCAACCGGAGTCAATCAACCAAACGCCTCAAGTCTCCCACCTGAAATTCAAAAGCAGCACGTGAGTGAACAAACGAACTCAAAGACCGGGGTTAGTACCAAAAGAGTAAACCAAAGGTTTGAGCCATTTGCTCCAAAGTGGGTTAGCACAAACCAAATCATCACGCCTATCAAAGCTACCACCACGAACACCACCACGGTAACCACTACGAGGGAACCAACCCTCTCTAGTGGAGGAGGACGAAAGCCACGAAAGGAAAACCGTGGATCGCTCCTCCTCCATCTCAAAGCTACGACTCCTCCCACCCTCGTATTGAGCACGAGGTGGAGAACGCCAGCAACCGACCACCGCAAACTTTCCGCACCAACCACCGTAACCACGACCACCGAACCAAAACCGAGCATCCTCACGAGCACGAAACCAACTTCGCTTGCACTGCACCGGCCGACTGTGAAGTGCACCTGGCCTGACCGGTGTAGCTCGGCCAAGAAGACCACCGCCGCCTTCCTGCCTCCCAAGCCGAACCGCCCTCACAATCGCTTGGCCCTGGCATGTCAGATACGAGGCTCGTGCACACCATTAGAGGGGTGGTACCTGCCTTGTTAGCCCACTCTCTAGCCATTCTCTCCTCACGCTTCCTCTTGAAGCAAAACTCATCCTTGTGACCATCTCTCCTACAATACCCACAATGGAACTTCATGGGTCGTGGCTTAGGCTTTGGCTTGGGTTGGGGCTGCCCACTGCTTTCTCACCCTTCTTCTCTCTTCCTCACCTCCCTTTGGGCTCACAAACTTCACCGGTTTCTGGAAATCATTTGTTGGGTGAGGGAATATGGGTGGATCCGAGTAGTGTCAAGTTTGTTTCGAGATGGTTAGGGCTCAAACTTGTTCTTGTGTCTGCTTGCGGTGGGATAGGAATCTCTCCAACTCTCTCAACTCCCTCACCATCGTTTTCCAAGCTTGTCGCCCCTAAGTGCTCGACCATCATAGCTTGAAAGCCGCTTATCATGATACCAAGTCGAGGCTCCCGACCCGACAACCAGCTCACATTTTCTCACCATCATTCTCATCCCGCAAGTTTATCAACATAATGCGCAAGCTCCAAATTCTTAACCGCATGCAATTCACAAGTAGAGCAAGAAGTGGAATAGGCTCTTTCAACTTAGCCTCAAGTTAAACAAAGGTAAGCATGCATCTCATCAATCTTTCCATGCAAACAGGCAAGAAGTGCAAGCACCTAGCAAAGGTGTCTAGACTTAAGCTCACTTCAACCCTAAGCATATCTAGTTCATCACAAGTAGAAGCATGCTTATCCTTAAGAGCAGAAGATCAGCTAGGTACACAGAGCAATCACAAGAATCAATCTCATCGTAAACCACAGGAGAAGCCTTTGAATCAATCTCAAGCTTAGCATCTAGGTTCCGGGTTTCTAGCTCACCCACACGGTTCCTAGCATCTTCTAGTGAGGCCCAAGCTCTTTCCTCATCTTCTGGCCTCTAAGCATGTGATCGTGATTATCAAGCAAGTCAACCAACTCATCATTCTCCTTGTGCAAAGAAGAGAGCTCATCACATACCTCGTCCTCGAGTCGGTCCGAGTCACTCGTGACTCTTCTTGCTTTGGGAGCTACGAGCCATGCCGTGAAGCCATCTCATGCGAAGCTCAACCCGCTCAAGTTCTGGATGACTTCTTGTTCTTGCGCCGATCACCTTCATCTTCACTGCTACTCGAGCTCGAGGAAGAGTAGGCGGGGCTGGAGTCGACGTCGCTCGCTCGAGCCATCACTCGGGCCTTCTGCGCGACCGTCCTTCTTCCTCGGCCGTCGCTCGTCCTTGTGCTTGTTCTTGTGCTTGTGATCGCGCCTCGATCGGTGCTGCTATCCTTGCTCGGCCGGTGCTGTAGCCATCCTTGTAGCCGTCCTTGTTCTCCATCTTCTCCCGGGCGATCGGCGAAGTGTCCTGGCTTGCCGCACTGAAAGCACGTCGTGCTGTCCTCCTCGTGTTCACCCGGTTCTCGTGCAGCCTCTCGAACCGCCTAGTCGGCCGCCACTCGTCCTCTCTAAGCACGTCGAACTCCTCGTCGGCAAAGACAACAAAGAAGAGGCGAGTACATCACGGAGGATGCGTTAGCGTTAGACTTAGCTCCTTTGCCGCCAACGAGGCGAGACTATGAGAATCGATCGGGCTCTCGATCTTGGCTGTCATACCACGGTCCAACTCGGGACTTGAGCTTGAGAACGGCTCATTCACCGTCGGTGTCATACTTCTCGGACTCAACAAAGCCTCAAACTTCCCGTCCCATAGTGCGATCCAGCAGTGCAAGAGCTTCACGGCTCTATCATGATCATCGTGTAGAAGCACGGCCACATTGGCTCTCATGTTGTTCTACAACGACCGTAAACCCACGGAAAAGGGCATCGACGGACTCGTAGGGAGATGAGTGAAGTTCTCGTACTCTCTCCCGGTAAGTCGCGTACATCGAGCTGAACACGAGCATTCCCGGCATGAGCATCCTTCAAGCTGCTCCCAAATCCTACAAGCTAAGTCCTGTCTAAACCCGATCGAATTCGGTGACACGAGCACGAAACAAGTAGTCGGCAGCCTTGTTGTTGGCTTCGAACATATCCCTCGATCACGGAGCAAGGAAGTTCATCGGATGAACATAAGCTGTGTTCACCGTAACGTCCCAAAGGATCTGACCCTTTCCATCGAGGAACGCTGCCATCCACCTACGCCACATCGGTAGTTCTTCCCATCAGTCGGAGGACCCGAACCCCGTTCACAGTGCGCCATCTTTGGATCTTAGGCGGTAAGAGTCAATGAAGACCGAACCGCTCGATACCAATTGAAGGACTGATTAGGCGAACCCGGAGAGGGAGTGAATGGGAGCCGATAAAAATTCTTCTCGAAGGAGATGAGAACTCCAACAAGATGAACACGGCTTCCAAATCACGTCTCCGACTCAACTACCCAACTTGGCCAAGACCACACACCAGGAGTGCTCTTGGTCCTAGGAACCAACAACCACCTTCACGGACTCGAGAACGCTGAACACCAACTCGAGCACCATCGACCTGCCGGTCGGGGTGGTGAACACGGTCGGACCGGTCCCTGCTAGTAAAACACAGGAACTTCGAGGCAGGCCCCTACACCGGTCGGTGGTGTAGCTCACCGTCGAGACCGGTTCAAGCCAGAAACCCAAATCCACGAAACAGGCCTACCGAGCTCCAACCTGACCCAAACTCGAAACAGCAGAAACACGGGACAACAACGAACTCACCCAGACGTACACCCGCGTAAAACTCACAGAGCCTCTGCCGGTCGCCGGGTGAGCGACCGCGACCGGTTAGGCCGCAGCAGGATGAAAGCCAAATCCAACTCCCGATCTGAATCGCTTTGTGCAAGACTTTGGGGATAGTAGGAACACCTCATGGGCACTCCATAGCCAAGATTTGGTCCACCAAAACTTGCTAAATCAAGAGGAATCGAAGAAATCCCACCATGAACGCCTCTAACCCTAGAGCCACCCAAAATTGAGCCTTTGCTCACGATTTGGGAGGGAATCAAAGGGAAAAGAACCCACGAAGGGTTCATGCATACATCCCCCACCAAATCCCAAGAGAAAGGCCTCAAAATCGCTCCAAGAAAATCGCCAAGAAAGGGCTCCGAAAATCACCAAAAGGAGAAAGCAGGAAAGACACATCCAAGCCTTGAGGAACCACGCGAATCATCTATACATACCAAAGAGGTGCATACAAGGTCTAGCTTGCCGGATCATCCTTCCCTCTCACAAGATCTCACCATGAAGCTCTCAAGCTAGTCTACGAAAATCCTAAGGAAAATAGGAAGGAAAATAGGAAAACCAAATGAGCTAGGGTTCAAGAGATGGCTGCCATCCTCTCACCCCTTGGGTTATATGGAGGCAACCGAAAGACTAAAATACCCTTACTAGCTAACTTGGGATACATGCCCTCAAGGGCAAATTTGGAAGTCTTTGTCTTCACACCATCGGACGGATGCCCAGCGACCGCAAACTTGCTTAGCCTCAACGTAAGCCTTGTGATCCCGACGTGTGTCCTCACCAAAGATTTGATTGCGTCGTCGCACACCGGTCGACCGGTGCTCCTCACCGGTGAGACCGGTACCCACCAGTCGGACCGGTCGGACCCGAGTCTCACCTCCGTCTTGCTTGGCTTTGTGGATCAACCAAGGAACCCGGTGGTTTTCTCGGTGAACCAGGAAACCCCGCGAACTCGGTGTAGCCTCCACCAATCACCACTCATGACTCGGCTCCCACGTAGTCCCGGCTCGACCTTGGTTTTGAGGCTCAACCAAGAAACCGTCCATGACTTCATCTTGCCACCATGCGGCCCGCACTTGACCTCGGCCAGGGTCCCTCGAACCAAACCTACTTGTCTTCTCCACACACAGGCCTCACCAAGCGACCTTTCGCACTTGTTCTTCACAGCACCAACACCGGTCAAGCCGCAACTTTGCACCTGCAATACTTAGCCAAGAATCTCCACACCACGTTCCCAATCACTCATCACACGAGGCGACCATCCAGCGGTCCTCGAACCACACATGGCTCTCACTTACCCCACCTGGTTGACACTACACTAACATTTTCACAAGAAGATACGGGTTGCCCCGGGATCCTCCTGATTGTCGGTGATGGAACTAAAGCGACCGGTGAGCCAACTGGGTTTCTAACATTTTGTTGAAACTCAATTGACTCTTCTGAGCAGAAGAAAAACTATCAAGCTTAATGTTGAGACTTTCCAAAGTTTTGTCAAGGGCAGCTAGCTTTTTGTTAACTCCTTCATTAATCTTAGCTTGCCCAAAAACAAGATCTCTCATGGAAGGTTGGTTGGGATTGTAAGAATTACCTTGGTTACCTCCTTGATAATAAGGGCATTGTTGATTCCACGATTGGCCTCCTTGTAGAGGTGGACGATAACCATTGTTGTTGCCATTCATGTACATCACTTCCTCCTGAGTCTCCAGACAATAATTTCCCGAGTGCCCAGTGTTGCCACAGACTTCACAAGTCATATGAGAATCCATAGGCAGAGTAGTGGTGGCCATGGCAGCCTTCTCGCTGGTGTAGTCATCCAATCTCTTCATAAGAAGATCCAACTTGGTAGTAATCATGTCTGCTTCCTTGACAGTATGAGTATCCCTCGGTCGTGGTTGGAGTCTTTCATCACTCCACCCTTGGTTGGAGACCATCTTCTCAATGAGTGATTTAGCATTATCAACAGTGAGTGAGAAGAATGCTCCTGAGCGGCGACATCAATATGGCCTCGGCCGCCGAGTCAACCCATTATAAAAGCTTTGAAGAATGAGCCAATTCTCCATCCCATGGTGAGGACAGGCCAGGACATACTCCTGAAGCCTCTCCCAAGCCTCTGGAATGGATTCACTTGCTGTTTGCTGAAAACCAGAAATTCTCCCACGAAGAGCATTGGTTTTACCCAATGGGAAGAACTTCTTGAGAAATGCCTCTGAACACTTACTCCAAGTGTTAATAGCATCACGATTCGCGTAGAACCATTGCTTGGCTTTCCCCAGGAGAGAGAACGGAAACAGCCTCAGACAGACAACATCCATATTTGCACCCATGATGATGAATTGCTGCACAGCTCTAGGAATTGCTGCAAATGAGCATTGGCATCCTCATTTGGCTTGCCACAGAATGGGCTAGCCTGTACCATCGTGATTAGACCCGTCTTGATCTCAAAATTTTCAGTCCCCATTGCCACCTCAGGGCCTTGCGGCACACAGTCGTGAGAGAGCTGAGTACTCACGAAAGTGTCTTGGGCCATATTGTTTGGCGTGGATGGTACAAAGGCTGGATCGCCTTCGGCAGTGACGAGGTGAGTCAAAATGAATTCGAGCTTTCCTCACAAGTGACTCGGGATCTTCGGTAAAATTCTCCGGTAAGTCGAAACCAGTCATACACTACCTGTCTTCATCATCCAAAGATAAAGGAAGACAATCAAGGTTAGCCTGCATTGAGAGTTGCCCTAACCTATTCAGAATTTATAAACAGATGTAAAGCATAGTTATGATAATCCTGTGCCTTCCCCGGCAATGGCGCCAGAAATTCTTGTTGGCATTTCGTAGCGTCGTCACTTTAAGAACAGATCTGGAATCCATCCTTAGTGACAACACCAAGAAATGGCTTGTAGGCACCTCTTAATGTCACAACTAACGACGCCGGGTTAGCGTGATCATCAAGACTTGCCAAAGGTTAATCTAAATGATCATGAGCGAATCCATAAGCATACGGATAAACCATTGTAGCATTTTCCCAAGGAAGGAGAATATTCCAAGGGTATCGTATCCGTGGAAGGCAATGGCGGATATCTTAGACTTATGCTTTTGCTCTGAATGTAAACTAATAGATAGATATAGGAAACAACAAACTCAAAGGCAGGGGTAAGATAAAAGATATAAAGGGTAGTGTGACACACACTCGGATCTACCTCTACTCTAGCACACTCACTTAGGGGAACATACGAGTTAGCTTTAGGTTCTAATGTACTAAACATACAAACCTAGAAGATACAGGAGATAGACATGAGTATTGCATGAGAGGGTAAGGTTCAGCACCGGTACAAGCGGGGAGCTAGCCCATGACGACCGACACTGCGAAACTATACTTTAGACTACTACAGTAGGTACCCCTGCGCGGAGGGTTGCACAGGATCCAACAGCTATCACAACTACGGACCTACCTTTATCGTTACGGGGGGTATGCTCATAACTAACGTAGCCAGACAACCCATGCACCATGCCTGCATTGCTGCTAGACTTCACCGGCCGGGCTATTGTGACCCATGGTGAGAGCCACGGAAGGCGGTCAACTTAGACCGAAACCATAGCTTGAACACAAACCTCATGCAACACTCTCATGCCATCTAACAAGATCAACTAAGGCTAGACATACGAACAGATACAAACTACTGTTATGTCTAGTCAACAAGATCAAAGGGTCGTGTTCGTGAAGAACACTAGCCTCTAACTTATGAACAAACACATAAGGAATGAGTTTATCACCCTTCAAGTGGATCAAAAGGTAGTGTTCATGAAGAACACAATCCTATAAATGATGAACAAAGGATGAACTCAAGAACATATCAAGCATATGATCTACCATGACTTTATATGAAATAGCTGAATAACTGAACTAGATCAAAGTCATATAATGAAATAAAGATAAAAGAGAACTCATACCTAGACTCCAAAGTGGACTTGGAACCTGAAGAAGAGCTACTCTAGCCTACCCCCTAGCCTTGGAAATGAAAAGTGAGAGGAGAATGAGAGAGTGGTGCATGGGAAATGGGAGCCCCTCCCGTTCTATTTATAGGCAAGGACCAGGCTTGCTGGGAGGCTCAAAGTGCTCCAAAACACCCCGGGATGCAGCAAGTGACCAATGAGCAACCACCACGTGGAGGGACGGATGGGCGCCCCTAGGTCGGGTTCGGTAGATCCTAGGGTCGGCCGGCCCCCTAGGGTGGCCCCACCTGGTGTGCTTCTTCTTGTTGGCTGCCATGTGGGCCCTCTGATCCATCCCCGGTGTATGGCTTGATTTGGTATCCGAGGTTGGCCCTTTGATCCATGTGAAGTCCATGTGGCTTCCTCTGATTCGTTGGTGAGTGCCTCCCTTGGATCAATGACGTGGAATGCCATGTTTCCCTTAGTGGCAGCCACCTCCTCAGCTGAGTTGGCATGGCTTCTCCATAGAAGGTGAGTTTCGATCTCTTTTAAGGGGTATTTCACCTACATGCAAATAATCTCCAAGGCCAAGTGGAACTACATTATTCAAACCAAAATGCAAGTAAATAATGCATATGCCTCCATTTATGTGAGAATATTGAGGGCTGAAAGTGGTAATTATCAGCCGTCAATAGAGTATATCAGAATATCATCTATGAATACTACCACGAACTTATCCAATTCCTTCATAAACACTTTGTTCATGAGATTCATGAAATAAGCCGGGGCATTGGTTAATCCAAATGGCATGACTAGGTATTCATACTGTCCATATCTGGTTACAAAGGCTGTCTTGGGTATATCATCCCATTTGACCTTTAGCTGATAATATCCAGATCTCAAATCTATCTTTGAGAAATACTTGGCTCCCTTCAACTGATCAAACAGGTCATCTATTCTTGGTAATGGGTACTTATTTTTGATGGTCACATCATTAAGTGATCGGTAATCAGTGCACATCCTAAGGGTTCCATCTTTCTTCTTGACAAAGAGTACTAGTGATCCCCAGGGTGACGAGCTTGGCCTAATGAAATCACTCTTTTAGCTGCTTCTTCAATTCCTCTAACTCATTTACTGCCATTTTGTATGGTCTTTTGGCTATAGGTGATGTTCTCGGAAGTAGATTTATCACAAATTCTACATCCCTATCTGGCAGTGGCCCTGGTAGCTCTTCTGAAAAAACATCGGGATACTCTCTTACTACTGGCACTTGATTCACTAAGGTGGCTTCCATTGCACAGACCATTGCGGTGACATGCTTAGGCTGCGTCTGACATTCCACAACTTGTCCTCTGGCACTAACCAAAGTAACTGTCCCATTTTCACAATCAATTTGTCCCTTGTGTTCTATTAACCAATCCATACCCAGTATCAGGTCTATCCCTCTAGAGTTTAGTACTATGGGTTTAACTATAAACTCTACCCAACTTAAAGTGAGTTTGACCTCGGGTACTTGGAGTTGACAAGGAATTTTTTATCCAGGGGTCTTTGCTACTATGGGGTGTTTTAGGGGTATAGTGGATAATTGATTTTCTTGGACAAATTTGGATGATAAGAATGTATGTGTTGCTCCATAATCAAATAAGATGGTAGCGGAGGTGGTGTTCACGGGAAACTAACCAAGCACGACATCTGACGCGGCTTGGGCTTCCTCGGCCTCCTTGTGATTAATTCGCCCTTGGGAATAAGACGAAGTTCGCCTCCGGGGTGGTGGTCCATTTAGTCCGACTCCTGATGCAGCAGGTCTAGAGCTTCCAATCGAAGCGGCTGGTGTGTTGACTTGTGTCTTGAATGGGCAGCTGGCCACAAAGTGTCCAGGCTAGCGACAGTGGAAACAAGTTTTGTCACTTGTTGCAGGGGCACTGGTTGTGCTCCTTGAAATTTGTGGTGGCTTGGCTATGGGTGATGCCGTAGGTTGGGTGGTGGTACTGTGTGTCGGTTGACTACGCACAGGGGCTCTGGGTGTAAAGCGTGTATTTGAAAAAGTAGGGTTTTGAGTTCTGGGTGGTCTTCCTTGTGAGGCTGTGCGGTAAGTCATGAACTTACGCCTTCGATCTTCCTCATCATGGACGGTCTCGGCTAGGATTGACTGGTTTATCAAGGTGTTGAAATCTGGGTATATATGCGGTGTCAGCTGTTGATGGTATAAATTTTCTTTCCTTTCTTAAGCGAGTTTGTTTCTTCTTATCAGTACTGACATCATCTGGGGCATAACGGGCTAGCTTCATAAACTTCTGATGATACTGAGGAATTGTCATTCCTCCTTGTTTGAGAGCTCTGAATTCATAAGCCTTTCTTTCCATTGCTCCTTCATGAATATGATATTTCCTGAATTCCTCTTGAAATTCTTCCCAAGTAACTTCCTCTGCATCGTTGACTGCCATACAGTAGTTATCCCACTAATCACTAGCTATCCCTTGCAGTTGATGTGTCGTTAGCATGATCTTGTCCTTTCCCACTGCATGAACTATGTCTAGCTTCCGTGTAATAACCTTCAACAAATCAACTACTTCTAAGGGCTCATCGAAGCTATCAAAGGTTGGTGGATTGGTTCTGAGGACTTCTATGATTTTTCGGGTTTGTCCACAACAACCTCATGGATGATGGTTATGGTTCTGGGTAACTCCCTCGGCTATAACTTCCATCTGCCTAGTTTGGTTTGCCATAATAGCCACGGGGTGGGTTTTCCTGCTCTTCCTCTAATATATCCATATCTTCAGCTTCCTGCTCAACTTCCACTCTCTGAAACCTCTGCCTCCTCTGCGGTGGCCTCTGGAGAACACTCTCTACTCGGGATTCATCTCGTGGTTCCATTGCCATCCTATTTCTGTGGTCACGGCATTCCTGAATCCTTGCAGACCTTTTGGGTGCCATCTGTAGGTTTAACCGGAGTAGGGGTAAGTCTAGGGCCTTAACAAGAAGGCGGTGAGTATAAGAGAGGGGACAATGTACTGGCAACGTGCCCAACTTAGTACGCAGGTGCGAAGGGTTGCAAAGGGTCCAACAGGCTATCACCACTGCGGCCTACCTCTATCGTTACGTGAATGCACGTGGTCTTCGTAGGATAACCAGAGCCCAGACACCACATCTGTACCCCAGGTAACTACTATAGTGCGGTTACGTCTGCTAGCCCACTAACAACACTATAGCAACCTATATAAATACGGAACCACGAACTAGAGAGAGAACGGAATCAAATCATACTAGTCATCGAGCTACAGAGCAGAAAGAAAGCTATGGATGCAAACAAACGAGATACAACAGACTTACTCAGCTAAACAGGATCAGAGCATGCAAATAGATATATGAACTACTAGACTAGTTCTAAAGGATCAAAGCCTTGTGTCAGGAAGAACACAAGCCTCTAACTTATGAACGAGCTAAGAACACAAGAACAAATCAAGCATGCATGATGTCCACTATAGTCTAAATAAGAAATGCTGAAATACTCACTTTGCTCTAAATGAAGAACGAGCATCCACGAGGATATCAACTCACTCCTCACCCTATGCCACCCAACACTCTAATCACACACACAACTCATGGGAGAGGTGAGAACTCACCTCTCCAAGACAGAATGAGAGGAGAGGGAGAAGGGATGTGTCTCAAAGGGGAGCCCCTCCCCTCCTATTTATAGAGGAGGGGGTGGCTTGCCTTTGAGCTCCAAGTGCTCCATCTTGTGCAGCTCCCCTGGGCGCAGCCTATCATGTGGTGACACGTGGCAGCAAGAACCAGGCGAAAACCGGAATATTCTGTGGAGAACCGGACATTCCAGGGCGTCCTGTAGGAAGAACCAGCACTAAAAAGGGCAAAACCAACTGAACCAGGGGGGCCAACCGGCCGGGCCGGGGCGGACCACGCGCTTCCCGCCAGCGGAGATGGCCGCCACGTCGCCCTGGCGGGATCCGCCTGCCCGCTAGCGGACCAATCCGCGTCACACCGGGGGGGGCCAATGGCCTTCTGCCACGTGGCCCGTCAACCCGTATGCACGTACAGGTGCGCCTGCGTGAGGCGTTGACCTGCGCGAGGTGGGTCCTGCTGACGTGGTGTAGGCCCCCTGGTGACGTCATCGCTTGCATACACATTTTGTCCTTTGTATATCTTGTGCATACGAACTCAGATGTAGGCATATAATATGTCCATTTCGATCATCTCGACGAGCCCGTCGCAATGGTGCAGTCCAAATTGGCATTTGAGGTTGTTTATGATGATGTCCTTTAATAGCCATTAGATCACTTGCTCTCAATTGTACCGTTTGGCACGCATTTCGGTGCATCCTGCAACAAAACGTAGAAACACCAACACTTGTGGAAATCATCAGTATCAAGCCCTATTCTAGTCTTGATGATCATTTTACCATTATATTTTGCAGGTATTGATGGTGTAAAAGTAGCACTTAACAGCCGTCAACAATAACTTCCATCAATCTAGTTTGGTTTGCCATAATAGCCACTAGGTCATTTACTGGTGCTGGGGGTGGGTTTTCCTGCTCTTCCTCTGATATATCCATATCTTCAGTTTCCTGCTCAACTTCCACTCTCTGAAACCTCTGCCTCCTCTTCGGTGGCCTCTGGTGAACACTCTCTGCACGGATTCATCCCGTGGTTCCGTGGCATCCTATTTACGTAGTAGCGTTCTGAATCCTTGCAGACCTTTTTGGTGCCATCTGTAGGTTTAACCAGAGTAGGGGTATGTCTAGGGCCTTAACATGAAGGCGATGAGTATAAGAGAGGGGATAAGTTTAGAACTATGAACAAGATGAGCAAGGAATATGTTGTTATATGCTGTGCACAAACAATTCTTCTTTTTTTATATATCCAGGGAAAGGGTTCACTGCCTTTAGCCACTCACAAGCAATATACATTCTAACTTAGAACCGTGGCTGCCTATACATTATTTACTAGTTAATCTACACCTGTACACTTGGGACACTACCAACTTCGTATCTTTAGCCCCACGCGTTGCTCTGACGGTAGTAGTCTTCCCAGAAATGTGATCCACTCAGCGAGTCCTTCTCCCACATGATGCTGATGTCGGCCGCCAAATCCGACATTCCCTATTCATTAATGAACTTCTCCATGTCCCACTCATAGTCTGGCTGGGATGGGTGGCTGTTGGCGGACGAGCTTCCGGGGGTTCCTTCTCCGGCAAGAGTCACGGTCTCTGGTCCTGAAGTCGCCCATGACATCTCCGTGGGTCCTTGCTCTTCGAGGGCTTCTACAATCTCCTTTCCTTTGTCCTTTCTTGCCCACTGGTCGAACTCCTGCATTGTGGCTTCATGACTCTGGCTTCCCTCTTGGCTTGACTGACTCATGGGTTGGGGAGATTTTTCTTCAGCTTCCTCCGGGATAATGGGTAAAGGTACTACTTTGGGGGGTTTAGCTTTGGTTTTGGTGGATGTCTTACGGGTGGCTGAGGGGGTTCCAGTGGAGCTGGATTTAGCACCCTTCTTAACAATGTGCTTAAGATCACGCTTGAGTTCAAGGGTAGCTTCCTCCATGAAGTTCTGAGCCTCCTTAGCTCTCTTCTCTATCTGAGATGACTGATCTAGTATTTCCTCGATTCGGCTCTCGGCTATGGCCAACTGATTCTTCAACTGCTCAGCTCTGTATACGGCATCCTTAAGGTTTATGTTTTGGACTTCGTATAGGTTTTCTAAGGACAAGAGGTAGGATACAGTCATTGCGATGGTAAGTTGATTGACTGGCACTATTTCGATTAGCAAAGCTTTGATACGGTAGTCCCAAGTGGTTTGTCAGCTCTTTCCTATGGGTAGATATCGGAGAGAAGTTTGGGCTATAGCACTGGCTTTCATTCCCTCCTTTGCAAGGTGCATGATGGCTTTCTTAGCTATGGCTTGTAGGGTATCATTGAACCGGATTCCTACAGTTGTGACTACATAAGGTTTTTGCTTTACTGATGGGGGTTTTCCTAAGGAAAGGCTCATCTCACAATATGGTATTCCATCTATTGCAAACTCTCTACCCTGGTATTCCGGACATTGGGTGTATCCTAATTCTGTCATTGCCTACCGTAAGACTCCCAAAAATCCCACATTTTCTAAGCAATCCGAGTGTGTCCATCCAAGTTCATCCGTCCAGTTGTTTCCTTCCATGTCCTACTTGACACAAGAGTCTTGTCACTAACGTCCCCAGAAAACATTCCTAAAGCAGAAGGTAAGAGAATGGAGTTTCTATTATTATTTTAACCAAGCTAACGAAGCTATGGTCAAGTACAACTCTGGTACCATCCTGTGGGGACCGCCTTATAGGGGTGGGCCCGAATCCCTTCACGTATCATTCCACGGATCATTAGATGATACGGGCACTTGCGGAGAGGTGGATGGCATATCTCTCTCTCTGGCTCTAGGGTTTCCTCCCCCATTAGATCGCTATGGTCAAGTACAACTCTGGTACCATCCTGTGGGGACCGCCTTATAGGGGTGGGCCCGAATCCCTTCACGTATCATTCCCTGGATCATTAGATGATACGGGCACTTGCGGAGAGGTGGATGGCATATCTCTCTCTCTGGCTCTAGGGTTTCCTCCCCCATTAGATCGCTCTGGACTGCCTCTTTTCCTAGTATTTCCTTAGGGTAGATTCTTGTATCTACTCTGACCTCTGGATGTATGGAAGCATTCAGTGTTGTGATGATTTCCCTCTCCTAGTTCCTTGTGATTTTTGTGTCATTTTCGGAGCTATTTTTGGGGTATTTTGTTCTTCGCTCGATTCGTTGATTTGAGGGCATTTTCTCTCAGATTTCTTTTAGGGGATCATGGGTGGATGCCTTGTGCATCTTTGGGTGTGATCTTGACCCCTCAAATGCCGGGAAACTCCTCCAATTCGAGTTCTTGGAAGAGCATGAGTTCTTGGTGGCTTAGCCCATCCAGATTTAGCTAAGTGCTTGGTGTGGGGACCGCCCTATAGGGGTGGGCCTGGATGCCTTTACGTATCATTCCCAGGATCATTAGATGATACGGGCACTTGCACAAGAAGTATCACAACAGTACTTCGTTTATTTATTCTGATATTTTACATAAGGTTGAAAAGAGAAAACACACTCTATACAAGTGGGGCCGTAGCCTCAACCTTATTCTAGCAGCGGCATACTACGTAGCGGACTCACACCTCAGGCATCTTGTCTCTCTAGCTCGGACCCGGAGGGTCTTCCTCGTCATAAACACGGTTCCTCGTCTGGTAGAAGGGATATGGGAAGCAAGAGTGAGTACCGGGTAGGGTACTCAACAAATTCCACAGCGGACAAGACCAATACGAAGGGGGTTCGGCCACTAGTGGGCCTAAGCACACATCTAGGGTACTGAATGTGAAGTACGAAATTTAAGTGCGAAAGAGAGAAGTATGTAATGCAACATTATAAAGTAGTTTTGCTCCTGGAGGGCATTCACTTCCCAACCAGTACCCTGATTATAAGGAGTCTATCTGGGATTCCGTCAGGGACATTCCCGATCCAGCCTTAAGCCATGCTCGGGCTCCATTCAAGGACAGACCCGACTTGAAAACAAGTTCACCTTAACCAACATCAACTCTAGTTTCCTTATAGTAGATTTTAATCAATGGGAGCTTTTACCATGTGGGCTCATAACCACGAGCCTCGGCTATTCGAATAGATTCATAACTCTGATCAGAGGGGTACGCTTTACCCGCACGATCGGTCAGCCCATACTGCGGTGATGCGACCCTACGAAACCCGTACATGCCGGTGTCTATTCATGGACTACATTATCGTCCAATACTAGACTACATTCCCTAGCTCCACCCACATCTATACTGGGGTCTAAACAGGGGTCATTCCACCACCATCCGTCGCGCGGATCCAGTTTTCCCGGGAAAAAGATGCATCAATAAAATGTGGCATTCAATACCACCGCGTCCCCTGACGCCAAAACATACCCGATGACCCGTGCCGACCAGACCTGGGACTATGTGAAGGTCCTACTCCAGTATATTTGTTGCCCACCATGGCCCCTTGGGGTGGTTTACTAGGTGTAGTAGCGGGGTGTGGATCAAGTCCTCACATAAACAGGCATTCCGAAAGTTATGCCTTTTTGGCCTGTGCAGCTGTACATAACACTAGAAATACTTTCCCATGAACCGGACCTGATGTGACTGGAGTAAGCATGGGCAATATCCTCCACTGAGGTTGCCCCCATACTCCCATGTCCATCCTTAAAGGTTCTATCATTTAAGTCCAATTCATGCAACTACCATATTCTTCTTCTAAGTATTTGAAAAGTAAATACAAAATGTAGAAGTCGGTAGTATTTAAGTGGGGAAGCATGAAATTAAAGGTGAGAAGTTATCTAGATGGTAGAAGTCAAGGAATGCTGTGGAACTTGCCGTCTTCGAAGTCTTGGTCGTTCAAGGCTTCTTCCTCGTAATCCGGGTCGTCGATCGGATTCTCAAAAACGCGTGTCGTCTTCTATAAAGCGTAGTTATACAGAAAATTGTAAATCAAGCAATTCAGGCATAACAATTCATCAAACATGGGTTAAGAAATAATGGATGGGGTTCCTAGGATTTTGGGATCGATACGGAGGAAAACCTTCATTCCCGGGTACATGAAATATAGACCCGATGTATAGGAAAAAGTGTCGGAAATTATTCTAGGGTTTAGACATGTGAGATTTGGGTGCAAAGTGCATGAATAGGCTCCAAATAGGTTCTAATATTTATGGTGAATTTTTGGGAATTTTTGGGAATTTTTATGATGGCTAACTAAACTTGTGTGTGGATTTGGCCAGGTGTACCTAGCAAAACAAGGAGGCGACGGACGGCTGGCGTGGGCACACGTGGCATAACACGTGGTGCACCAACACTGGTGTGGCTGCTGGCGTGGCCAAGCTGTGTGTGCGGTGCACGTGCACTAGGTGCATGGAGTGGGGCAAGGGGGACGGCGCCAGCCCAGGGTCAATCTGCCGCAGCAGGCCGGGCCTCGCCGGAGTTGGCGATTCCTGCGGCTGTGGCTCACTGGCGAGGGCGTAACCTCACCATGGGTGTGCAGCAGAGTAGGGCGGACCTAGGAGGGCACACATGGTCGATGAGTGATCGTGACGCGCGGCAGCGGCTTGGGAGTTGGGCGGCGGCGTGGACGGACACACACCGGGAGGGGGTTTTAGTGCCTAAAAAGCATGCATGTGTGTGTGTGTGCTCCTACTGAGCACGACTGTGTGATTGGGCAGCATGACGGCTCGCCGGAGGTGTGCCGGCGGTGTGCGCTTGCCCGGCGGAGGTGCGGTGACGACGTTGGGTTCCTAGGGCGTTACGGCTGGGTTTAGGAGGCTATCTAAGCAGCATGACGGCACTCACCGGTGTTGTGCTACGGCGGTGGCTCTTGGCGGGGTGGCTCGCCGGCGGAGCAGAGCTTCGTCGGGAGGGTGCTGGAGGAGTGGAGGAGGTAAAGGCGTGGGCTGTGGAGGTGTTGTGTGGAGCGGTGAGGAGCTTGGAGAGCCCTGGGGTCCTATTTATAGGCCGGTGAGGGGAGCTCGGCTGAAGGGCACGGTGGCGGCCATGGCATCATTTTTCGGCGCCCGGCGGATAAGGTCGTGGTGGAGGGGAGATGGCAGGGATAGGCGGGCGTGTGCAGGTGGTGCGGCGCCACGCGCTTGTGCGAGCGGCTGGCAGCTTCGAAGAACCGTCGGCGGCGGCGGGCGGAGCTCTAGGCGCTGTTGTTGCTAGCAAGGCGCGTGCGTGACGGCGGAGAGGGTGAATGGATGAAGATAAGCGGGTGCTGCGTGTTGCAGTGGTGCAGGTGGTTGCGGCGCTCGCACAAGTGGAGCGGTAGAGGGCATGGTGAGGCGGCACGCTGCGGTACACGGCGCGCGCCTCGCCGACGCGTCGTCGCAATAGCGGCGCAGGGCGGAAAAGCGATCGGCTTTTCCGTGTTGGGGTAAAGGGAGCAGGTGGTATGTGCACCCTGGCGTGCGTGCTCGCGTGCAGCAGGAGGTGGCAGGGAGGCGGGATAGCACGGCGGCAAGTGCGGTAGGGAGAGAAGCTGCGGTGCGGCGTCGCGAGGACGACGATGACGTCGACGCGCGCGTCGTGGCTGGGCTGGGCTGAGGCATTGTGGAGTGGAGGGTGGTGGGCTGTGCGGGGAGAAGGAGTAGAGGGGTGTGGGATGGATTTCGAAGCCGGGCTGAGTGAGGTTTTGGCCCATATAGGGTTTTAAACCCTTTTCTATTTCTTTTGAATTGGATTTGAATTCTCATTCAAATTTGGGAAGTTTTGAACCTCGACTTTCAACTAGAAAATCCTTATGGAATTGTTAGTGAGATTTTTGGGTGAGAAAAAGAATGTTAGCACAAACAAATGCATATGTGTGTGTGAGGAAAAAGAAAAGGGCTTGGCTATTCAATGCAAATAAATTGCATTTGGATCCTTTAGGTTTTAAAGAAATTTTCAGGGACCAAATTTTAAAACCTAGAAAATTCAGGATGTGACACTTGGTTCTTGCTTAGTGCTTCCGCTCTTTGATTCATGGCTTGTCTCTAGGACTTATAGGCATGTGTGTGCCAAGTCTAGAGCTTTTTTGGTGTATGCGAGTGATCCAAGTGGCAATCGGGCTATAGTCCGAGTTCATCCTTCGGGAAGAATTTTTATCGGCTCCCATTCACCCCCCTCCCCCTCTCTGGTCGCCTATTCGATCCTTCACAAACCTAAAGACAACAACACACCGGAGTTCGAGAGATCGGTTCGTCAACACAGAACCTTTAGAACCCCTGAGGTGGTCGGAGTATCCCATAACCTTCTCTAGGGAAGACCATTGGGTGCACATACTCGACCTCGGGACCTACCCGTTGGTCGTCAACCCTAGGGTGGATGGAGCCGCGCTCCCCAAGACGCTCATCGACGGAGGCAGCAGCCTCAACATCATATTCACCAAAATGCTGAAGAAGATGAAGTTCGACTTCAGCAAGATGATAGCCTGCGACGAACCCTTCTACGGGGTCATGCCCGGCAAGGCGGCATATCCTCTGGTACATGTTTGCCTCCCAGTTACTTTCGGGATAGAAGCCAACTACTGCACAGAGAGGCTAACGTTCGGGGTCGCGAACTTCCACTCCTCCTACCACGCCATCCAAGGTCGTTTGATGCTGGCTCGGTTCATGGCCATCCCGCATCACACGTACCTCATCAAGAATATGCCAGTGCCCAACAGAATCCTTTCCATCTACGGGGACATCATGGTCTCCTACAGATGCGAGGACGAGACCATTGATCTCGCCTCGACGTCCGCCTACATAGCCGCTGCTTCGATCAAAAGAACAACCCAACTACCTTGGATGCTAATCCAGCAGTGAAGAATGTTTGCCTCGGTGCACGACGCAACCAAAGAAGTCACCATCGGGGCCAATCTGGACCCGAAATAGGAACTCGCACTCACCAGCTTTCTCCGGGACAACGCTGACATATTCGCATGGAGTCCATCTAATATGCCTAGTGTCCCGAGGAGTCTGGCTGAGCACTCCCTCGACGTAAGCAAGACCACAAGACTCAGCGGAAGCCTTCGCCGCCGTGAAGGATCAAAGGGAGGCCATAAGGGTAGAAATCTGTAAGCTCTTTGCTGCATGATTCATCCGCGAATGTAAACACTCGGTTTGGTTAGCCAATCCAGTGCTTGTACCCAAGAAAACTGGTTGATTAAGGATGTGTATTGATTATACCGACCTCAACAAGCACTACCCTAAAGACCCCTTCCCTCTTCCGCGCATTGACCAAGTCGTGGATTCCACGGCCGGTAGCACCCTGTTGTGCTTCCTTCACTGCTATTTGGGGTATCACCAGATACCCTTAAATCCGGCGACCAAGACAAAACAGCTTTCATAACGCCCCATGGCATCCACTGCTACAAGGTCATGACCTTTGGCCTGAAAAACGCTGGTACCACTTACCAGAAGGCGATCCAGAGGTGCCTAGCATCTTAACTCCACAAAAACTTGGAAGCGTACGTCGACGATGTGGTCGTCAAGACCAAGATCGAGGAGAACCTCATCGCCGACCTTGAGCAGACCTTCACCAACCTCCGCACCTACCAATGGAAGCTGAATCCGACCAAGTGTGTCTTCAGTGTCCCCTCTGGGTTGCTCCTGGGCTTCATGGTCGGGAACCGAGGCATTGAAGCCAACCCTACGAAGATCGATGCAATACGCAACATGACCCGACCGTCTTGCAGAAAGGACGTCATGAAGCTCACCGACATGATGGCGGCTCTAGGTCGTTTCATCAGCAAGCTTATAGAAAAAGACCTACCCTTCTTCAAGCTATTAAAGAAAGCTGATAAGTTCGTGTGGGATGATGAAGCTCAGCAATTGACAAGCTCAAGGAGTCGCTCACCTTACCACCGATTATGATGCCGCCAAAGCCGAAGGAAACGCTCCTCCTCTACATTGCAGCAACCACTAACGTGGTCAGCACCGTCGTCGTCGCAGAACGAGAAGAAGAAGGGCAGGCCTACCCTGTCCAACGACCTGTTTACTACGTGTGAGGTCCTGGCCGACGCTAAAACACATTACTCCCAGCCTCAGAAGTTTCTCTATGCGCTTTTGATCACATCAAGGAAGCTCCGGCACTACTTTCAAGCTCACTCCATCAAGGTGCCATCAGCCTTCCCGCTAGGAGAAATTCTTCGCAACTGAGATGCCAACGGCCGAATCATCAAGTGGTACATTGAGCTCGGTGAGTTCGACCTTGAATTCTGCCCCAGGCAGCCTATCAAGTCTCAAATCCTCATTGACTTTGTGTCAGAGTGGACTGAAATCCAGATCACTCCGCCCACAGAACGACCTAAGCACTGGATCATGTACTTCGATGGTGCACTCAAGCTTGAGGGCGCTGGTGTTGGTGTGCTGTTCATCTCACCTAAAGGTGATTAGCTCAACTATGTGCTTCAGATTCACTGCAAGGCCTCCAACAATGGAGCTGAGTATGAAGCTCTCGTCCATGGGCTCTGTATAACTATGTCCCTGGGCATCAAGCGACTCATCACCTATGGCGACTGCAAGGTCGTCGTACAACAAGTCAACAAGAACTGGGATTGTGTCAAGAACACAATGGACGCATACTGCACCGAGATTCGAAAACTCGAAGACCACTTCAAGGGAGTAGAATTTCATCACTGTTCCTCACGAGAACAGTAGCCGATGTCCTCTCTAAGATGGGCTCAAAGCGAGCACTAATTCCGGCTGCTGTGTTCGTTCAAGACCTGGGCAAGCCATCGATCAATATCTTGGACCTGGAGAATCCGGATCTAGAGCAAATAGACCTAGCACCTGCACCTCCCCGAGACGTGCTCATGACAATCGCAGAAGGTGATTGGTGCCAGCCATTCCTAGACCTCCTGGTCCACCAGTTAGTTCTAGATGATAAAGTACAATGAGAAAAGATCACGCGGTGTGGTGCTAACTACATCGTGAGAGACATGGGTACCCATGGGTCCCCACCGGCTAGGGTCCTAGGGGCCCTGACAAGTGGACCCGACCTGCCAGAAGACCCGCTGACCTGTCAGTGGCCCCTGGCCGACTTGACGAATGGGCCCAAGGACATTAAGATACTTGGTGTACAAGACAAGATAGTACAGCTCGGATAAGCCTTCCATGTTGTAACCGACTAGGATAGATGGAAACCGACTTGTAGCCCAAGGTCGTCGGCCAATATAAGACGGCCTGGGGCGCCCTCCTCGGGGGCAGATCTTCAACCTCACGCATAATCCACCACAACTGGACGTAGGCTTTTACTCTCCGGAGGCCTGAACCAGTCTAAACCACCTTGTCTCCCCGTGTTCATTGCCATACTCGCCTAATTCTGAGTTCACCACGTGGACTACCACCTACTCTCTTAGGTCCCGATCCTCCATTAACCTGCAAATCTCTAGGGTAAGCCCCTAGCGGATCTGTCCAGGTCTCACCCCCTGCCAGTTGGCGCGCCAGGTAGGGGTGATCAGGAGCTCGCTGTGCAGCATGGTGGTCGGACCCAGCGTCCTCTTCGGCGACAACGCGGAGAACTCCCTCACGGCGCGCAGCAATTTTTCGCGTCCACCCACCCGCCCTCGACCTACGGCGGAATCATCATCAGCAGATTCTTCATCGACATATTCATCAACAAGTCGGCGGTGGCAAGGCCCTGGTCGTGACCATGTGGCTGCCCGTCATCTGTACTCCAGCGACAAAGCATGACGCACCCTTGTCTCCACATCATAGCCGCGACGACCGTGTCGACGAAACTACAAGACGACCTCTGGGTGCAGTACCCTAGAAAAACTCGGCCACATGTATTGCCCTGTGCTCCGCGCAACCGTGCATGCATGCAGGCATCACACCAGTTGCCAAGACAAAACAATCAATTTCATCAAGCGGAGGATTTCAACAAGCCAACAAAATGAATCTACAGGAAGCCACCTAAACATGGAATATTTTACTAATTCTACTTTTCCTTCTTTATGCTCTTGCATTCGATTGGGCCAGCAAGGATTGAACTAATCTATTATTTTCTTACATGATGCGCATGCATGGTCATCAATATGATTAAATCATTAAGCAGCGGTGATGGATCGGCCACGTGCCCACGTCCTGCTGCTCCTGGAGCCGGCACTGCTGTCGAGCACGACGCATCTGCATGCACTGCATGCGGCGGACGCAATCAATCTACAGAGGCCTCGACCAACTACGCATCGACATCTTCGACCACCTCGTCAGGTCATCATGCTGCTACCCGGCATGAGTCCACCTCGAGCTGTCGACTTCTCCGACGTCTAGGCTCGCCGGCGTCAGCTCCGGCCGGGCTGACCACCCCGGCGATCCCAGGTGAGACCCCAGGTGCTTCCCAGCCACCCGCCCGAGCCAGTCCCCGCTCCTCCGGCCGCCGGAGTTGGTCCCCTGCGCCGGTAGGGGCCTCCTGGTGAAGATTGAACTCTTGTGAGGGTGTTTTGTATAAAGCAGGGACCCATGTGTAATTTCGGGAAAATCTGTCAAGGGTCCCTCCGTAAAAGCCTTTTAGGGTTTCAGCTGTAACTTCAAAAATCCGTAGAAAATTGTAGAAAACTCGGAAAAACGCAAATCCAACTGTTCAGGAATCCTTAAGAGTAGATCTACAACTTTTACAAAAGTTGTTTGGTGTTTTTCTGTTTAGCTTTTAAATGTAAATTCAAACTCAGTTTGAGGCATATTTGTTGTAGTTCAAAATGTACACATGCAAATGCAATGAAATTTGGATATGTTGTTGTGTTCTCCATGTTCAGTTTTGTGACAAATTTTCACACATGTTTGTTGTGTAGAACTCTAGTTATGATTTTTGGAAGATGTATGCTAGTTTAAGCTTGATGCTTTTTATAGTTCCCTAAAAATATGATTCCTTCCAGCACCAATGCACCCTAGGCCTTTGTTGTGATGTTAAGTACCCCGGGAAAAATAAGGGTGATTTTAGGAGTCTGTTTAATTAGTGTTTGGTATTTATGCTTGTGATGGATGTCAAATTCATAACTTTAAATATATGATGAATCCACTTGAATGTGTTGGGTTGGAACTTAGTCTTGGCATGTTGGAACTGCAGGAAAAGTTTGGGGTCAAAAAGTTTAGCAAATCTTTTTGTATGATTTAATGAAGTTTATCTAGGCTGATATTTGTCTTTTTCATTTAAAATAATGTATAAATGATCTTGATCTGAAAATTTATATTTAAGCTTAGTTTGGTCATATGCTGCTGTGGTAAAATTTTCATGTCAGTTGAGTCATATTTTAATTATTATGATTTATGGATGAATGGCTAGTTATAATGGAATAAATGAATTTATTTTATCTTTTAATGTGGCTTAGAGGTATTTAAGTTCGATTGTGTTTAAAATGAATTTAAGCACAACCCCATGCTGATGGTGAAGTTTATGAGTTTAACCTTCTTAGTTTAATAATTTTAATGAAGTCATAGTTAGTTCATCATCATCCACCCTTCAATTTTAATGAAGTTTAATAATTTAATTTGCTTAGATGTGCATAATCACCATCTAAGTAAGAGTTACTTCACCATCACTCACCCCATACCTTAATAAAGTTTAGTAAGCTATTTTGTTTAAATGTGCACACAATCCCCATTTAAATAGATGTTAGTTCACTCTCACCACACACCTTACTTTTGTGAGTTTTCTTTGTTGTTTTGATGAATGTGGCCCACAAGAGTTGGGTTAATGATAAAATCTCTCACCTTCACACCATAACTAATGCATATGCATAACGTGTAGATCTTCCCGATGGGACGTACACGCTTGTTGAGGAGGAGGGATCCGCTAGCGGAGTGCTAAATCAAGCTAGTGGGCAGCAAGACCTGGACCAAAGTCCAGAAGAGCCCAAGGCTAGTGTTGAGTCAGAGGAAGGCAAGCCCCGGAGTGCATAAAACCTTTTTTTGGATAAAATCTCACATTCTTTTACCTTTTCGGTTTTATGTTTTACATTGTGCATTTAAGTTTGAGTTGTTTTGAAACCTAGATGCATGATCCTTAGGTTCCTATGCTCTTATAACTAGTATGTTAGGACGCTAGTGTCATGCTTTAAGGACACGGTACAAGTCGAGTAATGATTCATTGCTCGCGAGATATAGGATGCTTATGATGGAATCATAAGTTGGATAAATTGACTCGCTCATGTGGTAAGAGCAATGGGTTCGGTCTCGACCGTATCATCATGGTGCCGGTCTAAGCTATTGAGCGTACCAAGTGCTTGTCGGGAATGGGACCGGTAAGCCTAGTACCTAATGAACCAAGGGAATTTTATCGCTACTACTCTTGAGATGCGTCTCGATTCGCCACCGATAGTGCAAGTGTGAGTCGCGGGCGTGCCATGAGTGGGCGTACGGTAAACCTTGTACTTAGGACCGTGGCATCTTTTCCTAACGGGGAATGATAGGAACCACACAGTCGGGGTAGACCCATTTGCTTTATTTGATTTCTTGGGGTCTACCTTCTTCCGTGTATCTTGGGTTTACCTTGCAAGGATATAAATCGATCGATCGTCGGTCACTCCGTTATCCGAGTCGACGTTGGCTACCCATGTTTATTTATGAAATATTTTGGATTAATATTGTTGATTGATTAACCTTGTTTGCACAACCATGCTTGTCTAGCTAGGTGCTTACCTAGAATGGTTAACATACTAGAACTTGAGCTAAAATTTGAAAGTAAGGATCAACTCTTAGTTGCTTTTGGCAAAACAAACCCACCAGCCAAAAAGCCTTGCATGTCTAGTTGTGTCTTTTTTTTTGGCGGGTCAGTCTTGCTGAGTATTAGAATACTCAGCCATGCTTAATTTGTTGCTTTCAGGTAACCCCATCTGGCCTAGTGCTATTCCAGATGGATGGGAAATTGAATGGGAGAACGATGATGAGGAGTGATACATTGTGGATGGCCTCCCATGTGTATCCCGCGTTTAGTTTACTTTCATTGTTTAAAACTCTAAACCATGTTTACTTTTATGTACTCAAAACCTGGTTTGTAATATTAAGTACTTGGTGAACTTGTATGTAATGTTGAATTTGTACTCTGGTCCCGCCTTCGTGTGGGCTTAGCGCATATCAGCGATCCTGTTGTAAGTGATTTACCGGGCTTGACGGCGGCGACAAAAATAGCTCACGGTTATCGCTTATGAGCCACGTGGACCGGCTTAGGTGATAATCCGGATTTATTTTGGACGGTTCTGTCACAGCTGGTACCAGAGCGAGTTTATGCATCAGAGTAATTAAAATACCTTAACAAACCTGTTTTTGGAATAAAATTTGCCAAGATTAATAATCTTGCTAAGCGAGTAGGATGTTAAGGTGTAATCTAGTCCGAGAGGCCCTAGAGGGAATTTTTGGGTTCTTTCAGGTGGCTAGTACTCTATGGTGTATTTAATCGACTTCCAAAGACATTTTATTCCTGCCAAAACTTACATTCATGCACAACCATACTAGTTCGTCATGTTTTGCCATACGTGATGGTGCCACGGGAAAGTCCGTGAGGGATGGATAGGACCTATTCCAATGGGAACCCACGTCGCGTCTGCGTCTCGTCACGTTTTTCCATACATGATGGTGCCACGGGAAAGTCCGTGAGGGATGGATGGGACCTATTCCAATGGGAACCCACGTCGTGTCAGAGTCTTAATTAGGACGCTGTCCATGCAGCGGCTTTAGGCATGGATGCCGTTTCTATAGTGAACGGTAATGAATGTGGACACTTTCGTGAGTGCTGGCACGAAAGGTTCGGAATGTTCTGTGATTTTCTGCAGGTACATTAACCACGGTTGTTAGGTACGGTAATTAAGAAATGAATAGCTTTCGACTAGCTATTATAAGGAGAGACGTATATGTATGCCTTGCCACCAGCATAACTTCGTTTTTAAGCTTAAAAGCTTTGTGAGGATGTTTAGGACGCTTTTTGCATCATGTAAAATCTATCAAACCAAAACTGAACTTAAATCATGTGTTGCTTGGTCTCTATTTACTTTGTGTTTCTTAAGGACCAATCATGCTAGTTTGATGCTTTGATAAGGTGTTAAGCAAAGATTGTAACTAGATGCTGTCCAAATTTTTCTAAGGTTTATCTAAAAAAATTTCTGGCTAGGTGCTCTTTAGGGAAATTGTTCATCACCTAGTTAAGGTTGCTCTCTGAATTTCTCATGATTTTAGGATGCTTAAAACTGAAGTTAGGATCAAATTTGCTAGGCAAGGTCATGCTGAAATGCTGTCAAATTCCTGAGTTAGTCTGAAAACTTGAATTTTTACATATAGTTCCTAAATGAATTTGACCAGAGAATCTATAGAAAAAATGTTCATTATCTAGCTTAGATCATGCTGTAAAAATTTCATGGTAATTGAGTTCTCAGTTTTGAGTGATGGTCTTTTTAGTGAAGCTCTGCCCTGCTGAAATTTCTGGGCAACAACACTATAGAAATGGATCTTTTGCACCCTTTTACAATCTGATTTAATTCAACCATTGAATACAAAAAATGTGAGTTAGAATGTTTCTGAACTGCTCACAAAAATTTGGAATTTTTGGGGTACTGGTTTATCAGTTATGGATTTTTGTTCCAACTGCCAGTTTTTTCCATACGCATGTTAAACTCATCTTTGTGGGTCTAACGTGTGTTTGTAAATTATTTTTACAGATGGCTAGCCATAGTTTCATTGTGGTGAATGCCGATGGTACGTTTGCTACCACGGGATTACACTGGGAGGGTTTCGTCTGCATTGCGTGGGATGCCCTTAGTGCCATCGGCTACACTACTCCTCCCTTCTACGAGGGGGTGGAGTACGAGGAGCTAGGAGTGCCGAGCTGCCGTGTACGAGTTACCGTACTTCCTCACCCGGGCCATCCCGAGTGGGCTGATTTGAGCATAGAGCTTTTGTGCTACCGCACTTTGGAGGCAGTGGAGTCGGCAGCCTTGATGGTGCTTCACGCTCTCAGCAGTCGCCGTCCTCAGGAGATGATGGCTAATCCGTTGGGATTGGTCCCTGCTATGGACCCCGACGATCCTATATGGCTGGGCCGTATGGCCAACATATCTACCCTATTCGAGATCAAGACTCTGTTCGACACCGTGCGAGCTGGCGGATGCTTGGAGGCTTTGTACGCTCTCCAGGATCTTCGTCGAGCTCTCTCCGACGACTTAGCCATCCGTCTTTCTAGAGCTACTTTGTACTCGCACTGGCTTGCCGGACTTTTTGTGGAGCAGCAGGAGATCCAGGGTGAGCCTGAGGAGGTGCAGGGCGTGCTCGGACTTGACTAGTTGAGCTAGTCAACACTACCTCCACATGCATCTTTGGACTAGTGGGCTCCATAAGGACCTAGTTCCTTAGATGATGTATTAGGAAAACATGACATGTACTTTTGTTAGTCTCTTTTGGTTGGTTTTTGTGCTAGGCTAACTTAGGGTATTCTTTTGAGTAGCTAGATGCTACATAGTAACCCACATGTCATGGTGACCACCAAATTTGTAATCTTGTAATTATGGTGGAAAAAACACCTTTTCGGCAGCAATCTGCCTAAGCAAGGAAAAGAAGAAAGTTACGGTCATATCTGAGTTTTTGGATGAATACCAAAGTTGTTTTAAACTTTATAATGGTTATGCTCACAAAAATTCAGCCTTTTTGCATGTGTAGTTTGGGAGATATCAAATTTTTAGTAAGTCTTGTTGCTGTCAAAATTCCTAGACAGACCTTTGGTAAATGAATTTTTCGACCCCGGTAGAAGTTGAATCTGTCCTGGAGTTGAATACCAAAGTATAAGCTTATGAAATTCTACACATGCTGACCAAAGTTTAGAATTTTTTTTCTTTTGTACAAAGAGTTATGAATTATTTCCTCAGGACTGTGATGCTGCCTACATTCTGAATTTTCATAAGTTTGAATTTTCGTAAGCATATTCTTCTTGTTATTCTTTTAAGCAAGCTTTGAATATGTATCTAATGAAAGTTCAAAATTTTCAGATGGCTGATAATACTCACAATGTTCCTGAGAGCTCTGATGGTCAGGGTGGTGGTGGTCTTCCTCCACCTCCACAGATGACCCCTACAGAAGCATTCATGGCTACCCAAACTGAAGTGCTGAGGCAAATCCTCGACACGCAGAACCTGATTGCATAGAGGCTTCAGCAGCCCTTCAACCATCAAGGGCAAAATCAAGATGGGCCTAATGCAGTCATGTCATATGATAAGTTCAGGGCAATGAGGCCACCATTGTTCACCAAGGCAGAGGAGCCCCTAGAGGCTGATGCCTTCATCAGGGCCCTAGAGGCCATGTTTTCCATCTTTACACTGCCTTGCTCAGAAGAAAATAAGGCAGGCTTCGCCTCTCAGCAATTGAGGGGTGAAGCATTAATCTGGTGGGAGCATTTCAGATCTATGCAGCCACAGGGTCACCAGGTTACTTGGGCGGAATTCAAGAAGGCTTTCGAAGAGCATTATATTCCTAAGGGCTTGTTGATAGAAAAATGAGGGAATTGATGCATCTCAAACAAGGATCTGACTCCGTCTATCAGTATGCTCAAAAGTTCAACAATCTCTGTCAGTATGGGGACTACCATGTGGATACTGATAAAAAGAAGATGGAGCGATTCCGTGAGGGTCTTGATGGTGAAATTTATGAGAGGTTGAACCTAATCAAGATTGACAGCTATCCTGAGCTTGTTAATTTGGCTATCTCTCAGGAGGATGCCATGAAGAGGGCTCAACAGGATAGGAAAAGAAAGTTTAATCGGGGCCTCGGCGGTGGGCGGGGGAAAGAGATTCAAGCTGGTGAAGAAGAATGTGCAGGGTTCCACCCAGCCATCTTCATCAGGACGCTGGGTGATGAAGCAATCTCAGAACAAGCCTTCTGGCAATTTCAGCTTTCACAATTCTCCGCAGCAAGCTACCAAGCCCAATGCACCCCCACCTCCACGCAACAATGAGGATCGCCGTTGCTTTAATTGTGGACAGCTAGGGCACTATGCTAGCAAGTGTACTCGCCCTAGGCAGCAATCGAGAATCGGGTGGTCAAGGTTCCGAGTCTGGAAATCAGGACAAGAAGCAAACTGTTCGGGTGAAGCAGGGTAGACTGAACTTCACCACAGTATTGAATCTTCCAGCTGGAGCACCAGTCCTGACGGGTACATTTTTCTGTCCGAAGTCACCTGGTCACAATATTGCTTGATTCTGGTGTTACCCATAGCTTTATAATTGTGACAAGTTTTCCGAGTTTTTCTTCCATCTAGGCACCATAAGTTTCCACCCCTACCTGTTATCTTTTAATTCCTAATCTCGGGGCGAGATTTCTTTTAAGGGGGGTAGACTGTAACACCCCAGGTCTTTATTAAAGATAAATACCTTAATTAGTCAGGTTAATCATGATTAATTGGCTCCTAAGCATGTTTGACATGATTTTGCACACATTTTCGCAAAAGCCCTTGGTCAAAGTCAAAATCCATGGTCAAACCCCTTTTGGTTCAAAAGGCTGATTTGGTTTTCTTACGCGTTCTTCAAATTTCTCTATAGAAGTTCAAAATCGGCCAATATAAAAGTTGTTCCTTATTTCCGGGAACACATTTTTCATAATTGGCGGATATTCCAATTTTGAGTGCAAAGCCGCTTAAATTCGAGATGAAGTTCCTGCTCACAGTAGCTTAGGGCCGAGTTTTCCACCAACTTCAACACGTTTTTCCCACAAATCCGTTGATCAAAACATAGGTCGCCCTTTATGAAAGTTGTAGGTCTATAGCTCCTCTACAACTTTTAGTTTTGGAGATTTTTCGTTTAGTTGGCATTTTACGGAGTTTCAGATTTTTGAAAACTGAATCACGAAACAAAAAGGCCGCCGACGTCGCTTTGACCACGCTCCACCGCGCCGTGCACGCAGCCTTCCCTGGTTTGGCCGGCCACGTGGCAACCATGCAGAACCCCGGTGTACGGATGCTGTGGAGTTGACGTTATGGACCCGCTTGACACCGTGGACCCTCCGCCGCAGCGCATGCGCCAGCTGGTCCTTTTAAGGCGCTGCTGCCGCGCAACGCCGCCCGCCGCGTTCGCACCGCCAAACGAAGCCGCACCGCCGTCGTGCTGGTCGTCCGCCCATGGCGTGCCTCGCTGGCCGCCGGCGAGGTCCTACTTTTTCGCCCAAGTGCGCTACCGTCCGGACCATTTCTCCTCTTCCTCGAGCCTCCCTGAGCCATCCCTCCTCGCCACCGGACATTAGGGCCCCGGCGCCAGACACGAGCTCGGCGGTGCCATCTCGGCGTCGGCGCGGAGGCTCGGCTGGCCCGGCCGGGCTGACCACCCCCGATCCTGGTGAGACCCGGTGCTTCCCCACCCGCCCGAGCGGTCCCCCTCCCTCCGCCAGAGTTGGTCCTCACGGCAGGGCCTCTGGTGAAGATTGAACTCTTGTGAGGGTGCTTTGTATAAAGCAGGGTCCCATGTGTAATTTCGGGAAAATCTGTCGAGGGTCCCTCCGTAAAAGCCTTTTAGGGTTTCGGTGTAACTTCAAAAATCCGTAGAAAATTGTAGAAAATTCGGAAAAATGGAAATCCAACTGTTCTGGAATCCTTGAGAGTAGATCTACAACTTTTACAAAAGTTGATTAGTGTTTTTCTGTTTAGCTTTTCAACGTAAATTCAAACTCAGTTTGAGGCATATTTGTTGTAGTTCAAAATGTACACATGCAAATGCAATGAAATTTGGATATGTTGTTGTGATCTCCATGTTCAGTTTTGTGACAAATTTTCACACATGTTTGTTGTGTAGAACTCTAGTTATGATTTTTGGAAGATGTATGCTAGTTTAAGATTGATGCTTTTTATAGTACCCTAAAAATATGATTTCTTCTAGCACCAATGCACCCTAGGCCTTTGTTGTGATGTTAAGCACCCCGGGAAAAATAATGGTGATTTTAGGAGTCTGTTTAATTAGTGTTTAGTATTTATGCTTGTGATGGATGTCAAATTCATAACTTTAAATATATGATGAATCCACTTGAATGTGTTGGGTTGGAACTTAGTCTTGGCATGTTGGAACTGCAGGAAAAGTTTGGGGTCAAAAAGTTTAGCAAATCTTTTTGTATGATTTAATGAAGTTTATCTAGGCTGATATTTGTCTTTTTCATTTAAAATAATGTATAAATGATCTTGATCTGAAAATTTATATTTAAGCTTAGTTTGGTCATATGCTGCTGTGGTAAAATTTTCATGTCAGTTGGAGTCATATTTTAATTATTATGATTTATGGATGAATGGCTAGTTATAATGGAATAAATGAATTTATTTTATCTTTTAATGTGGCTTAGAGGTATTTAAGTTCAGTTGCTGTTTAAAATGAATTTAAGCACAACCCCATGCTGATGGTGAAGTTTATGAGTTTAACCTTCTTAGTTTAATAATTTTAATGAAGTCATAGTTAGTTCATCATCATCCACCCTTCAATTTTAATGAAGTTTAATAATTTAATTTGCTTAGATGTGCACGCAATCACCATCTAAGTAAGAGTTACTTCACCATCACTCACCCCATACCTTAATAAAGTTTAGTAAGCTATTTTGTTTAAATGTGCACACAATCCCCATTTAAATAGATGTTAGTTCACTCTCACCACACACCTTACTTTTGTGAGTTTTCTTTGTTGTTTTGATGAATGTGGCCCACAAGAGTTGGGTTAATGATAAAATCTCTCACCTTCACACCATAACTAATGCATATGCATAACGTGTAGATCTTCCCGATGGGACGTACACGCTTGTTGAGGAGGAGGGATCCGCTAGCGGAGTGCTAAATCAAGCTAGTGGGCAGCAAGACCTGGACCAAAGTCCAGAAGAGCCCAAGGCTAGTGTTGAGTCAGAGGAAGGCAAGCCCCGGAGTGCATAAAACCTTTTTTTGGATAAAATCTCACATTCTTTTACCTTTTCAGTTTTTATGTTTTACATTGTGCATTTAAGTTTCAGGAGTTGTTTTGAAACCTAGATGCATGATCCTTAGGTTCCTATGCTCTTATAACTAGTATGTTAGGACACTAGTGCCATGCTTTAAGGACATGGTACAAGTCGAGTAATGACTCATTGCTCGCGAGATATAGGATGCTTATGTTGGAATCAAAAGTTGGATAAATTGACTGTGGTAACAATGGGTTCGGTCTCAACCGAGTAGCATGGTGTCTTGGTCTAAGCTATTGAACGCGTACCAAGTGCTTGTCGGAATGGGACCGGTAAGCCTAGTACCTAATGAACCGGTCAGGAATTTTATCGCTACTACTCTTGAGATGCGTCTCCGGTTCGCTCACCGTAGTGCAAGTGTGAGTCTGGACGTGCCATGAGTGGGCGTACCATTAAACCTTAGGACTGGCATCTTTTCCTAATCGGGAATGACGGGAACCGCCTGGTTGGGGTAGACCCCGCGTTTGCTTGTATTTGATTTCTTGGGGTCTATCTTCTTCCGTGTATCTTGAGTTTAGCTTGCAAGGATATAAATCGATCAATCATCAGTCACTCACCGTTATCTGAGTCGGCTTGACCACTGGCTACCCCATGTTTATTTATGAAACATTTTGGATTAATATTGTTGATTGATTAATCTTGTTTGCACAACCATGCTTGTCTAGCTAGGTGCTTACCTAGAATGGTTAACATACTAGAACTTGAGCTAAAATTTGAAAGTAAGGATCAACTCTTAGTTGCTTTTGGCAAAACAAACCCACCAGCCAAAAAGCCTTGCATGTCTAGTTGTGTCTTTTTTTTGGCGGGTCAGTCTTGCTGAGTATTAGAATACTCAGCTTTGCTTAATTTGTTGCTTTCAGGTAACCCCATCTGGCGTGGTGCTATTCCAGATGGATGGGAAATTGAATGGGAGAACGATGATGAGGATTGATACATTGTGGATGGCCTCCCATGTGTATCCCACGTTTAGTTTACTTTCCGCTATTTAAAACTCTGAACCATGTTTACTTTTATGTACTCAAAACCTTGTTTGTAATATTAAGTACTTGGTGAACTTGTATGTAATGTTGAATTTGTACTCTGGTCCTGCCTTCGTGTGGGCTTAGCGCATATCAGCGATCCTATTGTAAGTGATTTACCGGGCTTGACCCGGCAGAGGTGACAAAATACATCCTTGTTATCACTTATGAGCCAAGTGGATCGGCTTAGGTGATAATACGGATTTATTTTGGGTGGTTCTGTCACAAGGAATTGTTACCGTCCCTTGATGCTTGTAGTGTAGCGCACACTCCCCCATGCTTAAGCATTGTGCTTAGCATGGAAGAAGAAAATCAGCATCCCTTGACAACCGTGATCCTTGTACTCCACGCGGTCTTCTCTTGTCCAGCAAGTTCCCCCCCCACGCTTAGCATGTTGCTACGCATGGAAGAAGATGAACACCTTGTAGCTCTTGAAGTCCCACCGCCATGTGTGGATATCATCATTATACTCTTCACTTTTGTTGCCTTGATCGACCTTCAATGTCCTCCCTTTGTCGCAAGCCTTGGTCCCAATCGTTTCTCAACTCGTCTTCACCTCCTTCCATGTTGTCCTTTGTTGCTGCTTCAACTTTCATAAATTTTCTTCAACTTCCAGAACAGAACATGTACTACAATATCACTCCATTGTAAAGTTCTTCAAATTATCTTTCCAACGAGTGGTCATTCAACTCAATCGGACTCTGAACAAGAGGGTTACGCCCTTTTTATTCCGTTAGTGCAAGCTGTCCCGGGCTGATTAAAGAACGTGTGACGCTCAAAGATTCGGTTGTAACTCCTTGCATGGGTCTCCTAAAATATTGAATCTCGATGCGTTGGAAAGAAGACTTAGTGAAGCTCCTGAATATCCAAATTTCCTCCTTTCTACATCTCTAAACATGTGCTTAATCTTGATGAATGTCAGCGTTTCTTAACGTCACCACTAGTTGCGCACCTAGAGAGAGCGTATAAGAACAACCGTATACCAAGCGAAACGTAAATAACAGCATTTCCCCAAGGAAGGAGAGTATTCCAAGGGTATCAAATCCAAGGAACGGTGTGTACTATCTCCTACTCTAGTATAGATGGTCCAAGGACACCAAACTCCAGCTGGGATAGATATGGGTTGAGAAGCACTTCCTTAAGGGACTTAGCTCTCAAGATGTATTCTGTCAGATCTCAGTCGTCCCCGTGGGGTGACAGCACATCAAGGTGCTGGCAAGTGAGCCCAACTTGGTACGCGATGTAGAGGCTTGACAAAGGGTCCAACAGGCTGTCACCACTGCGGCCTACCTCTACGCTACGATCGTACGTGGTCTTCGCAGGAAAACCAGGGCCCAGACACCACGTCTGTACCCTAGATAAATACTATAGTGTGGTTACGTATGCTAGCCCGCTAACTACACTATAGTAACCGTATAGATACAGTCCCACGAACAAGGGAAAGATCAGAATCAGATCTAGTCATTGAGCTACGGAGCAAAAAGGAAACTATGGATGCAACTGAACGAGATACAGTAGACTTACTTAACTAAACAGGATCAGAGCATGCAAACAAGTATATGAACTACTGCTTTGGCTCTAAAGGATCGAAGCCTTGTGTCATGAAGAACACAAGCCTCTAACTTATGAACGAGCCACGAACACAAGAACAAATCAATCATGCATGATGTCCACTATAGTCTAAATAAGAAATGCTGAAATACTCACTTTGATCTAAATGAAGAACAGACATCCACGAGGACATCAACTCACTCCTCACCCTATCCTACCTAGCACTCTAATCACACACACAACTCATGGGAGAGGTGAGAACTCACCTCTCCAAGACAGAATGAGAGGAGAGGGAGAGAGGGATGTGTTCCAAATGAGAGCCCCTCCCCTCCTTTTTATAGAGGACGGGGTGGCTTGCTTTGGTGCTCCAAGTGCCTCCACTTTTTCAACCATCCTTGGGCGCCACCAATAGGAGAGCGACACGTGGTGAGGAATCTTGCAATGCACTCTTCTCTAGCTTCCAAGGGAAGGAACCAAACCGACCTTGTACCGGCCAATCAGCAAGTGCCATGTCACCGATCCACCCCGGAACGTTGCAAGGGATCAACCAGGAAGCAACACGTGGAAGCAGATGGCGAATGGAGGCCAGAAGGGAGCGGCCGAACCTGGGTTCGGCCTACCCTGGCCCACCTCCTTTTGGCCCGTGCTTTCTCTGGGTGACTGATGTGTGGGCCCTTATGATGGTTCCTGGTGCATGCCGAGTTTTGAGGTGGTTTGGGTCCCCGGTGGGCCCTTGGATCCTTGTGCTGCACATGTGGTGGTGTCTAATTCGTCGGGAGTTGCTTCACATGGATTGATGAGGTGTCATGGACACATGGCATCCAATGTGGCACACGTCGCCACGTGGTCTGGTGTGGGTCCCACCGAGCTCACAAGATATCTTGTCTTGTGCATATCTTTCTTATCCGGACTCCGATGTAGGCATATAATATATCCATTTCGATTGTCTCGACGAGCCCGTCGCAATGGTGGAGTCCAAATTGGCATTTGAGGGTGTTTATGATGATGTCCTTTAATAGCCATTGGACTACTTGCTCTCAACTGTACCATTTGGCACGTATTTCGGTGCATTCTGCAACAAAAGCTAGAAACACCAACACTTGTGAAAATCATCAGTATTGAGCCCTATTCTAGTGTTGATGATCCTTTTACACTTATTTTATGTAGGTATTGACGGTGTAAAAGCAGCACTTTTCGACCGTCAACAATGAAGACAACGGTGTTCTTTCGGGATTTTGGAGGTGTTGATGATCATAATTTGATCTTTTATCACAAACTGATGGGAGCGATTCATCATGCCTGCAAAACAATTCTAAAGCACAAAGTACCTCTGAGGTGACAGTAGGGAATACTCACTCTATGCCAACAAACCAAAGACATCCCCTAGGATCTTAACTTGTGGCATAGTTAATCTAGCGAATGAAAAATTAAGAACCTAATGGGTGTACGTGTGTGCAAGTGTGCATGCAAATGATAGGATGGTATAAAAACAAAACAATGGTTACACCAAATTCTAATCTCCATGCTTACAAAGTGGTTTCCAAACTTCTCCATTGTCGTAAAGATTTATTAACCAAGGTCAAAACACCATGTTATCCCAAGATTAATAATTCTTTATAGTGTAAGATAAGTAGGGCGCATTGCAAAGTTTATAAACCAACCCACGCAAAATGAAAGTGAGGTATATAAAACTGAATGATGGTGATCTCCAATCGTGTCTTGACTTGTGCCGGGCTTCGTGATCTTCTCATAAAGTGCTCGATGAACTCTACCCGGAAGTCCTCATTTAAGCGCTTAAATCCTGCGTAAACAACATACTCCAAAAACCACATGCAAGTGCGAACTTGTTACATCATTAGTATGCCTAGTGGCGGGTTAGTTATAATTTAAAGCTCAAACCAAAGTGTAACAAGTGCTCTTGGTTGACGGAAATCGACCGTCAACAAGGTTCGACCTGTCCTCAAGGTCACATCGGAGGAGGCGGCAAAATTCATCAAGGAGATCACATATCACTTCAGTGTGCCCAATAGGATCATCACCGACCTTGGGACAGCCTTCACAGGCTCTGCATTCTGGGACTTCTGCCAGGATAGCATGATTGACGTCTACTACTCGTCTGTCGCTCACCCCAGGTGCAACGACCAGATTGAGCGTGCCAACGTCATGGTTCTACAAGCTCTGAAGGATCACATCTATGATGCTGGCACCAATTATGCTACCCGTTAGCTAAACACCCACATGTGATCTGGGGTTTCAGGACTCAGGTCAGTTCAGTCACGGGTTTCTCGCCCTTCTTCCTGGTCTACGGATCGGAAGTCGTCCTCCCCACCGATGTAGTGTTCGTGTTCGCATCCGCCCACAGACTACAACGACAAGCGGCGTCGAGTTGACCTCGACAGCCTTGAACAAAATAGAGTGGCAGCCATAATGCGGCAAGCGCGCCACGACCAGCAATTACGCCGCTATCTTGATCGCAACGTCAAGGAGTGCTCCTTCAACGTCGGTGACCTGGTCCTGCGAAGGATCCAGAAGACCGACAGGATGCACAAGCTATCGGCCCCATGGGAGGGTCCCTTCATCGTCACGGAAGTCATCAGCCCATCAACCTATCATCTTGAGTGGGGCGACGGTCAAAGGGCTCCAAACCCCTGGAATGTGGAACATCTGCGATGATTCTATCCGTAGAATATTTATAACACTAAGATATGTACTCTTTACTATTATTAAAGTTAGTTCAATAAAGTTTAGTTTTTAGACAATGCTTGTCGACCTCTAAAAGTTGTTGTCCCTTTCTCTGTGTGTTGTGATTATTCCCTCCCCCTCGACATGTTCGGGGGCTTGGCCTTGCCAACTACAGGGTCATTAGACGTGAGGGTTATGTGTTCTTCCTCCCCCTCGACATGCTCGGGGGCTTCGCCTTGCTAACTAAAGGGTCGCGAGACCTGAGGATCTTTTTCTTCCTTTGGATTGGCTCGTCTCTTGCTTGTTCCCTGGTGAGCTGTATGGTCGGTGAGCCGTCCTCTCCGTGAGTAGTGGTTAGTGAATTGAAAACACATGTGCTTCCGAGCCATCAAGGTCGAACAAGTACCCCGTGGATTGCTTATATTAAAACATTTTTACACAAGCACAGAGACTGTTGTGCCCCGGCCAACACGGGGATGCAAAAGCTAACCTATTTACAAGTCAGGACTACTACTTTCCATCGTCTTCGAAAACAAGGCTCTCTACGACCATGGTGGCAGCATCCTCTACTTCGGTTTCGACTTATTGAAGGTCGACTCCATGTGGGACCCTCCGCAATCTTCTGGACTTCTACCTCGGGGAAGTGCGACATCACCGCACTGCGTCTCCAATCTGCTACCACCCGCAGACCGCAGAGCTCGTCGACCTTCTCTGGGGCTGCCATGAGCCACTCCAGTAGAGTCTTTGGTTCCCCTTCGGTGGGCTGCGGGACGACCTTATCCATGATAAAGCATGCAGCATTCCGGAGGTCGCCTATCTCCACCTCATGACCTCCAATGATCACTTGATCATTATACAGCGATTGCATTGCAACTATGAGGTCAATCTCAAGATCCCTCCTGATTTGCTTTTCGTGAGCAAGCTTTTGACAAACGGTGTACTCACTACCGATAAGCTCCTTGTTCTCCTCCTTGAGGGTAGCAATGGTCTTCTTAGCATCCTGGAGGTCTTCCTTCAGGCGCTTCTGCATGGCCCTAGCATCTGTTACATTAGCAGTTGTCAGACCAAGTTTATTGCAAAATAAATGCCTTCTACGACCTAAGGGAAGCAAGGTCTTACCTTCACTCACCGACGTCAAAGCCGCGTCTGTGTTGGCGGCCAAGAGCTTCTGCTCAGCCAGCTCGTCAACGAGCTTCTTCTTTTTCTCGTCCTTGAGTTTCTTCTTCTCGAGGGCAGCCTCTCCCTTCACCCGTTCGAGCTCTGTGCCCAACTGGTGCGCCTCCAGCGTCACAGCTATGGCGCCTCTACACAGATCCGCTCGAGCTTTGGCTCGGGTGGCCATCCTCTGCAAAGACCAAAACCAAGTTGTTAGTTTGCTAGCAAAACCAAATGACCTTCCTGTATCCTATGGGATAAAAGTTGCTTCTTACCGCAAAAGCCTTCGATAGGCTGATGATGGAGCCCTTAATCACCTTGGTGTCTTCATAATTGTAGAGGATATCATCCTCGAAAGGTGTGCCATTCCAGTCCAACTCCTTGGCCTGTACGTCTCATATTCAGGCCAATCTCTGGCCGGACCTTCTACTCCAAGCGCGGCAACTCCTGGGTGCGGCGGCGTCTCAAGATGAACTTGGTCCGCCACAACGTCATGCGCCCTTTCCAAAGGCCGCACGTTGACCAGAGTTGGCTCCAGCACGACCTCTGAGCTCGTGGGCGGCGGAGCAGCACCTGCAACCCTGGCATCGACTCATGAGGTCGCAGCCGGCGGAGTAGAGATTTGTGCTCCCAGATCGACCCTGTGTGTCGAAACCGACACACTCGGCGAAGATATCGCTGACCTGCATAATTCAACCTGTCAAAACTCAAGCATACAAATGAACAATACAACAAGAAGGTCGCCAGACCTACTTACTTCAGAATAGACTTGCGTCGTATCTTCAAAGCCTTGGGACGAGGTGTAACACCCGGTTTTTAAAGGACAAACAGAATGCACCCTTTATGCATGCCCAGGATCAAATTCATGCATAAAGTGACATCATCAGTGAATATCACAACATATATCATTACAAGCGTGTAACCATTACGAAATGACCAGAGGGTCAGAAACAAAAGATTACACATCGTACATCTATCGCAGCAGAGTAGGCACCATCTTCCACAGGAACGTCGACTGGGGGCACGCCAACCTAGAACTCCAGGACTTCACGATGTAGCTCCTTCTTCTAGCTTCTATCTATCTGAGCAGCAGTGGGGAGAGAACAACAGGTGTTGAAAGGGAAAACAGTGAGTACACCTGGAGGTGTGTACTCCGCAAGTGGAGGGAAAAGTATGCATAACATGTAGGCTTATAACACGGAAGGCTTTATTTGGTGGACTGCAAAGCTCAAGTTTTAGTTGGTCAAATTTTAATTAAGCACCTAAGATTTATTGTGTACAAGGCTTCCCAACCCATTCAAGGAACAGGCACCCACCTGTCCTGATCCTAAGGTTAAACATCATATATCTATAACCAGCTCCCAAACCATAGTTCCATCACTGTGATCAACCCAAACCACCAACTAACCATGTGAGGGTCCACACCGCTCTTGACCGTGAGCACAGCTGTTATAACAGTTTTTAATACTCTGTAGAGGTTGTACAACTTTACCCACGAGTCGTGATACCCGTCACACGAGAGGTTGCAAGCCTCTTCACAACACATTTCCGAGATGTGCCGGCATGGGTTCACTACGAGGCATTTACATAGGTTCACCAGCTGAAGGACCGATTAGGCGAACCAGAGAGGGGGGGGGGAGTGAATGGGAGCCGATAAAATTCTTCTCGAAGGAGATGAGAACTCCAACAAGATGAACACGGCTTCCAAAACACGTCTCCGACTCAACTACCCAAGTTGGTCAAGACCACGCCAGCCAAGTGCTCCCGGTCCTAGGAACCAACAACCACCTACACCTACTCGAGAACGCAGCGGAAAACCAACTCGAGCCTCTTGGGCTACACCGGTCGGTGGGTGAGCAGCAGGTTAGACCGTTCCCTGGCAAAATCGAGAAATTCCACGAAGGCCTATGCACGGTCGGTAGGTGTGCTAGCCGGTCGACGGTCCAAGCCCAAATCCCAAATCCCGACCTACCGAGCTCCAAACAGACAAACTCAAACAGCAACACGGGACAACGAACTCACCTGACGTTCACCCGAGGCAAAACCCACAGAGCCTGCCGGTCGGGCCGTGAGCGGCACCGTCGAGCCGGTCCAGCTCGGGATGAACAGACCCATGGTCAACTCCCCAAATCCAACTCCCGATCTCCGAATCGCCCACGGATTTGTGCAAGACTTTGGGGATAGTAGGAACACCTCATGGGCACTCCATAGCCAAGATTTGGTCCACCAAAACTTGTCAAAACTAGAGGAATCGAGGAAATCCCACCAAGAATGCCTCTAACCCTAGAGCCAAGAAAACCCCAAAATCGAGCCCTTTGCTCACGGATTTGGGTGGGAATCAAAGGAAAAGAACCACGAAGGGTTCACACATACATCCCACCAAATCCCAAAGAGAAAGGCCTCGAAATCGCTCCAAGAAAATCGCCAAGAAAAGGGCTCGAAAATCACCAAAAAGGAGAAAGCAGGAAAGACACATCAGCCTTGAGGAACCACACGAATCATCTATACATACCAAAGAGGTTCATATAAGGTCTAGCTTGCCGCCCGATCATCCTTCCCTCTCACAAGATCTCACCATGAAGCTCTCAAGCTTGTCCTACGAAAATCCTAAGGAAAATAGGAAGGAAAATAGGAAAACCAAATGAGCTAGGGTTCCAAGAGATGGCTGCCATCCTCTCACCACTTGGGTTATATGGAGGCAACCGAAGACTAAAATACCCTTACTAGCTAACTAGGGATAAATGCCCTCAAGGGCGAATTGGAAATCTTTGTCTTCGCTCCATCGGACGGAAGCCCAGCCAAACTTGCTTAGCCTCGACGCAAGCCTTGCGATCCCGACGTGTGTCCTCCGCTTCAAGATTCCGGACGGCGTCGCTGCCAGTCACGGTGTCGGCCGTGCTCCGTCACCGTCAGACCCGTCTTGGCTTTGTGGATCAACCAAGGAACCCGGTGGTTTTCGGTGAACCACCGAAACCCGCGAACTCGGTGTAGCCTCCGCCAATCACCACTCATGACTCGGCTCCCACGTAGTCCCGGCTCGACCTTGGTTTTGAGGCTCAACCAAGAAATCGTCCATGACTTCATCTTGCCGTTCTTGCCACCATGCGGCCCGCACTTGACCCCCCTGTGTCTTCTCCACACGGAGGCCTCACCGCAACGACGTTTCACGCTTGTTCTTCACCTGCACCAACACCGGTCAAGCCGCAACCGCACTGCAATACTTAGCCAAGAGTCGTCCCACCACGTTGTCAATCACTCATCACACGAGCGACCATCCACCGGTCCTCGAACCACACGGCTCTCAATCTCCCCCTTGATGAGTGCATTGACAACACACACGTTTGGTAACCAAGAAAAGGAAAAGAAAAGCGACTAAAAGAAACTCCAACAAGCGATCGAAAGCCAAAGAAAGGCAAATAGCAAGATCACTTGAAGAAGACAAGTCTCAGACCCCTTAGGCAAGGGCAACGGCTCGACACATCCGAGACAAAACATGCTCAAGCTAAAAGCACAAACCATCAAACCAAATCTCGAAAACCACAAAGAGCTCCCCCTGCACACATGCAAACTCCCCCTGAACCAATGCAACTCCCCCTGGACGAATGCATGCAAACCACCTCGCAAAACAGAGCCGCCGCTTGACTTTGCTCGACCGGCCGGTCAACCACACCGGTCAAACCGGTGTGCTAGATCGCCCAGCACCTGGACCTCACATCGGTCAGACCGGTGTACCTCACCGGTCAGGCCGATGACCACCTGGTAAAAACTGGGAACTGCACGAGCTCAAAACTAGGTCGAAACCACTTGGAAACCTTCTAAATGCATGCAGCAAGCCAAAACATGCTAAAACTTCTCCCCCTTGTTGACAATGCATGAATCAAGCCAAAAATGCGAAAAATGCAACCTAGAGCTTCTCAAATAGACAAAATTCAACAAAGGATGCTACACATGTCCAAAAGAGCAAGTTAGATACTCTATAGCTTCGTAATGACATCAACTACAAGATCACCAAGTTTCACAACCATTGGACGAAGCTAAGATAGAATTGAGCAATTTTGCGAAAATTTACCCTCTCATGAGCAAAGTCCTAAACATGATCAAAACATATCAAAATGGCAAAGCCACACAAACTTCATGCTAGGACAACCATTCTAAGCATAAGACCATCATAAACACCCACAAGCACCTCATGTCATGTCAAAGCCACCGAGCCATGTGCCTACTTCTATATATGAGACTTCTCATTGGTAGGCATCATGCAACGGTTTAGCACCCAAAGCAAATTAAAATTAGCACATATGACATGGGAGCACATTTTAGAGCAATTTACATTTCATTTTCGGATTTGAAATTGGTACATGAAATGTCTTTGCGACAAAAAGGAACTTATGCCCCTCCACAAGATCAAGCATGGGGGCTAAACATTCATGATGGTAAATGAGCCTTTGGCCCCATATGATCAAAATAAGCTATCAAACCACAAATTAAGCATAGCCAAGCCACTAAAACATGTTAAGATCAAATAAAGGCATTAACTCACAAGAGAGCATACATGTGACCTTTTTTGAAAACATAGCCATCAACCATGGATATAAACCAAGATTATCAAGAGCTAAGCCAAACTAACCATAGCTTACCAAACTAGCTCATAAAGACATACATATCATTCCATGGTGAACAATGTATATAGGAGAAGCCTTTCCTAAACAATGCATATGATACAAAATGCATGCAACCTAAGATACAAAGATGCCTATACATCATGTTACATATGCCATGCCAAATGCAAGAATTGCACAAAGGAAAGCTATACATATGCTACAAAGGAGCTCCCACACACCAACTCAAGAAATCAAACACACACCAAGGTCCCCATAAGCGAGTGAAAGTTGCTTGATCTAGGGTTTGGTGAAAATATCGCTAGTTGGTCATGTGTGGGTACATGGATCAAGCGATTTTCCTTTCTCTCGTTGTCTCTCAGAAAATGATACCTCACTTCTATGTGCTTGGTTTTGGAATGGAGCACTAGGTTCTTTGCAACGCTTATGGTACTGGTGCTATCACATTGAAGTGGAACATGGGTATACTCCTCACCAAAGTCACTCATGATGTATGTGATCCAAAGGAGTGAGAGCAACAACTAGTCATGCGGCCACATACTGCCTCAGAGTGGATTGAGCAACACTCATTGTTTGCGGAAGACCAAGACACCAAAGAAGAACCCAAGAACTGCAAGTCCCAGTGGACTTCCTATCCAACCGACACCCAAAATCTGCGTCCGAAAATCCATGAAGAGCCAAAGAAGAAGACGCGGAGTACCAAAGGCCAAAGTCGGGAGTATGTCGCAAATACCTGAATATGTGCTTGACTGCTTGCCGATGCGAAGTCCTCGGAGACACTTGAAAACAGCGCATGACATACCGAGAATTGGATGTCCCTCGTCGTCGCCAAGTAGAGGAGTGACCCGATCATGCTCAGTACTCCTTCTGGTCCACGTGTTCACCTTCCTCGTCCGCATCAAGAGCTGTAGTCGTACTCATAGGCGTCGCCATGGCCTTGGAGTCCTCCATCTTGAACTTCCTCACAATGTCCTTGGTGTACTTAGCTTGGTGCACAAATGTTCCTTCCTTTGATTGCTTGATTTGTAGCAGAAAGAACGCAACTCGCCCATCATGCTCATCTCAAATTCCCCTCATGTCTTACGCAAACCTTGCAACAAGAGAGTTAGGCGAGCCACCAAAGACAATATCATCCACGTATACCTGCACAATCGGGATATCTACGCCTGCACGAGGAGGAACAAGGTCGATCGACCTTCCCCATCTCAAACCCTCTCCCAAACAGAACCCCTCACCTACCATACCAAGCTCTAGGCGCTGCTTCAACCCATCTGGCGCCTTCCTCAACTTGTACACCCGTACTTCTCACTCTCAAACCCCGGTGGTTGCCTCACAAACACCTCTTCCTCCAACACACCGTTCAGGAAAGCACTCTTCACATCCATCCGTACAACTTGAACCCTTTAGCCACGGAAAGCTAGAAGGATCCCGATCACCTCAAGCGAGCTACGAGGGCGAAAGTCTCCTCGTAGTCGATCCCCTCTTTTCTGTGCCCTTGAGCAACAAGTCTCGACTTGTTCCTCACCACTTCTCCTTTCTCTCCTCTTTATTTTCCACACCCATTTTGTCCCAATCGCTTACACCACGGAGGGTCAACCAACACCCAAACTTGGTTCCTCTCAAAATTCTCCAACTCCTCATGCATCAAATTAACCCAATTATGATCAGATAGCGCGTGTCCAATGTCTTTGGGCTCAAAGGTGGCAACAAAAGTAGCATGAGTGAAATGAGAATTGTTAGAACCCTCGGCCGTAGTAATGCTCATTCATGTCGCCGATGATTCTCGGCCGGGTGATCCACTTGCACTCGCCGGGGAGGTTCTCGCCTTGATGCTACCTCCCCCTCAACAGCTACTTCGCCTTGATCTGGGTTTGTCGTTGTAGGTGTGGGAGAGGGCCCATTCACGATCGTCGTCGAAGTAGTAGGTACATGTTCAGCTACGGGCACCACACCGCCATCTTCATCATCTCCATGTTCATGCTCCTCCTCCTGAAAGATCTCCTCGCCAAGTTCGTCATCACCTGCACACTCAAAAACAAGCTGACTACGTGGCTGTATCTCGTCGAAGGTTACCTCGCAAGTCTCCACGATTTGGTTAGTTTCAATATTGAGCACACGAAATGCTCTAGAATGAGATGCATAACCAAAGAAAATGCCATCGACAGACCTAGCCTCGAACTTGTCCAACTTCTTCCCTTTCTTCAGAATGAAGCATTTACAACCAAAGACATGGAAGTGACTTACCTTGGGTGTGCGACCGTGCATCAACTCGTTACAGGTTTTCTTCTTATGAACCCTTAGGTATGTCCTGTTCGACACATAGCACGCGGTATTGACCGCCTTCTCGAGAACTCTCGAGTCCTATGCTCGTCGAGCATCGTCCGAGCCATCTCGCACAAGGTCCTGTTTTCCTTTCCACAACGCCATTAGGAGGCGTGTCTGAACTCAGCGGTGTTCAAGACCCAAGTCATGGCAAAGGTTTCAAGCGAGAGTTTTGAATTCTGAGCCATTGTCACTACGGATCACTCGTATGGCATCTCCGTGCCTCTCGTTTCTTAACCTCAAGACAAGATCTCGAACAAAACCAAACGTCTCCCCTTTCTCCTCAAGAAAGAACACCCGCGAGAGTAGTCGTCCACCACAACAAGGACATACCACTTCCCACCGCGGATCGCACAGTGGGCCAACAAGGTCCATATGGAGCAGCTCGCATGGGACGCCGGTCATCACATCGGTGAGAGGCGGGTGAGAAGAGGCTACCATCTTGGCATGCCTACACGGCGCACAAACCAACTCTTTCTCAAACCTCAACCGTGGCAATCCTCGGACCAAATTGAGTTTACTCAAGCGAGACAAAGGTCAAAGCTCAAGTGACCCAACTTCCTATGCCACTTCCACAACTCACTCGAAGAACCAGCCAAAAAGCAACGATCCACACGAGAAGATTGAGAGAAATCAGCTCGGAACACTTGACCCTCGGGAACGACCATGCAAACAAGGTCCCTCGAGAATCTAAAATCAGAACCACCAGGCCGAAACAACACCTCAAAACCCTCATCCAACAAGCGGGACAGAAAGCAAATTGAACCCCGGCGATTGAACAAGAGCAACACGCGCTGAGTGACCCTGTCACTTACCTTGATCTCACCTTCGATAGCACACGCCCTCGCCCATTGTCCCCAAAGGTGATGTATGTCTTGGACACCAGCTGACGAGACTTGAGAACCACCCTTGTCTCCGGTCATATGCCTCGAGCAAGCCGGAGTCAATCAACCAAACATTCCTCAAGTCTCCCACCGAAATTCAAAAGCGAGCAGCATTGGTGAACAAGCGACTCGACCTTTGGGGTTAGTACCAAAAGAGTAAAACCGGTCGAGCCATTTGATCCAAAGTGGGGTTAGCACAAACCAAATCATCACGCCTATCAAAGCTACCACCACGAACACCACCACGGTAACCACTACGAGGAACCAACCCTCTAGCTGGAGGAGGCGAAAGCCACGAAAGGAAAACCGTGGATAGTTCCTCCTCTCCATCTCAAAGCTCGACTCCTCCCACCCCGTATTGAGCACGAGGTGGAGAACGCCTAAGCAAAATGACCACCGCAAACTTTCCGGACCAACCACGGAACACGACCACCAGAACCAAACCGAGCATCCTCACGAGCACGAAAACCAACTGTATGCGCGGACACCTGCCGGCCTGTGTAGTGCCAGCCAGCCTGCTCCCGGCACCACCCTTGCCTTGTCTCCCCAAGGGTACACCATTAGAGGGTGGTACATCCTTGTTAGCCCACTCTCTAGCCATTCTCTCCTCACGCTTCCTCTTGAAGCAAAACTCATCCTTGTGACCATCTCTCCCACAATACCCACAATGGAACTTCATGGGTTGTGGCTTAGGCTTTGGCTTGGGTTGGGGCTGCCCACTCGGTTTCTCACCCTTCTTCTCTCCTTCCTCACCTCCCTTTGGGCTCACAAACTTCACCGGTTTCTGGAAATCATTTGTTGGGTGAGGGAATATGGGTGGATCTGGAGTAGTGTCAAGTTTGTTTCTGAGATGGTTAGGCTTGGGCTCAAACTTGTTCTTGTGTCTTGGTGGTGGGATAGGAATCTCTCCAACTCTCTCAACTCCCTCACCACTTGTTCTCTCCAAGCTTATCACCCCAAGTGCACGACCATCATAGCGTTTGAAAGCCGCTATCATGATACCAAGGCGAGGCTCGACGACAACCAGCTCATACATTTCTCGACTCATCATTCTCATCCACAAGCGATCAACATAATGCACAAGCTCCAAATTCTTAACGCATGCAATTCACAAGTAGAGCAAGAAGTGGGAATAGGCTCTTTCAACTTAGCCTCAAGCGAAGCATGCATCTCATCAATCTTTCCATGCAAAGCAGGCAAGAAGTGCAAGCACCTAGCAAAGCCGGTCTAGACTTAAGCTCAGCCACTTCAACCCTAAGCATATCTAGTTCATCACAAGTAGAAGCATGCTTATCCTTAAGAGCGATGATCACTAGGTACAGAGCAATCACGACAATCAATCTCATCGAAACCACAAGAAGCCTTAAGCGAATCAATCTCAAGCTTAGCATCTAGGTTCGGGTTTCTAGCTCGACCACACGGTTCCTAGCATCTTCTAGTGAGGCCCTAAGCTCTTTCCTCATCTTCTTGGCCTCTCTAAGCATGTGATCGCGATTATCAAGCAAGTCAACCAACTCATCATTCTCCTTGCGCAAGAGAGCTCATCACATACCTCGTCCTCGGAGTTGGAGTCCGAGTCACTCTGGTGACTCTTCTTGCTGCCGGAGCTACGAGCCATGCCCGAAGCCATCTCCGCCAAGTAGCTCAACCCGCTCAAGTTCTGGATGACTTCTTGTTCTTGCGCCGATCACCTTCATCTTCACCGCTACTCGAGCTCGAGGAAGAGTAGGCGGAGCTGGAATCGACGCCGCTCGCTCAGGCCATCGCCGGGCCTTCCGTCCTTCTTCCTCGTCGCTTGTCCTTGTGCTTGTTCTTGTGCTTGTGATCGCGCCTCGATCGGTGCCGATCCTTGCTCGATCCTTGTTCTCCATCTTCTCCGGGCGGCGACGGTGTCCTGGCTTGCCGCGACCGAAAGCACGTCTTTGTCCTCCTTGTGTTCACCCGGTTCTCGCAGCCTCTCGAACCGCCTCGTCAAGAACACCACTGTCCTCTCCAAGCACGTCGAACTCCTCGTCTGCAAAGACATCAAAGAAGACAGAGTACATCCGGAGGATGCGTTAGCGTTAGACTTAGCTCCTTTGCCACCAATGAGAGCGAGACTATGAGAATTAGTCAGGATCTCGATCTTGGCTGTCATACCACGGTCCAACTCAGCTGACTTGAGCTTCGAGAACAGCTCGTTCACCGTCAAGGTGTCATACTTCTCGGACTCAACAATAGCCTCAAACTTCCCGTCCCATACGGTACGATCCAACGAGTGCAAGAGCTTCACGGCTCTATCATGATCATCGTATGGGAGCACGGCCACATTGGCTCTCATGTTGTTCACAACGATCATAAACCGCTGGAAAAGGGCATCGACGGACTCGGGGAGATGAGTGTTTACTCTCTCGGTAAGTCGCAGACATCCGAGCCTGAACTCGAGCATTCCCAAAGATGAGCATCCTTCAACTGCTCCCAAATCCTACAAGCTAAGTCCTCTGTCTGAACCCGATCGAATTCAGGCTGACACAGAGCACGAAACAAGTAGTCGACAGCCTTGTTGTTGGCTTCGAACATATCCTCGATCCTGGAGCAAGGAAGTTCATCGATGAACATAAGTCGTGTTCACCATAACGCCCCCAAAGGATCGACCTTCCGCGAGGAACGCCGCCATCCGCCTCGCCACATCGTGTAGTTCTTCCCATCGGCGCGGAGGACCGAACCCCTCCTCGTACACGCCATCTTTGGATCTTAGACTGGTAAGAGTCAATGAAGACCCGAACCGGCTCTGATACCAATTGAAGGACCGATTAGGCGAACCAGAGGGGGAGTGAATGGGAGCCGATAAAAATTCTTCTCAAGGAGATGAGAACTCCAACAAGATGAACACAGCCCAAAACACGCCTCCGACTCAACTACCCAAGTTGGTCAAGACCACGCAGCCATCAAGTGCTCCCGGTCCTAGGAACCAACAACCACCTACACCTACCGAGAACGCATGAAAAACCAACTCGAGCAGCTATTGGGCTACCGTCAAAGCCGATGAGCAGGCCGACCGTCCTCTGGCAAAATCGAGAACTTCCACGAAGGCCTCTACACCGATCGCCGTGGTGTAGCTCGCTGGTCGACCGGTCCAAGCCAGGAAATCCCAAATCCACCAAACCGACCTACCGAGCTCCAAACACGACCAAACTCGAAACAGCAGCAACACGGGACAACAACGAACTCACCGAGACGTTCACCCGAGGCAAAACCCACAGAGCCTCCGCCGCCGGTCGACTGGTGAGCAGACCGGCCGAGGCCGGTCCGGCCGCGCTGGGATGTACAAGACCGGTCAACTCCCCCAAATCCAACTCCCGATCTCCGAATCGCTCCACGGATTTGTGCAAGACTTTGGGGATAGTAGGAACACCTCATGGGCACTCCATAGCCAAGATTTGGTCCACCAAAACTTGTCAAAACAAGAGGAATCGAGGAAATCCCACCAAGAACGCCTCTAACCCTAGAGCCAAGAAAACCCCAAAATCGAGCCCCTTTCCTCACGGATTTGGGTGGGGAATCAAAGGGAAAAGAACCACGAAGGGTCCACACATACATCCCCACCAAATCCCAAAGAGAAAGGCCTCAAATCGCTCCAAGAAAATCGCCAAGAAAGGGCTCAAAATCACCAAAAGGAGAAACGGAAAGACACATCCAAGCCTTGAGGAACCACGCAATCATCTATACATACCAAAGAGGTACATACAAGGTCTAGCTTGCCGCCCGATCATCCTTCCTTCTCACAAGATCTCACCATGAAGCTCTCAAGCTAGTCCTACCAAAAATCCTAAGGAAAATAGGAAGGAAAATAGGAAAACCAAATGAGCTAGGGTTCCAAGAGATGGCTGCCATCCTCTCACCACTTGGGTTATATGGAGGCAACCGAAAGATGAAAATACCCTTACTAGCTAACTAGGGATACATGCCCCTCAAGGCGAATTCGAAATCTTTGTCTTCGCTCCATCGGACGGATGCCCAGCTGACCGCAAACTTGCTTAGCCTCGACGCAAGCCTTGCGATCCCGACGTGTCCTCCGCTCAAGATTCCGCATCGTCGTCGCCGACCGGGTCGGACCGGTGCCTCACGGTCCGACGGCCGACCCACCGGGCCGACCCTGAGCTGCTGCACCTCCGCCTTCGGTTCTTCGGTCTTGGCTTTGTGGATCAACCAAGGAACCCAGTGGTTTTCTGGTGAACCACCGGAAACCCCGCGAACTGGTGTAGCCTCCGCCAATCACCACTCATGACTCGGCTCCACGTAGTCCCGGCTCGACCTTGGTTTTGAGGCTCAACCAAGAAACCGTCCATGACTTCATCTTGCCGTTTGCCACCATGCGGCCCGCAAGACTTGACCCCATGCCACCGGGTCCTCGAACCAAGCCTACTTGTCTTCTCCACACCGAGGCCTCACCGCAACGACCTTTCGCGCTTGTTCTTCACCTACACCAACACCGTCAAGGCAACCTGCACTGCAATACTTAGCCAAGAGTCAGTCCACACCACGTTATCAATCACTCATCACACCAAGAAGCGACCATCCACCGGTCCACGAACCACACCTGGCTCTCACCAGCGCACATTAACCGGGTTACGGAGTGGCAGCGACACCCGAGGTTCCTTGCTGGACTCTTGGGAACTACGCCCTCATCCATCCCAGGCATCGTAACACAAACCGCTGGTTTACCCTACTTACTTGGCCAAGACCATAGCCCATTAGTTCTCGTGGTTGTATTGTAAGTCCTGGGTGGTCGCTCCACTGCCGGTCCTTATAAGATTGACTCGTGCAAGACCAACATCAAACATCACAAGCCACCATCCAAACCACTTGCCCGAGTCAGCTAGGGTGTTCATATGATGCTAAACATAACCCACATTAACATGTTGAGCAAGCTAAGCATGAATCTACCCATATAGGTAACCTCTAAGGGTAAGCAAGGATTGTCATGAAAAATCTAGTAAACAGTCCTTAATAAGTTTCCCATCAATTTAGACATCTAATGCAAGAAAGCATAAATAAAACAATGATTATGGTGTATGAAAGTAAAGGTACAAAATAGCAAGATATCAAGGACACTTGCTCGTTTCCCGATGTTCCACTGCTCAGAGGCGTTCCTTAGCGCAAAATAATCATCTGGAACAACACAATAGTAGAACTAAGAACAATACACCATATAATAAAATAATTTTATAAAAGCGTACTACTAGCTAACACTAACCAACTATGAGCATGCATGCACAAGGATCATTTAAAACGGAGCTATGATTGAAAAGACACAGATGTTTGTAGGTTTGGATTTTGTAGCTTAGAGGAGATACAAGATGATATCGAGGGGTTGACCTATGGTGGTTGAACTTGTCGAGGAGACAACCTTGTGGGGGAGGGGATGACCATTACTTGATGAGGGAGAAGTAAAAGGTGAAGCAAGATCGATAGCACTACTGAATATATGGGGAACATAGACAAAATTTCGATGCAGTGTTGAACCGCTTTGGACAGCAAGGTAGTGAGTGCTCCAACCTGAACAAAGGTTGTCTTTGATTTTGGTATGGCTGAGCTGATTTTGAGGGGCACATTGTGGTACAAGGGCATAATGATCGAACATAGGTTTTGGCAAGCAACGCAAATTCCATCACGGTGGTGTCGCAGGTTGAGGCATGGGCGAGGGAGTATGATGAAATTTATATCTCAAGCATATATGTCTGATACATCATGAAGGGGGTGTGTGAAGTTATAAAAGGAGATTGAAGACAAAAGTTATCCGATACATGGATCATCACGGAATGTGGACAGGGCGGTGGTGGGCAGCAAGGAGTGTTATAACAGTTTTTGACACTCTGCAGAGGTTGTACAACTTTACCCATGATTCGTGATACCCGTCACGCAAGAGGTTGCGAGCCTCTTCACAACACATTTCCGAGATGTGCTAGCATGAGTTCACTACGAGGCCTTTACAAAGGTTCACCAGCGCCCATTAACTGGGTTACGGAGTGTCAGCGACACCCGATGTTCCTTGCCGGACTCTTGGGAACTACGCCTTCATCCAGCCCAAGCAGCTTAACACAGACCGCTGGTTTACCCTACTTACTTGGCCAAGACCATAGCCCATTACTTCTCATGGTTGTATTGTAAGTCCTGGGTGGTCGCTCCACAGACGGTCCTTATAAGATTGACTGTGCAAGACCAACATCAAACATCACAAGCCACCATCCAAACCACTTGCCCGAGTCAGCTAGGGTGTTCATATGTTGCTAACCATAACCCACATTAACATGTTGAGCAAGCTAAGCATGAATCTACCCATATAGGTAACCTCTAAGGTTAAGCAAGGATTGTCATGAAAAATCTAGTAAACAATCCTTAATAAGATTCCCATCAATTTAGACATCTAATGCAAGAAAGCATAAATAAAACAATGATTATGATGTACGAAAGTAAAGGTACAAAATAGCAAGATATCAAGGACACTTGCTCGTTTCCCGATGTTCCACTGCTCAGAGGCGTTCCTTAGCACAAAATAATCCATTTGAACAACACAATAGTATAACTAAGAACAATACACCAGATAATAAAATAATTTTATAAAAGCGTACTACTAGCTAACACTAACCAACTATGAGCATGCATGCACAAGGATCATTTAAAACGGAGCTATGAGTGAAAAGACACAGATGTTTGTAGGTTTGGATTTTGTAGCTTAGAGGAGATACAAGATGATATCGAGGGGTTGACCAATGGTGGTTGAACTTGTCGAGGGCACAACCTTGTGGGGGAGGGGATGACCATAACTTGATGAGGGAGAAGAAAAAGGTGAAGCAAGATCGATAGCACTACTGAATATATGGGGAACATAGATACAATTTCAGTACAGGTGCTGAACTGCTTTGGACAGCAAGGTAGTGAGTGCTCCAACCTGAACAAAGGTTGTCTTTGATTTTGGTATGGCTGAGCTGATTTTGAGGGGCACATTGTGGTACAAGGGCATAATGATCGAACATAGGTTTTTCGGCAAGCAACTGCAAATTCCATCACGGTGGTGTCGCAGGGTTGAGAGCATGGACAGGGAGTATGATGAAATTTATATCTCAAGCATATATGTCTGATGCATAATGGAGGGGGTGTGTGAAGTTATAAAAAGGAGATTGAAGATGAAAGTTATCCGATGCATGGATCATCATGGAATGTGGCACAGGATAGGCTGGCGCGGCTGTGTGGGCAGCAAGGGGAGTGTTATAATAGTTTTTAACACTTTGCAGAGGTTGTACAACTTTACCCACGAGTCGTGATATCCGTCACGCGAGAGGTTGCGAGCCTCTTCACAACACATTTCCGAGATGTGCTAGCATGGGTTCACTATGAGGCCTTTACATAGGTTCACCAGCGCGCATTAACCGGGTTACGGAGTGTCAGCGACACCCGAGGTTCCTTGCCCGACTCTTGGGAACTACGCCTCATCCACAGTGCACTTAACAGACCGCTGGTTTACCCTACTTACTTGGCCAAGACCATAGCCCATTAGTTCTCATGTTTGTATTGTAAGTCCTGGGTGGTCGCTCCACAGACCGGTCCTTATAAGATTGACTCAGGCAAGACCAACATCAAACATCACAAGCCACCATCCAAACCACTTGCCCGAGTCAGCTAGGGTGTTCATATGTTGCTTACCATAACCCACATTAACATGTTGAGCAAGCTAAGCATGAATCTACCCATATAGGTAACCTCTAAGGGTAAGCAAGGATTGTCATGAAAAATCTACTAAACAATCCTTAATAGGATTCCCATCAATTTAGACATCTAATGCAAGAAAGCATAAATAAAACAATGATTATGGTGTATGAAAGTAAAGGTACAAAATAGCAAGATATCAAGGACACTTGCCCGTTTCCCAATGTTTCACTACTCAGAGGCGTTCCCTAGCGCAAAACAATCATCTGGAACAACACAATAGTACAACTAAGAACAATACTCCAGATAATAAAATAATTTTATAAAAGCATACTACTAGTTAACACTAACCAACTATGAGCATGCATGCACAAGGATCATTTAAAACGGAGCAATGATTGAAAAGACACAGATGTTTGTAGGTTTGGATTTTGTAGCTTAGAGGAGATACAAGATGATATCAAGGGGTTGGCCTATGGTGGTTGAACTTGTCGAGGAGACAACCTTGTGGGGGGGGGATGACCATAACTTGATGAGGGAGAAGCAAAAGGTGAAGCAAGATCGATAGCACTACTGAATATATGGGGAACATAGATACAATTTCAGTACAGGTGTTGAACTGCTTTGGACAGCAAGGTAGTGAGTGCTCCAACCTGAACAAAGGTTGTCTTTGATTTTGTTATGGCTGAGCTGATTTTGAGGGCACATTGTGGTACAAGGGCATAATGATCGAACATAGGTTTTTCGGCAAGCAACTGCAAATTCCATCACGGTGGTGTCGCAGGGTTGAGAACTTGGACAGGGAGTATGATGAAATTTATATCTCAAGCATATATGTCTGATGCATCATGAAGGGGGTGTGTGAAGTTATAAAAAGGAGATTGAAGATAAAAGTTATCCGATGCATGGATCATCACGGAATGTGGCATGTGACAGTGGCGGCGGCTGTGTGGGCAGCAAGGGGAGTGTTATAACAGTTTTTAACACTTTGCAGAGGTTGTACAACTTTACCCATGAGTCGTGATATCCGTCATGCGAGAGGTTGCGAGCCTCTTCACAACACATTTCCGAGATGTGCTGGCATGGGTTCACTACGAGGCCTTTAAATAGGTTCACCAGCGCGCGTTAACGGGTGTTTGAGTGTCAACACCCGAGGTTCCTTGCCGAACTCTTGGGAACTACGCCCTCATCCAGCCCAGGCAGCTTAACACAGACCGCTAGTTTACCCTACTTACTTGGCCAAGACCATAGCCCATTAGTTCTCGTGGTTGTATTGTAAGTCCTGGGTGGTCGCTCCACAGACCGGTCCTTATAAGATTGACTCAGGCAAGATCAACATCAAACATCACAAGCCACCATCCAAACCACTTGCCCGAGTCAGCTAGGGTGTTCATATGTTGCTAACCATAACCCAAATTAACATGTTGAGCAAGCTAAGCATGAATCTACCTATATAGGTAACCTCTAAGGGTAAGCAAGGATTGTCATGAAAAATCTACTAAACAATCCTTAATAGGATTCCCATCAATTTAGACATCTAATGCAAGAAAGCATAAATAAAACAATGATTATGGTGTACGAAAGTAAACGTACAAAATAGCAAGATATCAAGGACACTTGCTCGTTTCCCGATGTTTCACTACTCAGAGGCATTCCTTAGCGCAAAACAATCATCTGGAACAACACAATAGTACAACTAAGAACAATACAACATATAATAAAATAATTTTATAAAAGCGTACTACTAGCTAACACTAACCAACTATGAGCATGCATGCACAAGGATCATTTAAAATGGAGCAATGATTGAAAAGACACAGATGTTTGTAGGTTTGGATTTTGTAGCTTAGAGGAGATACAAGATGATATCAAGGGGTCGACCTATGGTGGTTGAACTTGTCGAGGAGACAACCTTGTGGGGGGGATGACCATAACTTGATGAGGGAGAAGCAAAAGGTGAAGCAAGATCGATAGCACTGCTGAATATATGGGGAACATAGATACAATTTCAGTACAGGTGTTGAACTGCTTTGGACAGCAAGGTAGTGAGTGCTCCAACCTGAACAAAGGTTGTCTTTGATTTTGGTATGGCTAAGCTGATTTTTAGGGCACATTGTGGTACAAGGGCATAATGATCGAACATAGGTTTTTCGGCAAGCAACTACAAATTCCATCACGGTGGTGTCGCTGGGTTGAGAGCATGGACAGGGAGTATGATGAAATTTATATCTCAAGCATATATGTCTGATGCATCATGAAGGGGGTGTGTGAAGTTATAAAAAGGAGATTGAAGATAAAAGTTATCTGATGCATGGATCATCACGGAATGTGGCACACAGGCTGGCTGCTGTGGGCAGCAAGGGGAGTGTTATAACAGTTTTTAACACTTTGCAGAGGTTGTACAACGTTACCCACGAGTCGTGATATCCGTCACGCGAGAGGTTGCGAGCCTCTTCACAACACATTTCCGAGATGTGCTGGCATGGGTTCTCTACGAGGCCTTTACATAGGTTCACCCAAACGGTTACGGTGTCGGCGTCACCCGAGGTTCCTTGCCGGACTCTTGGGAACTACACCCTCATCCAGCCCTGGCAGCTTAACACAGACTGCTGGTTTACCCTACTTACTTGGCTAAGACCGTAGCCCATTAGTTCTCGTGGTTGTATTGTAAGTCCTGGGTGGTCGCTCCATAGACCGGTCCTTATAAGATTGACTCAGGCAAGACCAACATCAAACATCACAAGCCACCATACAAACCACTTGCCCGAGTCAGCTAGGGTGTTCATATGTCGCTAACCATAACCCACATTAACATGTTGAGCAAGCTAAGCATGAATCTACCCATATAGGTAACCTCTAAGGGTAAGCAAGGATTGTCATGAAAAATCTACTAAACAATCCTTAATAAGATTCCCATCAATTTAGACATCTAATGCAAGAAAGCATAAATAAAACAATGATTATGGTGTATGAAAGTGAAGGTACAAAATAGCAACATATCATGGACACTTGCCCGTTTCCCTATGTTTCACTACTCAGAGGCGTTCCTTAGCGCAAAACAATCATCTGGAACAACACAATAGTACAACTAAGAACAATACACCAGATAATAAAATAATTTTATAAAAGCGTACTACTAGCTAACACTAACCAACTATGAGCATGCATGCACAAGGATCATTTAAAATGGAGCAATGATTGAAAAGACACAGATGTTTGTAGGTTTGGATTTTGTACCTTAGAGGAGATACAAGATGATATCAAGGGGTTGACCTATGGTGGTTGAACTTGTCGAGGAGACAACCTTGTGGGGGGGGATGACCATAACTTGATGAGGGAGAAGCAAAAGGTGAAGCAAGATCGATAGCACTCACCGAATATATGGGGAAATATAGATACAATTTCAAGATCGGTGTTGAACCGCTTTGGACAAAGGTAGTGAGTGCTCCAACCAGAACAAAGGTTGTCTTTGATTTTGTTATGGCTGCGCTGATTTTGAGGGCGCATTGTGGTACAAGGGCATAATGATCGAACATAGGTTTTTCGGCAAGCAACTGCAAATTCCATCACGGTGGTGTCGCAGGGTTGAGAGCATGGACAGGGAGTATGATGAAATTTATATCTCAAGCATATATGTACGATGCATCATGAAGGGGTGTGTGAAGTTATAAAAAGGAGATTGAAGATAGTTATCCGATGCATGGATCATCATGGAATGTGGCACAGACAGTGGCGTGCTGTGTGGGTAGCAAGGGGAGTGTTATAAGAGTTTGTAACACTTTGCAGAGGTTGTACAACTTTACCCACGAGTCGTGATATCCATCATGCGAGAGATTGCGAGCCGCTTCACAACACATTTCCGAGATGTGCTGGCATGGGTTCACTAAGAGGCCTTTACATAGGTTCACTAGCATGCTTTACGAGTGTCAAGAACACCGAGGTTCCTTGCGGACTCTTGGGAACTACGCCTCATCCAGCCCATTTTAACATAGCTGGTTTACCCTACTTACTTGGCCAAAACCATAGTCCATTAGTTCTCGTGGTTGTATTGTAAGTCCTGGGTGGTCGCTCCAGCATCGTCCTTATAAGATTGACTCGTGCAAGACCAACATCAAACATCACAAGCCACCATCCAAACCACTTGCCCGCGTCAGCTAGGTTGTTCATATGTTGCTACCCATAACCCACATTAACATGTTGAGCAAGCTAAGCATGAATCTACCCATATAGGTAACCTCTAAGGCTAAGCAAGGATTGTCATGAAAAATCTACTAAACAATCCTTAATAGGATTCCCATCAATTTAGACATCTAATGCAAGAAAGCATAAATAAAACAATGATTATGGTGTATGAAAGTAAAGGTACAAAATAGCAAGATATCAAGGACACTTGCCCGTTTCCCGATGTTTCACTTATGCCTTTGTGCAAAACAATCATCTGGAACAACACAATAGTACAACTAAGAACAATACACCAGATAATAAAATAATTTTATAAAAGCGTACTACTAGCTAACACTAACCAACAATGAGCATGCATGCACAAGGATCATTTAAAACGGAGCAATGATTGAAAAGACACAGATGTTTGTAGGTTTGGATTTTGTAGCTTAGAGGAGATACAAGATGATATCATGGGGTTGACCTATGGTGGTTGAACTTGTCGAGGAGACAACCTTGTGGGGGGGATGACCATAACTTGATCAGGGAGAAGCAAAAGGTGAAGCAAGATCGATAGCACTACTGAATATATGGGGAACATAGATACAATTTCAGTACAGGTGTTGAACTGCTTTGGACAGCAAGGTAGTGAGTGCTCCAACCTGAACAAAGGTTGTCTTTGATTTTGGTATGGCTAAGCTGATTTTTAGGGCACATTGTGGTACAAGGGCATAATGATCGAACATAGGTTTTTCGGCAAGCAACTACAAATTCCATCATGGTGGTGTCGCAGGGTTGAGAGCATGGACAGGGAGTATGATGAAATTTATATCTCAAGCATATATGTCTGATGCATCATGAAGGGGGTGTTTGAAGTTATAAAAAGGAGATTGAAGATAAAAGTTATCCGATGCATGGATCATCATGGAATGTGGCATGGATAGGAGCGCTATGTGTGGGCAGCAAGGGGAGTGTTATAACAGTTTTTAACACTTTGCAGAGGTTGTACAACTTTACCCACGAGTCGTGATATCCGTCACGTGATAGGTTGCGAGCCTCTTGACAACACATTTCCGAGATGTGCTGGCATGGGTTCACTACGAGGCCTTTACATAGGTTCACCAGCGCGCATTAACCGGGTTACGGAGTGTCAGCGTCACCCGAGGTTCCTTGCCGGACTCTTGGGAACTACACCCTCATCCAGCCTAGGCAGCAACACAGACCGCTGGTTTACCCTACTTTCTTGGCCAAGACCATAGCCCATTAGTTCTCGTGGTTGTATTGTAAGTCCTGGGTGGTCGCTCCATAGACCGGTCCTTATAAGATTGACTCAGGCAAGACCAACATCAAACATCACAAGCCACCATACAAACCACTTGCCCGAGTCAGCTAGGGTGTTCATATGTTGCTAACCATAACCCACATTAACATGTTGAGCAAGCTAAGCATGAATCTACCCATATAGGTAACCTCTAAGGGTAAGCAAGGATTGTCATGAAAAATCTATTAAACAATCCTTAATAGGATTCCCATCAATTTAGACATCTAATGCAAGAAAGCATAAATAAAACAATGATTATGGTGTATGAAAGTGAAGGTACAAAATAGCAACATATCATGGACACTTGCTCGTTTCCCGATGTTTCAGTACTCAGAGGCGTTCCTTAGCGCAAAACAATCATCTGGAACAACACAATAGTACAACTAAGAACAATACACCTGATAATAAAATAATTTTATAAAAGCGTACTACTAGCTAACACTAACCAACTATGAGCATGCATGCACAAGGATCATTTAAAACGGAGCAATGATTGAAAAGACACAGATGTTTGGAGGTTTGGATTTTGTAGCTTAGAGGAGATACAAGATGATATCAAGGGGTTGACCTATGGTGGTTGAACTTGTCGAGGAGACAACCTTGTGGGGGGGGATGACCATAACTTGATGAGGGAGAAGCAAAAGGTGAAGCAAGATCGATAGCACTACTGAATATATGGGGAACATAGATACAATTTCAGTACAGATGCTGAACTGCTTTGGACAGCAAGGTAGTGAGTGCTCCAACCTGAACAAAGGTTGTCTTTGATTTTGGTATGGCTGAGCTGATTTTGAGGGCACATTGTGGTACAAGGGCATAATGATCGAACGTAGGTTTTTCGGCAAGCAACTGCAAATTCCATCACGGTGGTGTCGTAGGGTTGAGAGCATGGACAGGGAGTATGATGAAATTTATATCTCAAGCATATATGTCTGATGCATCATGAAGGGGGTGTGTGAAGTTATAAAAAGGAGATTGAAGATAAAAGTTATCCGATGCATGGATCATCACGGAATGTGGCACAGGACAGGCTGGCGCGGCTGTGTGGGCAGCAAGGGGAGTGTTATAACAGTTTTTAACACTTTGCAGAGGTGGTACAACTTTACCCACGAGTCGTGATATCCGTCACGCGAGAGGTTGCGAGCCTCTTCACAACACATTTCCGAGATGTGCTGGCATGGGTTCACTACGAGGCCTTTACATAGGTTCACCAGCGCGCATTAACTGGGTTACGGAGTGTCAGCGACACCCGAGGTTCCTTGCCGGACTCTTGGGAACTAAGCCCTCATCCAGCCCAGGCAGCTTAACACAGACCGCTGGTTTACCCTACTTACTTGGCCAAGACCATAGCCCATTAGTTCTCGTGGCTGTATTGTAAGTCTTGGGTGGTCGCTCCACAGACCGGTCCTTATAAGATTGACTCAGGCAAGACCAACATCAAACATCACAAGCCACCATCCAAACCACTTGCCCGAGTCAGCTAGGGTGTTCATATGTTGCTAACCATAACCCACAATAACATGTTGAGCAAGCTAAGCATGAATCTACCCATATAGGTAACCTCTAAGGGTAAGCAAGGATTGTCATGAAAAATCTACTAAACAATCCTTAATAGGATTCCCATCAATTTAGACATCTAATGCAAGAAAGCATAAATGAAACAATGAATATGGTGTATGAAAGTAAAGGTACAAAATAGCAAGATATAAAGGACACTTGCCCGTTTCCCGATGTTCCACTACTCAGAGGCGTTCCTTAGGGCAAAACAATCAACTGGAACAAGACAATAGTACAACTAAGAACAATACACCAGATAATAAAATAATTTTATAAAAGCGTACTACTAGCTAACACTAACCAATTATGAGCATGCATGCACAAGGATCATTTAAAACGGAGCTATGATTGAAAAGACATAGATGTTTGTAGGTTTGGATTTTGTAGCTTAGAGGAGATACAAGATGATATCGTGGGGTTGATCTATGGTGGTTGAACTTGTCGAGGACACAACCTTGTGGGGGAGGGGATGACCATAACTTGATGAGGGAGAAGCAAAAGGTGAAGCAAGATCGATAGCACTACTGAATATATGGGGAACATAGATACAATTTCGACAGTGTTGAACTGCTTTGAACAGCAAGGTAGTGAGTGCTCCAACCTGAACAAAGGTTGTCTTTGATTTTGGTATGGCTCAGCTGATTTTGAGGGGCACATTGTGGTACAAGGGATAATGATCGAACATAGGTTTTTCGGAAGCAACTGCAAATTCCATCATGGTGGTGTCGCAGGGTTGAGAGCATGGACAGGGAGTATGATGAAATTTATATCTCAAACATATATGTCTAATGCATCATGAAGGGGGTGTGTGAAGTTATAAAAAGGAGATTGAAGATAAAAGCTATCCGATGCATGGATCATCATGGAATGTGGCACAGGACATGCTGGCGCGGCTGTGTGGGCAGCAAGGGGAGTGTTATAACAGTTTTTAACACTCTGCAGAGGTTGTACAAGTTTACCCACGAGTCGTGATACCTGTTGACGGTTGAAATTCACCATTTCCAACCCTCAATATTCTCACATGAATTGAGGCATATGCATTATTTACTAGCATTTAGGTTTGAATAATGTAGTTCCACTTGTCCTTGGAGATTATTTGTATGTAGGTGATTTACCCCTTAAAAGAGATGGAAACTCACCTTCTATGAACAAACCATGCCAACTCAGCTGAGGAGGTGGCTGACACCAAGGGAAACATGGCAATCCTAGTCATCGATCCACGGGATGCACTCACCGACGAATCAGAGGACGCCACATGGACTTCACATGGATCAAAGGGCCCACCTCGGATACCAAATCAAGCCATGCACCGGGGGAGGATAAAAGGGCCCATAGGGTAGCTACCTAGAAAACTACAGTGCCGTGAGGCGACCTTAGGGGCCTTTGATCCCGCCTCCACGTGTTGAAGTTGCTCATTGGTCCATTGCCTCACTCCCGGGTGTTTAGGGGCACTTTGGGCGTCCGAGAAAGCCTTGTCCTTCCCTATAAATAGAAGGGGAGGGGCTCCCATTTCTCACACACCACACTCTCATTCTCCTCTCACTTTTAGTTTCCAAGGCTAGGGGGTAGGCTAGAGTAGCTCTTATTCAGGTTCCAAGTCCTCTTGGAAGTCTAGGTATGAGTTCTCTTTTATCTTTATTTCTTTGTATGACTTTGATCTACTTCAGTTATTAAGCTATTTCATATAAAGTCATGGTAGATCATATGTTTGATATGTTCTTGAGTTCATCCTCTGTTCATCATTTAGAGGCTTGTGTTCTTCGTGAACACTACCTTTTGATCCACTTGAAGGGTGATAAACTCCTTCCTTATGTGTTTCTTCACGAACACGACCCTTTGATCTTATTGATTAGACATAAGAGAGTCCATATCTGTTTGTATGTCTAGCCTTAGTTGATGTTGTTAGATGGCATGAGAGTGTTGCATGAGGTCCGTGTTCAAGCTACGGTACTGGTCTAGTTAACAGTCTTTCGGTGGCTCTCACCCTAGGTCACAATAGCCGGGGGTGGAGTCTAGCAGCAACGTAGGAATGGTGCTTTGGTTGTCTGGCTACGATAGTTATGAGCATACCCCCCGTAATGATAGAGGTCGGTCCTCAGGTGGTGACAACCCTATTGGATCCTTGGGCAACCTCTGTACCCTTTGTAGGAGTCTAAAGTCTAGTTTCGGCAGAGGTCTTTGGTCATCGCGGGCTAGCTCCCCGTTTGTACCTGGGTGCTGAACCTTATCTCTCTCATGCAATACTCATGCCCATCTCTTGTATCTTCTAGCTTTGTATGTTTAGTACATTAGAACCTAGAGCTGACTCGTATGTTCCCCCTAAGACGTAGTGTGCTAGAGTAGAGGTAGATCTGAGTGTGTGTGTCACACTACACCGTATATCTTTTATCTTACCCCTGTTTTTGAGTGTGTTGTTCCCTATATCTATCTCTTGGTTTACATTTAGAGCAAAAGCATAAGTCTAAGATATCCGCCATTGCCTTCGACAGATACAATACCCTTGGAATACTCTCCTTCCTTGAGGAAATGCTACAATGGTTTATCTGTGCGCTTGCGGATTCATTCATGATCGTTTAGATTAACCTATGGCAAGTCTCGATGTTCACACTAACCCAGTGCCATTAGTTGTGACATTGAGAGCTGCCTAAAGGCATTTCTAACTCTGACGCTAAGGATGGATTCCAAATCTGTTCTTAAGTGATCGACGTTATGAAATGCCAACAAGCATTTCTGGTGCCGTTGCCGGGGAAGGCACAGGATTATCATGACTATGCTTTGCATCTATATATAAACTCTGAGTAGGTTAGGACAACTCTCAATGCAGGCTAACCTTGATTGTCTTCTTTTATCTTTGGATGATGAAGATAGGTACTGTATGACTGGTTTCGACCTACCGGGGAATTTTACTGAAGATACCGAGTCACTTGTGAGGAATGCTCGAATTCATTTCGGCTCACCTCGTCGTACTCATCCGGAGGGCAAACTAGCTTCCTTTGTACCATTCACGTCCAACGCTATGGCCCAGAAAACACTTCATGAGTACTCAGCTCCTTCCCGACCGGTCTGCAAGGCCCTGAGGTGGCAATGGGGACTGAAAATTTTGAGATCAAGATGGGTCTAATCACGATGGTACAGGCTAGCCCATGGCAAGCCAAATGAGGATGCCAATGCTCATCTGCAGCAATTCTTAGAGCTATGCAGCACTTTCATCATCAGGGGTGCAAATATGGATGTTGTTCGTCTACGGCTATTTCCATTCTCCCTCTTGGGAAAAGCTAAACAATAGTTCTATGCAAATCGTGAAGCTGTTAACACTTGGAGTAAGTGTTCAGAGGCATTTCTCAAGAAGTTCTTCCCATTGGGTAAAACCAATGCTCTTCGTGGAAGGATTTCTGGTTTTCAGCAAGCAGCAAGTGAATCTATTCCAGAGGCTTGGGAAAGGCTTCAGGAGTATGTCCTGGCTTGTCCTCACCATGGGATGGAGGATTGGCTTATTCTTCAAAGCTTCTATAATGGGTTGACTCCGACAGCCCGATGCCATATTGAGACTGCTGCTCAAGGAGCATTCTTCTCACTCATTGTTGATGATGCTAAATTACTCATTGAGAAGATGGTCTCCAACCAAGGGTGGAGTGATGAAAGACTCCAACCATGACCGAGGGGTACTCATACTGTCAAGGAAGCAGACATGATTACTGCCAAGATGGATCTTATTATGAAGAGATTGGATAACTACAACAGCGAGAAGGCTGCCATGGCCACCACTACTCTGCCTATGGATTCTCACATAACTTTTGAAGTTTGTGGCAACACTGGGCACTCAGGCAACTACTGTCCGGAGACTCAGGAGGAAGTGATGTACATGAATGGCAACAACAACGGTTATCGTCCACCTCAACAAGGAGGCCAATCGTGGAATCAACAACGCCCTTATTATCAAGGAGGTAACCAGGGTAATTCGTACAATCCCAACCAACCATCCTTGAGAGATATTGTTTTTGGGCAAGCTAAGATTAATGAAGGTATTAACAAGAAGCTAGTTGCCCTTGATAAAATTGTGGAAAGCCTCAACGTTAGGCTTGATAGTTTTTCTTCTGCTCAGAAGAGTCAGCTAAGTTTCAACAAAATGTTAGAAACCCACCCTGGCTACTTTGGTTCCATCTCCTGATAACGGGAGGATCCCAGGGCAACCCGTATCCTCTTGTGAAAATGTTAGTGTAGTGTCAACCAGGTGGGGTAAGCCACCTAGGAAGACACATGCTTCTAACTATGCAGGAAAGCCCATACAACAAATTCTTGATCCATGGGAGGAATCAGCAGTGGTGCACAAGAAAGATCCAGGCTACTCGACTATCACTTGCACAATCTATTACAAGAAAATCAGGCATGCCCTTTGTGACCTTGGTGCAAGTGTTAATCTCATGTCCAAGGCCATGTTCGAGCAACTGGGATATCTAGCTCTCTCTCCTACAGCACGGACTATCCAACTCGCCGATTCAACTATACGATATCCAGAAGGAATTGTTGAGAGTATATTGGTCAAGATCAAGAGTTCTTATGTCTTGAGGGATTTCGTGGTCCTTGATATGGATGACGAGCGAGGAATGCCGCTCATCCTTGGGCGACCATTTCTCAGTGATGTCCGAGCTAGGATCAATGTGGGGTCCGGAATCATCCGTTTCCGCATTGGGAAGAGGAACTTGAAGTTCTAGTTTCAGGACAAAGAAGAGCAATGTTATTTGGTGCAAGATAGTGTTGAGCGGTTTGGGGAAGGAAAGAGCCTTTACCCCAAGGAAGAAATCTCCATCAAAGAGGCTAAAGAAAATTGGAAAGAATGGCGGAAGATTGAGATGGCACCAACCTCTACTTCTCGTGAGTGGGGTCAATGGAATTGATCATCGAGAAGAGTCCAACTCGTCGGACTAAAATGATGGGTCCTTTCTACCAAAAGGTTAAAATGGTACTTATCTCATATTTCCTTTCAAAATTTTATTTCCAAAATTGCATATTTAATTTTCCAAAACTCTGCATCTGCATGCTAGATTTATCTAGCCCTTTTCCCTTTTCAAAATAAAATTTCTAAAAATAATTTCTGAGTTTGAAAACCATAGAAAATTCATTTGGGCAATTTCTGGAGTAAACTTTGGCCGGTGCACCTTGGCATATCTTCATATAGCCGTTGGTGGCACACCTGCCAAAGGGGGCCAGCACCGGGCACCTGCTGGGCACCCGAACAGGGTTCGGCCCGAACCACAATAACGATCATGTGGGCCCGGCTTTGTGTCTTTGCTCTATAAATTGGACCCGAGAGGTGTTTTCACCCATTCAACTCATTTCATTCACACTCCCCTCTCTACTCCTTGCTCTCTTGGTTTTCTTGGATTTCTTGCTCGGGATTGGATCATCAAGTGTTCCTTCTATTGTGTTGCTGAAAGTATTGTTATTGGTGGAGCAAGCTCGGTAAGAACTTCATTCGATTTCACTAACCCATCACCGAGTTGCTCTTGTTGTCTCTTGTTGTTGTGCTAGCATGAATTGGGCGGCGAACACTCTCCGGAGGGTGACACGCTCACGCTCCGTTCAGGGCAAGCACGCATCCACCCCGAGCCAACACCGAGCCCATCGGCGATGGATTATGAAGAAGAGCAAGAAGAGCAGCGAGCCACCAGCCGCGGAGGAGGTCGTCGACGACACCCCTACCTCAGCTTGCGGGGCGCTCGAGAGGAGCAAGCCTATGCTCTCCTGAAGGACCGAGTCTTCGCTCACACCCGAGACTTCGACCCGGCTCTCATGGAGAAAACAGGTATGAATCTCAAGTTCGCTTCCATTTGGCATGCTCTTGGTTGGGAGGAGTTTGCTTACCTGATTCTGAGTTTGGCTCTCGACCCCTCACCATCCAGTTTCTTTGCTCTCTTACCGAGATTCAGAATGGCATTCAGTTTCGTCTTTTTGGGACCGATTATCGTGTTTCTTGGAAGGAACTTAGTCCTCTTCTTAGGTTTAGTCCTCATTGTGCTGTTTCTCTGAAGAAGTCTTGTGAGGGTTATGTTCGAGAATCTTTCTGGTTAGACATCTCTGGTCTTGTTTATAGTGGCAAGTTTGTACCTCGCAGCGATATTGTGCATCCACTCTCTCGCACTGTGGCACAAGTGGCTCACCATTACTCTCTTTCCACGAGAGGATGTTCGGCCCGTCTTGATGATGAGATGATGCTATTATATGCCGCTGTTAACCGGATCAAGGTCTCTCCCGTTAAAGCTATGATTCGGCAATGGTTGATGAAATTTGAGATGATTGGTCCTATTGAGTGTACGTCTTTGGTAACTCGTATTGCTCTCAGACTCGGGGTTCTTAGCGGGAATCCTGTACCCTTCATCGGGATGCCCCAAGTTCTCATTGATGAGGCATACTTGATCGAAGGGCATATACTCAAGAGGGGCCCAAATGATTCTTTGACTTTCTTCCTTCCGGGCTATGCAAACCAAATCCCGTTACCTAACCGGGTTTGGATTGTATAACTCGGAGTCACTAACCATTCCCCTTGTTACACAAGAGGAAAGTCGTCAAGCTAGTGTCTCAGGCAGGTCCACCAGAAGCGCAGTGAAGAGAGCACACATGCGCAGCGGCGATCCACCACCACCACCACCTCGGCCGGGCACTGCTCGCCACCGGTGGCAAGAGGGGCCCCTGCGGGGTATATGTTCGAGTTACCCTGGGTATACACAGCTAGGATCAGCCACCTACCCGGTAGAGTTGCAGTGGCACGGCTGGGCGGGTGCGAGAACTGGGGCTACACCCGCTAGTTCCAGCTCCGGTGGTCCACCTCCGTCTTCGTCCTTCCGGCGACACTCCTCAGCCTCTGCACGCGATGCTTAGCTCGCGCAGCAGATGGGAGAGCTCACCATCCAGGTTACGGGATTGGAGGAGATGCTGAACACCCACGTCGAGTCTACCTCAGCGTGGCAGCGTCAAGCTGGTGAGCGGATAGCAGCCATGCAGCAGGATCAGCAGCGATACATAGAGGCGCGGAGGGCTTACCACGCGAGTCAGGGTTTGTTCTACCCTCCTCCGCAGTGAGCCTGAAACTAGCTTGGGGGAGACCCCCATCCTGAGGTAACTTGTATCTTCCTTTGTTTTTAGAATATCTTATAAATGAAAATCCAAAGAAATCTGCAAAAATAAAAAGATCAAAAATATTTATTTGCTTTCATCATCATCGTTTGCTTAGTTTGCTTTGATATACTTAGTAAGAATGCTTTGCCTCTATGGTTGAAATGATGAATAGTTGCCCTGTTTATTCTCCTCGTATGTCTTGCTTACAACTTTGTATCCTACCTAAGTTTTGAGTTCGTTGGCTTGTATGTTCAAACCTTAGCTTGAAAACTGTGGGTAGCAAAAAACATGATCCTCACCTAAGTTGTTGTGAGACATGATATGGTAGAATAGAGTGCTATGATCTTGTGCTTAGTGATGCTTGACATCCGGAGTTTTCCTTTTTGAAAAAAAAATCGAAACATGATGAGTTCCTCAATGATGAGAATTTCTCATCCAAGGCCATATGTAGATTCTAGTTCTTAGCCTCCACATATGTAGCTTGTTCTCTCATCGAGCTTTGTCAAATTGTTGTGACCCTTGTTAGAACTCATACTCCCCTGATCAAGATCACGTACACGTTCATGCTAAAACTTCTACACTGGAAGTTAGCATTCATCATTTGCTCCATATTGCTTATGCATTCCACCATAAATAAAACTCTATGTATCTTTGCATCATTCATCCCTCTCCAAATATCTCCAATAGAGACAACGGGCTAGCTAAAAAAAAGAGAAAAGAAAAGAGAGAAAAGCATGCTCAGAAGCATGGCAAAAATAAATAAAGAGAGCTAGCCCAAGTCTCGAAAGTTTAAAAAGGAGAAAAAGGGATTGATATGTGCAAGAGAAAGTTCCACCATGTAGATGGTAATAACTAGTACCTACTCCGGGGTTAGTGTCCACCTTACCATCAATCTCTCATTCCCTCATATAAAGCATGGTAATATCTAGCACCCATTTCCGGGCCTAGTATCCACCTTGCCATGCTCATATCCATCACACACATATGCACATCTTGATCAGGATGTATGTTTGTTTCTTCCAAGGATCCGGTCTTTGACTTAGCAAAACATGAGAGACAAGTATGCCACATCTTCCCTACCTACAGCTCCACATACAGCCTATTAGGGAGTAGGATGTGAAGTAAGGCAACATTGATGCCTTGGTGAGGAACCATACACTTAGAAAGAGTTCCACCATGTAGATGCATTATTTACTAGCATTTAGGTTTGAATAATGTAGTTCCACTTGTCCTTGGAGATTATTTGTATGTAGGTGATTTACCCCTTAAAAGAGATGGAAACTCACCTTCTATGAAGAAACCATGCCAACGGTGAGGAGGTGGGCGCCACCAAGGAAACATGGCAATCCACGCCATCGATCCGTGGGAGGCACTCACCAAAGAATCAGAGGACGCCACATGGACTTCATATGGATCAAAGGGCCCACCTCGAATACCAAATCAAGCCATGCACCGGGGGAGGATCAAAGGGCCCACAGGGCAGCCACCCAGAGAAAACACAGGCCGAGGCGACCTAGGGGGCGCCGATCCTAGGATCGGCCGAACACCTAGGGGCCTTTGATCTGGCCCTCCATGTGTTAGTTGCTCATTGGTCCATTGCCTCACTCCCGGGTGTTTAGGGGCACTTTGGACGTCCGAGCAAGCCTTGTCCTTGCCTATAAATAGAAGGGGAGGGGCTACCATTTCTCACACACCACTCTCTCATTCTCCTGTCACTTTTAGTTTCCAAGGCTAGGGGGTAGGCTAGAGTAGTCTTATATGTCTGATGCATCATGAAGGGGGGTGTGAAGTTATAAAAAGGAGATTGAAGATAAAAGTTATCCGATGCATGGATCATCATGGAATGTGGCACGTGACGGTGGCGCTGTGTGGCGATAAGGGAGTGTTATAACAGTTTTAACACTCTGCAGAGGTTGTACAAGTTTACCCACGAGTCGTGATACCTGTTGACGGTTGAAATTCACCATTTCCAACCCTCAATATTCTCACATGAATGGAGGCATATGCATTATTTACTAGCATTTAGGTTTGAATAATGTAGTTCCACTTGTCCTTGGAGATTATTTGTATGTAGGTGATTTACCCCTTAAAAGAGATGGAAACTCACCTTCTATGAAGAAACCATGCCAACTCAGCTGAGGAGGTGGCTGCCACCAAGGGAAACATGGCAATCCACATCATCGATCCAGGGGAGGCACTCACCGACGAATCAGAGGATGCCACATGGACTTCACATGGATCAAAGGGCCCACCTCGGATACCAAATCAAGCCATGCACCGGGGGAGGATCAAAGGGCCCACAGGGCAGCCACCCAGAGAAAACACAGGCCAGGAGGCGACCCTAGGGGGCCGATCGATCCTAGGATCGGCTGAACCGACCTAGGGGCCTTTGATCCTGGCCCTCCACGTGTTGGTTGCTCATTGGTCCATTGCCTCACTCTCGGTGTTTAGGGGCACTTTGGGCGTCCGAGCAAGCCTTGTCCTTGCCTATAAATAGAAGGGGAGGGGCTCCCATTTCTCACACACCACTCTCTCATTCTCCTGTCACTTTTAGTTTCCAAGGCTAGGGGTAGGATAGATGTTGACATTGCTAACGTCATCGACTAGAAACGGATATAAGATCCATCTCTATCGACGACACCAGAAATGCAAAGGTATATCTTAACATGATGCTAAGTGTATATCAGATGTTGCTTTCAGATTAAACTAAAAGGTGAACTCCGACACAATTCATAGCACAACTCGATATAGGTTGTTAGGCCTGACAGGTGTGCCAGAAAACGCATGGATATGGTACTCTTACATATGCCTTGGATCTCTAGAAAAGAAGATATATATAACCGGGAATCAAGCGCACGCAGATATGAATATACCATTGTAGCATTTTAACCAAGAGTAAAACCAAGTGTATCGTATTTATATTATACCGCAGAAAGAAGTCTTTCTAATCCATTATAGCTAATACATGCTCATCTCGTTTATAATGTAGAGTGGCCAAAATATATCAATTGCTATAAACAGGGTAAGTCACATAAAGATAAAGATATTGATAGCATTGTTCAAGTCATAACATCATGAGCAGCTAGAAAGTGTCATTATAGCAAGAGAAACATAGCAAAGTCTAGTTAGAGAGGATACTCCTTGGTAACTCTAAACTATATGTCACCAAACTATGATTAGTGCAAACATTTAACAATCGAAGAAGAACTATTATATTAATGCATGGGAGACTATCCGGAGGATCAAGGCGAAACTTGAAACAACCCAAACGATAAAGCTCCACTAGTCCTATACACGGGGTGGATTGCGAAGGACTCAATAGTCTATCACCACCACGATCTACCACACGACAACCGGCATATAGGGTGCAATCGCAGATAAATACAATATAAGCACCACGCTTACCTTTTCTTTACCGTTCACCCATGTTAACAAATGATCTAGGTGAGGGCTATATGACTCCATACATGAATATAAAGGCAAAATCAACTATGCTAAACATGTAATCATAATAAACACCAAAGCATATAATGTCGAATATAATCATTGATAAGAACATATGTCTGTATAACAAATGTAAGGAACTAGATAAGAACTTACAAGAGCGAAGCTAGATCGATTATCTCGATCACCTCTAGATGATCGGGAGCCAAAGACGCCTTGCCTCCTCCTAGATCTAGACTAGCTAGCTACTCTGCTATATGGTGTTTCTAGAGGCGTAGTATCTCTGACTTGATGACTTGATCTAGTGTATGCAAACTCAGGTTTCCAGATGCCTCTGCCAGGGGGCAGGGGGGCCGCTTATATAGCCCTGAGGGGTAGACGTGCGCCGTTTGATCAAACCGACCTAACGAGTGGTTTAGATGGATCCTCATAGGCGGTGAAAGAACCTTCTGGAAGTAGGTGAGGTGGCGCCGGGAGGCCGACCGGCCCCACCACCGTCCGGGCTCGGGTGGGCCCCCCTCGGGGCCCACTTCGGCCAGGTGGTCCGTCGCTTCTTCTAGATGCTTCTTTATTGGGTACCAAGTCTCGTTGAGTTCCGAAGCCTTCTGGAGTCTTCTAGATTTTATTCTTTTAGCACTTTTCCCGAATGGTTCCTGGATTTATATAATTTACCAAATCTCCAGAAAAACTGTTAGTGGCACCCTATTCTAAGTTGATATTAACATTTATGCTCTTTTCTCATGTTTAGTTGACTTATAAATATATAGGATAAGATGTGTCAACAAACTCCCCCAAGCTTACCCTTTGCTAGTCCCTAACAAAGATATGCTTTAGCAGGATCAGGAGTTGCTACAACGCTTTCACACCTCAAAAGTACTATGGTTTTCAAAAACCAATTCTCCTCAACAAGATTGCTCTCTCTTACCTTCAGCCTTTTCATAAATCTTGAGCAAATAAAAGACAAAACAATCAAGTCAAGCAGTATATCTCAAATTCTTTGATCAGCTATCATCCTGGGGTTTTGCACATTTTTCAGATAAAACTCAGAGATCCTGTGTATGACCTTCTCAAGCATGGAGTCACACTTGGCAAGATATGTATGGATGATAGTGTTGGATGGATGAGGGTGAAAGGTGGTAAGCCTTTAGCCTAGCTCTTGGACTATATCTCTTTCTAAGATTTTTAAGATCTGGGCTTTCCATTCTTGGAGAGGTGGGCTCTACTCGCCCCGGACTTTTGTCCATTTTTCTCTCTCCTTAGAGATGGGGGCTCTAGTCACCCTCGGACACGTGTCCATTATTCATCTCTAAATTTATTTTTTTTAGGGAGGTAGGCCCTTCTCGCCTAGTATGACACTTGTCCTTTTCTCTCCCTCTCTCTTCTCACTTTTTCCTCTCTTTCTCTTTTTCGAATGTAGCCCAATCCTTTTTAACATTGAGAGAGATATATCCTAGAGTTGCATGAGCTATATGGCTTGATGGAAAATGCGTACTTCCATGTCAGAAGCAGCATAAATGGTGGAATGGAATGATCTTGATGTGTATGACAAGCTCTTAAGGATCATAGACACAGGAACTCATCATATAAAATTTCATGATTTTTAAGATAAATCCAGGAATCAAGCTTCTCTAGGAAAATGATCAATAGCAACTCAACTTTTCATGAATCATCTTTCAAAGCCTAGACTTAGATTAAGCATGTACTTGCACAGGTGTTTTGAGTTTAGAGCAAATTAAGCATTTAAGCTTCAGGAGAATCTAGGTGCGAAAACTAAGCACTTTTAAAAGGAATTACTGAGCAACTATTCATCATCTCCAAGCATATATCATCAAGATCATTATTAAATAGAAAAGCCAACTAGACTCTAGCATTTTATTCAAACTAGGACTTTTAACTAATACTCAAATAACTAGCTAAAAACATAGGATAGTGATACTTATCGTGATAACTGGGGGTGCTCTCCCCCAAGCTGGATCTTGAAGTGATTCCCGATTCATCCTTGGAACTTGTTTGCCTTCGGTCCTTATTAAATTCTCCTGTAAATATTAGTCTCGCACATACCGAAGGAACAAATTCTAGGATTATGCTGTGAGCCTTCATGTGCCCACTTCTTTTTGGGTTTTTTTGAAATGTGTGGACCTTCATGTGCCCACGTATTTTTTTGTGAATTTTTATATGCAAAAGAGATGCTAAATGCAAAAACATGTGAATGCAAAAATATATTTATTATTATTTTTACGCCACCAGACGGAGTACATGGGGCCTTAAAGAATGCAAAAGCAGAAAATATTTTTATGATTTTTTCAATGCGGTATAGGAAATAAACATGCTAATCTAAATATGCAGTGCAGAATATAAAGATAAATACCGAGTTACCTCTCGGCGAGAGTTTAGAGTACTTACTCCCATGGCGTAGATGTAGTGGCCATTGATTGATCGATTGATAGCGGGTAGTGATTGGTCTTGAAGGTGTACTTTGATCTTTCTTCCTCCAAACTTGTTTCTTCGGTGGAGACCTTTACGAGTAATGTGAGTTGAAATCTGGGCGGTAGAAGTGAGCGGACTTCTCCTTGATCTCTTCTTCAATGTTCTTGACATCCGTCAACTTTGTGTTCAGCTTGCGTTGTAATTTCTGAAGGCGTCTCCGCGTCTTGTTCTTCTTGGGCTGCTCAGGATCAGTATAAGTATTGAAGTAGTAGCGTACCTTTTCGATTCTGCGGAAGTGGATCTCGCCGATCTGATGTAGATGATTGCTCTTGTTGTGTTCAGAGCGGTCTTCCAAGCATGATGGGAGGATCTTGCTCATCTCCCATGTCTATGACTAAAAAGTCAGTCATGACATAGTGGTCCGTTATCATGACAAGTACATCTCGTGCAATTCCTTCTGGGAACCATTGTGATTGATCCGCCATCTGCAACATTATATATGTGGAATACAAAGGCAGGTCACCATATATTAATTGTAGGTTACCTTAGACATTAGGTTGGTGCCCGATCCGTGTCGCAGAACAACTCATTGGAAGTTCCATTGATTGATGGAGCGGTGGATTAATGGAACTCTGTGGTCTTCAAACTTTGGCAGTAATGGTGAAGGGAACAGGTTCTCATTCTCTGATTGAATCGTGTTGATCATCCAAACTTCCTCCACATGCGGTTGAGGTTGATTGTTCTTCTTATTCCTCCTTCTATGTCTTCTTCTTCTCGACAATGGCTCGTGTTCTTGGTGGTAAGGATATCGGGGTGTGCAGGAGCTTTTAGGATCTTGTTCTTGAAATTGAATCTCCTTTCTCCCATTGATAGTGAAGACGATCTTAGCGGCGTCGGCGTAGATGATGGCTTTGGCTGTGGCAAGGAAAGGACGTCCCAAAATGATTGGAGCGTTCTCACTTCCCCCAGTCTCAACCACAGCGAAGTCGGCAGCCACGTAGGAGCGTCCTACCCCCAGACATATGTCATCTAGGATGCCCTCGGGGTAGCATAGTGACAGGTCTGCAAGCTGCAAGCACATGGTTGTATACAATAAAGGTGAACCATTGATTTTCTTATATATTACCTTAGGCATTATGTTGACGCTAGACCCATAGTCACAAAGTGCATTCTTGAAGGTGTAGGCTCCAATAGTGATGGTGATGACGGGCCTTCCTGGATCTCCTCTTTTGGCGGGCATGCCCCAGTCAGTCCATCTTGGGCCTTCTTCTATCTTACTCGAACACAGATCTGCAGAGTAGATATCGACAAGATTTGCAGATTCTAATACTTACGGCTGGCCCGGAATCTTACCTGGGTTAGCCATGGGAACAGATGATGCCAGTTGAGAAATCTGAGATTCTAGCATTTTATTAAAGCTATGTTGGTTCTTGATGGCAGAAGAAAAGCTTTCCATTTTATTACTAATAGTTTCTAGCATTTTATCATTGGAAGCTAACTTCTTGAACAGATTATCCATAATTCTACCCTGGTTTTGGACTAAGTCTCTTAAAGGTGAGAAATTATTGGAAGAATTATTACCTTGATAATTACGAATAGTTACGGGTAGTTGGTCCTCTCACGAGTCCATCCTTGATTCTACTGGGACGATATTGGTTGTTATTGTTGATGTAGTTCACGTCCTCCTCTAGCTGAGGGCATTGACTCCCTGAGTGTCCAGTGTTTCCACACTCTTCACAGGTCATGCGGGATTCGAAGAGTTGCATGACTTCCTTCTTCTCGAGGCTTTGTCTTCAAGCCTCTTCATCAAGAATCCATTTTGGCAGACAACATGTCTACCTCCTTGAGCTGGTGCATTCCTCTTTCTTTCTTGCGGGTTGACGTTCCTCGTTCCAAGCTTGATTGACGCCATCTTTCCACAAGGTTAGTAGCTTGAGTAAGTGTAAGGACGGAAAGCACCTCCAGCATCCATCGCTTCACGGGTGTTGGTAGAGGCAGTGGTAGAAGGTCTGCAAGAGCAACCAATTTTCCATTCCATGATGTGGGCATTCTGAAATGTAGTCTTGAAAGCGCTCCCATGCTTCAGGAACAGATTCCTCGTGTTGCTGCTGGAAACTCGAAATTTTCCCCCGTAAGGCATTGGTTTTGCCTATAGGAAAGAACTTTGCCAGAAAGGCAGTAGAACACAATGTCCAAGTTGTAAATTTGTCTTTGTTGGAGTAAAACCATTGCTTCGCTCGCCCCAATAATGAGAATGGGAATAAACGAAGTAGGACTGCATCACTTGGCACATCTTTGATCGTGAAGGTGCTACATATCTCCAAGAAATGTTGAAGATGTTTGTTGGCATCTTCATGAGCTTTTCCACAAAATTGGCTAGCTTGTACCATGTTGATCAGTGCAGGCTTGAGCTCAAAAGCAGCATTTCCTACAGCGACTGTCGGACCAGTACGAATGTTGTCCGGGGTCGGTGCGGAGTATTCGCGTAGGGACTTGTTTGCCATTACTTCAAACGTGGGTGTTAAGCTTCGCGCTGTTGAATCTCCCAAGGCAGAAGTCGTGGCGAGAATCGAGACACGAGCTTTGACCTTGCCTTCCTTAAGATTTTCTCGGATCTCGAAACGAAGTCTTCTGGAAGATTCTTATTCATACATTACCCTGAAATAAGATAGACAAAAGTGGAAAGAACAAGGGTAAACCTGTTTAAGCAATGATAATTTGGGTTCTCGATACATTATGTGTGAGAGATGCATGCATGCTATTACGAAATTTTTCATCTAGGCTATAGACCTTCTTTCCCGACAGGCGCCAAAAATGCTTGTTGACATTGCTAACGTCATCGACTAGAAACGGATATAAGATCCATCTCTATCGAGGGCACCATAAATGCAAAGGTATATCTTAACATGATGCTAAGTGTATATCAGATGTTGCTTTCAGATTAAACTAAAAGGTGAACTCCGACACGATTCATAGCACAACTCGATATAGGTTGTCACAGCGGTGTGCCGAAAATGCATGGATATGGTACTCTTACATATGCCTTGGATCTCTAGAAAAGAAGATATATGTAACGGGAATCATAGCGCAGATATGAATATACCATTGTAGCATTTTAACGCAGAGTAAAACCTGTATCGTATTTATATTCTACCACAGGAAAGAAGTCTTTCTAATCCATAATAGCTAATACATGCTCATCTCTCGCTTTTATAATGTAGAGTGGCCAAAATATATCAATTGCTATAAACAGGGTAAGTCACATAAAGATAAAGATATTGATAGCATTGTTCAAGTCATAACATCATGAGCCTAGAAAGTGTCATTATAGCAAGAGAAACATAGCAAAGTCTAGTTAGAGAGGATACTCCTCGGTAACTCTAAACTATATGTCAATGCAAACTATGATTAGTGCAAACATTTAACAATCATGGAAGAAGAACTATTATATTAATGCATAGGGAGACTATCCAGGAGGATCAAGGCCGAAACTTGAAACAACCCAAATAGTATAAAGCTCCACTAGTCCTATACACGGGGGGTGGACTGCGAAGGACTCAATAGTGCTGTCACCACCACGATCTACCACACGACCCGGCATATAGGGTAATCGCAGATAAATACAATATAAGCACCACGCTTACACTGCCTTTACCGCTTCACCCATGTTAACAAATGATCTAGGTGAGGGCTATCGACTCCATACATGAATATAAAGGCAAATCAACTATGCTAAACATGTAATCATAATAAACACCAAAGCATATAATGTCGAATATAATCATTGATAAGAACATATGTCTGTATAACAAATGTAAGGAACTAGATAAGAACTTACAAGAGCGAAGCTAGATTAGTATCTCGATCAGCCTCTAGACGATCAGGAGCCAAGTAGACGCCTTGCCTCCTCCTAGATCTAGACTAGCTAGCTACTCTGCTATATGGTGTTTCTAGAGGTGCAGATTCTCGACTTGATGACTTGATCTGGTGTATGCAAACTCAGGTTTCCAGATGCCTCTGCCAGGGGCAGGGGGGCTGCTTATATAGCCCTGAGGGGTAGACGTGCGCCGTTTGATCAAACCGACCTAATGAGTGGTTTAGATTGATCCTCATAGGCGGTGGAAGAACCTTCTGGAAGTAGGGCTGAGGTGGCGCCCGGGGGAGGCCGACCGGCCCCACCACCAGGCCGATCGGGTGGGTGGGCCCTCTCAGGCCCACTTGGCCAGTGGTCCGCCGCTTCTTCTAGATGCTTCTTTCTTGGGTACCAAGTCTCGTTGAGTTCCGGAGCCTTCTGGAGTCTTCTAGATTTGATTCTTTTAGCACTTTTCCCGAATGGTTCCTGGATTTATATAATTTACCAAATCTCTAGAAAAATTGTTAGTGGCACCCTATTCTAAGTTGATATTAACATTTATGCTCTTTTCTTATGTTTAGTTGACTTATAAATATATAGGATAAGATGTGTCAACAATAGAGTAGCTCTTATTCAGGTTCAAAGTCCTCTTGGAATTCTAGGTATGAGTTCTCTTTTATGTTTATTTCTTTGTATGACTTTGATCTACTTCAGTTATTTAGCTATTTCATATAAAGTCATGGTAGATCATATGTTTGATATGTTCTTGAGTTCATCCTCTGTTCATCATTTAGAGGCTTGTGTTCTTCGTGAACACTACCTTTTGATCCACTTGAAGGGTTATAAACTCCTTCCTTATGTGTTTGTTCATAAGTTAGAGGCTCCTGTTCTTCACGAACACGACCCTTTGATCTTATTGATTAGACATAAGAGAGTTCATATCTGTTTGTATGTCTAGCCTTAGTTGATCTTGTTAGATGGCATGAGAGTGTTGCATGAGGTCTGTGTTCAAGCTACGGTACTCGATCTAGTTGACCGCCTTGTGGCTCTCACCCGGGTCACAATAGCCCGGCCGGGTGGAGTCTAGCAACATAGGCATGGTGCCCGGGTTGTCAGCTACGATAGTTATGAGCATACCCCCCGTAACGATAGAGGTCGGTCCTCAGGTGGTGACAGCCCTGTTGGATCCTTGGGCAACCTCCGCCGTACCGAGGAGTCTAAAGTCTAGTTTCGCAGAGTCTTTGGTCGTCAGAGCTAGCTCCCGTTTGTACCGGTGCTGAACCTTATCTCTCTCATGCAATACTCATGCCCATCTCTTGTATCTTCTAACGCTGACACTAAGGATGGATTCCAAATCTGTTCTTAAGTGATCGACATTATGATATGCCAACAATACCCATCACGCGAGAGGTTGCGAGCCTCTTCACAACACATTTCCGAGATGTGCTGGCATGGGTGAGAGCCTGTGTGGTTCGAGGACCTGGGTGGTCGCGCTCGTGTGATGAGTGATTGACAACGCTGTGGACCGATTCTTGGCTAAGTATTGCAGGTGCAGTTACGGCTTGACTGGTGTTGGTGCAGTGAAGAACAAGCGCGAAGGTCGTCGCCGGGTGAGGCCTCCGTGTGGAGAAGACAAGTAGGCTTGGTTCGAGGGACCCGGTGGCCGGGGTCAAGTGTAGTGCGCAGTGGTGGCATGAACATCAGGATGAAGCTCTGTGGATGGTTTCTTGGTTGAGCCTCAAAACCAAGGTCGAGCCGGACTTCGTGGGAGCCGAGTCATGAGTGGTGATTGGCGGAGGCTACATCAAGTTCAGGGTTTGCGGTGGTTCACCGTAAAACCACCGGGTTACTCACCGAGCCACAAAACCGAGGTCAAGACCGAGCGTGGTTGTCAAGCCAAAACCGTCTGACCGGGTTTGGGGTCGCAGGACGCCGAAGCTTCAAGCGAGGACACACGCGATCGCAAGGCTTGCCGATGGTGTTAATCATGTGTTGACCAAAACACCCTTGCATGGGCTTGTGTTGTAACTCCTAGTGTAGGGGCACTTGGTCTTTTGTCCGGGAGGGTTCTATATGTAGGAGGTGGCTGGTTGGGCAGCCATCTCTTTTGGCTAGGTTAGGTGGGTGTGCTCCTTCTTCTTGGAGTGCTCTTGGTGAGAGGAAGAGAGGGGAGAGTGGCTCTTTGTTTGAGCTTTTTGCCTACCAAGATTTGTGATTCTTGTGTATGGCTTGTAACCGGATATGGCTACATGATTCATAGTGATTTACCCTTCTTAATCTTGTGCCAAATCCTTTATTCCGTGGCTTTTCTTTTATGCCATTTTCGAGGTATTTTCAGAGCCCTTTTCTTGGGATTTTCGTGAGGAGATTTTGGAGGAGTTTCTTTGCGGGATTTGTAGTGGGAATCACACATGAGGACGTGGTGCCTCTTTTCTTGGTGATCTTGCCCCTCAAACCCGTGGAAAGGCCTTCGATTTGGTGGTTTTGGATGAACTCGGGAAAAGGTGTTCTTGGTGATTGACTTTCGATTCCTCCCTTTTGGATCCATTTCGGGATGGATCCCTTGAGATAGAGGTTGCCCAAGAGGTAATCCACCTTCCCCCGAAGTTTGGTTGCAATCCGTTGGGTGAATCGGGAGATCGATTGGTTGGAAGAAGAGGTGGTTTCCAGCGGGCTGCGTTTTCCGTCTGTTCGGGCGAAACCGGTCGACCGGTTTGGGAAACCGGAGTCTGACCGGTTTTGGTCACAGATGGCGTTCGGGAAGATTTTGGTAGGCGTGTTGTTCTCTGTCTAAGAAGTCCTCTGGTCCAAGTTTTGTCGCGTTTGGGTTTGTTTGCTTGGTTTTTGGCCTTGTTGATCTTTGGGATTTGGCAAAACCGGTCGACCGGTTTGCCAAAGGTGTGTTTTCGAGGAGATCTTTTGGGAACAAGTCTTCTTTTGGTGAAGAAGCTCTAGTCCAAGTTTCATTGAGTTTCGAGTTCGTTTGCTCAAGTTTTGGGATTTTGAGTTTGAGCTCCCAAGCGAAACCGGTGTGACCGGTTTGGGAAAGAGGTCGACCGGTTTTGGTGTGTTGGATTTTGGCTAAGTCGCAAAACCGGTCTGACCGATTTGTCAAAGAGGTCTGACCGGTTTCAGGTGACTTAGTCGTTTCTCCTTGCAAAACCGGTCTGACCGGTTTGAGAAACCGGACCGGTTTTACTGCAGTAGTGTGCTCGAGTTGTTTTCCGCTGTGTTTTCGAGTGTTGCTTGGTGGAGTCTTGTTCTAGGTCCAGTAGCACTCCGGTGGCTCGTGGATTTGGCAAGAGAAGCTTGTGGAGGTGTCCAGTGATTTTGGGTTCATAGGCCGAATTCTTGAGTAGAATTTTTATCGGCTCCCATTCACTCCCCCCTCTCTGGTTCGCCGTTCCGGTCCTTCAATGGGTTCACTACGAGGCCTTTTCATAGGTTCACCAGCGCGCATTAACCGGGTTACGGAGTGTCAGCGACACGCGAGGTTCCTTGTCGGACTCTTGGGAACTACGCCCTCATCCAGCCCTACATACTTGGCCAAGACCATAGCCCATTAGTTCTCGTGGTTGTATTGTAAGTCCTGCGTGGTCGCTCCACAGACCGGTCCTTATAAGATTGACTCAGGCAAGAGCAACATCAAATATCACAAGCCACCATCCAAACCACTTGCCCGAGTCAGCTAGGGTGTTCATATGTTGCTAACCATAACCCACATTAACATGTTGAGCAAGCTAAGCATGAATCTACCCATATAGGTAACCTCTAAGGGTAAGCAAGGATTGTCATGAAAAATCTAGTAAACAGTCCTTAATAGGATTCCCATCAATATAGACATCTAATGCAAGAAAGCATAAATAAAACAATGATTATGGTGTATGAAAGTAAAGGTACAAAATAGCAAGATATCAAGGACACTTGCCCGTTTCCCTATGTTTCACTACTCAGAGGCGTTCCTTAGCGCAAAACAATCATCTGGAACAACACAATAGTACAACTAAGAACAATACACCAGATAATAAAATAATTTTATAAAAGCGTACTACTAGCTAACACTAACCAACTATGAGCATGCATGCACAAGGATCATTTAAAACGGAGCAATGATTGAAAAGACACAGATGTTTGTAGGCTTGGATTTTGTAGCTTAGAGGAGATAGAAGATGATATCAAGGGGTTGACCTATGGTGGTTGAACTTGTCGAGGAGACAACCTTGTGGGGGGGATGACCATAACTTGATGAGGGAGAAGCAAAAGGTGAAGCAAGATCGATAGCACTACTGAATATACGGGGAACATAGATACAATTTCAGTACATGTGTTGTACTGCTTTGGACAGCAAGGTAGTGAGTGCTCCAACCTGAACAAAGGTTGTCTTTGATTTTGGTAGGGCTGAGCTGATTTTGAGGGCACATTGTGGTACAAGGGCATAATGATCGAACATAGGTTTTTCGGCAAGCAACTGCAAATTCCATCACGGTGGTTTCGCAAGGTTGAGAGCATGGACAGGGAGTATGATGAAATTTATATCTCAAACATATATGTCTGATGCATCACGAAGGGGGTGTGTGAAGTTATAAATAGGAGATTGAAGATAAAAGTTATCCGATGCATGGATCATCACGGAATGTGGCACAGGACAGGCTGGCGTGGCTGTGTGGGCAGCAAGGGGAGTGTTATAACAGTTTCTAACACTTTGCAGAGGTTGTACAACTTTACCCACGAGTCGTGATATCCGTCACGCGAGAGGTTGCGAGCCTCTTGACAACACATTTCCGAGATGTGCTGGCATGGGTTCACTACGAGGCCTTTACATAGGTTCACCAGCGCGCATTAACCGGGTTATGGAGTGTCAGCGACACCCGAGGTTCCTTGCCGGACTCTTGGGAACTACGCCGTCATCCAGCCCAGGCAGCTTAACACCTACTTACTTGGCCAAGACCATAGCCCATTAGTTCTCGTGGTTGTATTGTAAGTCCTGGGTGGTCGCTCCACAGACCGGTCCTTATAAGATTGACTCAGGCAAGACCAACATCAAACATCACAAGCCACCATCCAAACCACTTGCCCGAGTCAGCTAGGGTGTTCATATGATGCTAAACATAACCCACATTAACATGTTGAGCAAGCTAAGCATGAATCTACCCATATAGGTAACCTCTAAGGGTAAGCAAGGATTGTCATGAAAAATCTAGTAAACAGTCCTTAATAAGTTTCCCATCAATTTAGACATCTAATGCAAGAAAGCATAAATAAAACAATGATTATGGTGTATGAAAGTAAAGGTACAAAATAGCAAGATATCAAGGACACTTGCTCGTTTCCCGATGTTCCACTGCTCAGAGGCGTTCCTTAGCGCAAAATAATCATCTGGAACAACACAATAGTACAACTAAGAACAATACACCAGATAATAAAATAATTTTATAAAAGCGTACTACTAGCTAACACTAACCAACTATGAGCATGCATGCACAAGGATCATTTAAAACGGAGCAATGATTGAAAAGACACAGATGTTTGTAGGTTTGGATTTTGTAGCTTAGAGGAGATACAAGATGATATCAAGGGGTTGACCTATGGTGGTTGAACTTGTCGAGGAGACAACCTTGTGGGGGGGGATGACCATAACTTGATGAGGGAGAAGAAAAAGGTGAAGCAAGATCGATAGCACTACTGAATATATGGGGAACCTAGATACAATTTCAGTACAGGTGTTGAACTGCTTTGGACAGCAAGGTAGTGAGTGCTCCAACTTGAACAAAGGTTGTCTTTGATTTTGGTATGGCTGAGCTGATTTTGAGGGCACATTGTGGTACAAGGGCATAATGATCGAACATAGGTTTTTCGGCAAGCAACTACAAATTCCATCACGGTGGTGTCGCAGGGTTGAGAGCATGGACAGAGAGTATGATGAAATTTATATCTCAAGCATATATGTCTGATGCATCATGAAGGGGGTGTGTGAAGTTATAAAAAGGAGATTGAAGATAAAAGTTATCCGATGCATGGATCATCACGGAATGTGGCACAGGACAGGCTGGCGCGGCTGTGTGGGCAGCAAGGGGAGTGAGCGAAGCAAATTCTATATCTCTGGAATGGTGACACATGTGAGCAATCCATCATGCAGGGATGTGTGAAGGTATAACAGGAACATGCTGGCCAAAGGTTTTCTTGTTTGGACAACCGGATCAGCGGGAAACACGAGAATAGAACATGATTATGTGGTTGTGTAAACAGAACGGGCAGCAAGCATGGTGTGGTTTATATCTCAAGATTCGTGGCTCATATAGCTAAGCAACTTGGCAGCATTATGTGTAGGTACAAGGGTCAGATGCTGGTGAAAGGCCTTGGTGATCAGAGGACAGGGTTGGCGAGGAGCGCAGAAACAAGACTGGGTGGCATGGCTGTATGGACAGTGTAGGCAGCAAGGATGGTGAAATTAATATCTCCAGATTTGCAAGTCCTCTTGCTTCACAAATTTGCAGAGACATGTGCAGGTATATAAGACATATCATGGCAAAAGGATTTGATCACCGGAGTTCAGCGGAAAACTCAATGCCATCAGGGTGGCGTTGCTGTCTGGACAGCAAGGGCAGGGAGCACGGCGAAGATCATATCTCAGGAAACAAAGGTGGTACGGCTGAGCCATTGTATATGGATGTGTGCAAGTATAATGGTCACACTTTGGTCGAAGGGAAATAACTGGCCACGAGTGCAGCAACTGGTTTGACGGGAAACTCGACCAGGAAACCATGGGGATTCGCTCTATGGCACATGATTCACGATATGGATGACCAAAATAGAGAGAGGGAGAGGTCTTACTTTGGGTGTTTGTGATGGCGGGAGATGAGCACGATGGCGAGGGGCAGCAGCGGTTGATGATAATGACGATGAAAACAAGATGGGGCAGCCTGCCCACAAACCAGCAGTGATACAACTTCGATGGGCATCTTGGGTGATCAGCAGGCAAACCTCGGGGGCCTGCGATGCAAAGAGATATGAGATGGCGGGGATGGTAGACAAAGAGAACAGGTGCACCACATACCTAGGGCGACCATGTCCTTCACGTGCATGGGACAGGGGGCGATGGTGTTCCTCCATGGTCTGCATCACTGCTCGAGAGGTAAGATGCAGCGGCAAATCGGAATCCCAACGACGAGGGCACTCCATTTTGGTGGAGAGGAAGGATCGGGAGGGGAGGATGTGGAGGGGCAGCCATGGTCAGGAGGGGGAGGCACGGCCATGGGTGAGGAGCTTCTGTTTTTCCTCATGATGGGATATGGGGGAGACGAGTTGGAGATGGGGGAGGGCGTCCATCAAGGAGGTGGGCCAAGTGCCTACTGGTTTTGACCTGAAGATGGATGGGATTATGTCCAGGTTCACATGCAGCCATGGATGGAAGGGGGGCGACATCAAGGGGAGGAGGCAATCTGTTCCTGCGTGAAAGAGAGGGGGCGACGTGGGGAGGGGAGAGGGTCGGCACGAAGGGAGGGGTGACGTGAGGGAAAGGGAGGAGAGTAGGTCGGTTGGGCCTTGTCCCAAGTTGGATTGGATACGGGTTGAAGGAGAAAGATAGAGCCCACGATTTGGATGACACCATAGATATGGACGTGATTCGAGTCGAGAGACGGGGATAGGAAGGTTAACTCTAGAGAAAGAAGTGAAAGAGGAAAAAGACGGAATGGCTCAACCATCATCGATCAGAGTATTCAGAGAGGGCTCGATTTAGGGTTTAAGATTGTGTCCCGCGGTCGAATCGAAACCTCGCATTTGAAAAGACTTAAAAACTATTTTAGCACTCAAGACACCATGTAGCCAGCATGAATGCAACAATCAAATTTATAACTTATGATTGTTTTAATTTTATATTTAGAAAGTAACTTTATTGTTTTAAATATTTGCACTCACTTTCCTAATTAATTCTAACATATTTTATCAAAATTTTGAAATCCTAGCTAAAATTGAAACTAGGGTGTTACAGGAGACCTTGAGGGTACCTGCGACTGAATCCTAGATTCAGTTCGGTACCTCTCCTTGATCCTCTGCAGGTCTTCCTGAGTGATCCGTGTCACCTCTTCCTTCCGGCGCTTGGTCTCCGGACTCAGCTCCGGGATCTTGATCGTTTCATCCACTTCCTCGGAGTCATCCTCTGCGGCGACGTCCATGTCTTTGTCCTACTGCTTAGGTGGCAGGGTGGAGCTCTGGCCCCTCTTGCGCTTCTTCTTGGTGCTCTCTAGCTTTGCCATCTTAGCGGCCTCCGCCTTTGACTGAGCAATTTTGCCAGCAGTCTGCCGCGTTCCGCGGGTCTGCTGGCTTGCGCTCTGCACGACCTCCTGATCATCTTCCTCGTCTGCCTCGACCTATGAGTCGGACAAGTACTCGTCCACCAGCTGGGCTGGTGGCTGCTAGACATCCTCCAACAACCTCACCTTCCTCCGCGCCTCCTCGCCTTCGGGCAGTGGTGCGGGAGACCAACTTGCAGCAACAAGTGCCTGCACAACAATGAAGACGACACAAAAAGATTATTAGCAAGGTCGACCTCCTAATAATGATAACAAAGAGACGACAACAGAATCACCGACTTACGTAATCTGTTGGACGCTTCAGCGAATGCGCCTTCACGCACATCTTGTTGCGGATCACTCCGCAGAAGAGCTCCTTCACCCGGGCGACCATCTCCTCTTTGGAGTCCTTCCTGTTGACCTCACGAGTCGGGTCCATCTGACCCCAGTACTCGTAGGCTGGATGCACCTGATCCTTGATCGGCTGGATCAGGCGACGGCTAAAACTAATCGCCACTGCGCCTCCCGTCAGGTCGGCCTCCTTGAGCTCGGCGACCTTGGCAAGGACCGGTGCGATCTCCTCCTTCTCACGGGACGTCAACACAAGATCCCATTAAGGGACCTTGGTTGGCCCAAAGCCAGTGCGCTTCGGGAGCTCTGGCTTCTGGTTTGCTACATAAAACCACTTTGACTTCCAGCCATAGTTGTTGTCCGATAACTCCATATCAATATATTCTACCTTATGACCTGTTCTAATGTAGAATCCTGCACTACCTACGACTAGCGACTTCCCAGGTCGCTTGACATGAAAAAAGTGCTGCCGCAAAATGAAGTGTGGCGGTATGCCTAAATAGGCTTCACACATGTGAATGAAAGCGGAAACTGTGGTGATGGAGTTTGGGACAAGATGTACCACCTCCAGGCGATAGTAATGAAGAAGCCCTCTGAAGAAGTCCCCCGTGGGGATGTTGAAGCCGCGCTCGAAGAAGAATGCGAAGACGACCTGCTCCGTGACGTCCTCCGTGGGGAAGCCTTGGCTGGTGGGCGCCTTCCAATCCACCTCTGCCTTGGGCCTCAGCAGCCTGTGCTTCACCAGTGCCTCGATGCGGGCCTCCGTCATCTCCGATAGGACCCACTGCCTCTCCAGTGTGGGGATCTGCTTCTCCGGCGCTGGGCTTTGCTCCAGTGCCATCTCTTCTTCTTCCTCTGCGAACCCCTGTGATCTGGCCCTAAAGACGCAGAGGGTCTTCGAGCGCATGCGACGGCGGCGGTGGTGGTGCGGCGTGTGGCGGCGAGCCCTGGCTCTAGCTGCGGCGGTGTGAGGGATTTGAGTAGTGGCGGCGGCAAAATGGAAAACCCTAAAGCTGCAGATGTGCGAGATTTCGAGTGGGGTCTGCCCCCACACACCACAACCTTAATATAGGCCCCCGCGGCCCAACAAACCGTTATTGGGTCAGCACGCCCAATGGCTTTGGGCCAACGGGTCGCTGAGCCCAACGACTATTTACCATAGATCGTTTTTTCACCCCCAACAGCTAGTTCTCAACGAACGGCTGCACCATCGGCTAGATCCTAATTTACTCCGGTAATTTAGCATGATTATTTGGAATCCTGCATTGGTGGCCTACTAGGTCGTCAAGACCTCCCTTGAGGTTGGTAGGACATCGTCGGCTATCAGGTCGTCCTGATAGCATCCACAACCTTCTCAAGGTCGATGGACCTCCCAATACTGTCCCTGACCTTCTTGAGGTCGGTAGACCCCTGGAAGACATCAAAACAGGTCGTAGGGGATTCATTTCCTCTACAAACAACATTACACACAATTCGATAGAAGAGTGTGAACTTTACATACATGACTCCATGTCTACATGGTCATTGCAAGCCCCATCTGGTCCTTGACCAGTTACAAGATACAAACTAGATCACCCCCATAATGGGCATGACTGAAGACCTGATCAACGTAGAGCGAATCTTGCCATGCTTTCTGCTATAGAAGGGTACATCGCAAGTTTTCTTCTAGCTTCAGGACCTTCGTGGAGACCTCTCGCGGATCGATGGCCTAACGCTGCTCCTAGCAGGTCGTTTAGGGCCCCCGACTTGTGCATGCAGATACGCGCTTCACCCTGAGTGACCAACAAGCCGGATAGCATTGTTTGCTGTTGCAAACAATGTTGCAAGTTCTCTTCTGGCTTCTGGATCTAGATGGGGACGTCAAGCCACAGGATGGGAGAATCATGTGCCTGCCACCGATTCTTCCCTCCTGAATCCTTCCACCTCTCCGAGAGGGCCCTGTTTGGTGCAAGGGAAAACGCTCATCGCAGTACTACACACCTCGCAAGTATTCTTCTAGCCTCAACTCTCTACAATTTCTTTCTCCTACACTCTGGTGGACGAAGGCATTGCCATGGCATGACACATTGGCTACAATGGGACTCCATGATATTCTCTACGATGATGGCTTTGCCTCCGGGCATTGGCTCTATTTATAGACAAGTCCCGCACTCGGTCAACCTTCACACTGTGCGCATGTGACCTTGGTTACTGTACGTGTGTGAAGCTTTCGTTATTCTACCCTAACACAAGATGACAAAGCTAGGTGTCCTGCACCTGACGCAATGCACACTGTTTGCATGTGAGCTGCCCCCACTCTCACCGCTGGTGACCTGACAAGATTGCCTTTACCGACTTTTGTCCGCTGCGCCTGGACAATTACTTTTTATCGAATGTGATTTTTGTCACATTGTGCTGAGTGAGATGGCTGGTGACCTCTTGCTACTTTGCGCTATTGCTCCCATAAACCTACAATTCACTCCTTCTCAACTAGCCTGACTCCGTGTCAGACGGCCTCGCTACCATATGGTCTTGTACGTGCTTGTTCTACGACCTCTTCAAGTCTACGACCTCATCCGACGACATTCGCACCCGCTACGGCTCTGCGTCTTATTTGCACCCTAATAGCTCTATGTCCTAGTGTTGATCAGGCATCTCTGGGCCCACCACACATATGGGTCATACCCAGGAGATAAGTTCCTGCACACCTGGACTACTCGACTAGTGGGCCACGGTGCTGGTACTGTGGACCACAAGGCAATACAAGACGGATAAGGACTTGTACTCAGACTAGGATAGCTTTCCATACCTTGTATAAGCTACTCCGAGTCCTACTCGAATAGTACTCTTGTACCAATCCGACTTGTAACCCTACCTCCCGTGGCATATAAGGCGAGGCAGGACCCTCTCAAAACATACGTAATCAATACAGAGCTACGCAGACATACGGGTAGGGTATTACGTACATTGCGGCTCGAACACATCGCCTAATTGTGTGCCCGTGTCTCACCATCGTGTTCCTGATCTCGTCAAGCCCCACCGCACAATCTACTACTTCAGGTACCCCGTCGTAGGCTCGGTGTCTAAAAGACTAACAACTGGTGCACCAGGTAGGGGATCTCGTCGTTGATCCGCTGGCGAACTCGATGGCTCTCGGCATCATCAAGCCGACCGTCTCTTTCCAGCAAGGCGACACCTTCATTTTTGGCTCCTGGATTTGCATTGCTGACGACGCCGGATCGTTTCTATGTTTCTTGGCACCAACTCCGGAGTCAAAGCTCAAGTCCTCGACGCTTACACAAGCTTCGATGGAAGAACTCGTCGAAAATTTCGGCAAAATTTTGATCTCTGACCCACTCAGAGAACTCGAGTCGGAGTCCGAGTACAACTCGACTTCATATCCTATTCAGCCTGAGCTGCTTTCTCCACTTCGCCTTCTCGGCTGGATAACATCCACCACCACCTCTCTCGCCATCACCATGTTAGTGCCGCCACTGCCGCATTGAAGCGCCTCATGTGCCCTGGCCCGAAGATTGTGCTCGAGTACTCTTCGGATTCAGATGTCAACCTCGACTACTTTGATTCGGATTCATCTGAGTTCGAGTTCGACTATTGTTCGGATTCTACTAAAGCACAACAATTGACTGGCCCTGCTCATGGACTGGTGATCACATCGACACCTGAGGGTAGATTCATCATCGCCTCGAGCATGTGCCTGCTGATCTCACCTTGGATGATCAGGAGCGCTTTATCGCCTGTCTTGACAACATACCCTTCCAGGAAGGCGTCAAGCTTGTTGACTATGACACTGATACTGAGCTCGTTCAGAGTACGGGTACTCACTCGTCTTATAGAGAAGTCTTCGTTGTTGATGCAACTACTCCGCAAGGGCATCGTGCCAATTATCATTTCCCTAATGACGTATCTGATGATGAGCTCTCTGTTAATGCTCCTGCTGATGAATCTGCGGAGGCCAAGATTGCACATCGTCAACACAACACTGATTGTGCAACCCTTCGTCGAGAACTCGCGGAAGCTCTTCCTACCCATAATCTTCAAGAGGCTCTAGATGCGGTAGCTACTCGTCAATATCGCACTCCAGAGGAAGCTATTAATGCGATCAACCTGCTTGGTCGTTCTATGCCTCGTGACAGGGCGGCTACTGAAGTCGTGAAGCTGGCTGAACTAGCCTACACTATGTTACACCAAAATACCAGTACTCCTAGTCACCATGGCAGTAGTGGAGGTGCTCATCGTACCACACCCACTCCTCAATCGACGCGTCCAAGCCAGCAACAAGGGCAAGGCGATGATGGCGGGTTGTCAAAGAAGTCGGGAGACTCTCGCTACGATGCTCGCACAACAATCAATGCCAGACGTGTTGAACGTGAGAAGCAAAAGGATGTTGATTCTGATTCCTTTCCTGCTTTCTCCGCTCGACTTCAAGCTCTGCTTCTTCCGGAGAAATTCAAGCCTTATGGTATCTCCAAATATGATGGCAAGCAAGATTCAAGCCAGTGGTTGCGTTGTTATGCTCTGTCCATTACCAATACCGGGGGCAATGATGATACTAAATGTATCTATATCCCTTTTTGTCTGGAGCAAGAACCTCTCACATGGTTCGAGTCCCTCAAGTGACGATCCATCGACAACTAGGGACAACTCAAGCAGCATTTCACTAGCAACTTCGCGGGTTCTCTAGGCCGTCATGGTACTCGGATGGACCTTACCCTGATCAAGCAAAAACAAGGCGAGACTCTTCGCGAGTACATGCGTCGCTTCTTTGAGAAAAGGGCTACTATTGTTGATGTTACCGAAAAAGAAGTCATCGATTCCTTCTAGGATGGTTTTCTGGATGACAGGCTTTTCCAAGACTTCGGTCATGCTCGCCCAGCCAACATCACCAAGCTCAAGGAGATGATCACTCACTGGGTGGATGAGGAAGACAAGGCTCGGAATCGGTTCAAGCATCTTCGCAACAACCAGAACAACAACAATGCGGGTGGAAGCAACAGTGGCAAGCAAACAGCAGGGCAACCGCACGGGTAATAACTACTCGAGCAATCCTAGTCACAAGCGCAAGCCCGAGAACACTGTTGCATCCATGGAAACTACTACCAAGCCTGAAGATCATTCTCACTAGGCAATATTGACCAAGCAGAAATGCCCATGGCACCCAGAGAGGGATCATACGACAGAGCAGTGTTACCAACTTCGTCGTGCGCAGAAGAGTACACCCGAACCAACGCATCCAAACCCGCGTTTTCGCAAAAACAAGGGGAAGAAGGCTAACATAGACAAAGACACTAGGTTTCAGAACCCCTCCAACACTATCAATGTCATATTCGGTGGTATTCCAACCAAGCGCATGTAGAAACTTGCACTCAGGGAAATTATGTCCATCCAACCAGCAGCTCCAACTTTTCTAAAGTGGTCTGAAGCCCCCATTACCTTCTCTAGGGCGGATCAATGGACTAGTTTTTCTGAGGCAGGACGATATCCTCTCGTTCTGGATCCAGTGGTTGCAGGCTCCAGGCTTACCAAGGTTCTCATTGATGGTGGCAGCAGTCTCAATGTCCTGTTTGCCAAGACTTTGAAGAAGATGGGCCTGGATATCACCAATATGCTTACCAAAACCAACTCACCGTTCTATGGTATCATCACGGGCAATGCAGCCGTTCCTTTGGGTTCAGTTGTACTACCTGTTACCTTTGTGACTAAGGATCACTACCGCACCGAGTACATCAAGTTCGAGGTTGCTGATTTTGAGACTTCTTACCATGCCATCCTAGGCAGGCCTGGTCTCACCAAATTCATGGCTATTCCACACTATGTGTACCTTGTACTCAAGATGCCGAGCCCCAAAGGAGTTCTTAATTGCAAGGGGATTTGAAGCGTTCTTACGACTGCGACACAGAAGTCGTAGAACTTGCTTCGACAACTCAAGTACCCAATGCGATGATGGAAGTCTTCACTGCAGCTAAAAATCTTGCTCCGAGCGAGCTAGAGGTTCTTGAGAAGATGGATAACAACAACAAGCCTGCACCATCTGGTGATGTCTGGTTCAAAGCCATTGACCTCGGTGGTGGCAAAGAAGAAGACGACCATGATCGAACTTGATCCTAAATAGGAAGACGCGCTCGTCAACTTCCTTCGGGCTAACCATGATATCTTTGCATGGAAACCATCTGACATGCCAGGTGTGCCCAATAGGTTGATCGAGCACTCACTCAACATCGATCCTAATGCTACCCCCAAGAGTTAACATCTTCGTCGCTTTGCTGATGACCACAGGGCTGCTATCAAAAAAGAGCTTGCCAAACTACTCGTGGCTGGCTTCATCCGGGAAGTTTTTCACCCGCAATGGCTTGCTAACCCTGCTTGTCGGAAGAAGAACTCTAACGATTGGAGGATGTGTGTCGCCTACACTGATCTCAACAAGCATTGCCCCAAGGATCCTTTTGGGTTGTGAGGACCAGGTGTGTCCGAAGACCAGTGGAGGGTCGCTCCTTAGTGATGAGTGATTGACAACGTTGTGTGGGTGATGCTTGGCTAAGTGTGCAGTGCAGTTGCGGTTTGACTCGTCGGTGCAGGTGAAGAACAAGCACGAAAGGCCTTAGCCGTGGCGGCCTCCGGGTGATGGAGTGACAAGTAGGCTTGGTTCGATGGACCCGGTGACCGATGGGGTCAAGTGCGAGCCGTGCGGTGCAAGATCAAGGCGGTCAAGTCGTGAACATGGGCGGTGCAAGGTAGCGGATCGAGGTCAAGCTTGCACCAGGTTTGGTGGTTTGCCCACAAAACCATCGGTGATTTCTTGGTTTGGGCCTCAAAACCAAGCTTGAGGCCCGAGGCGACGAGACGGTAATCCGGAGCTCGGAAGCTTCGAGGCGGAGAGCACGTGGCGTGATCGCGGGGTTTGTGTCGAGGTGAAGCGAAGCTGCGGTGGAAGCGTGTCCGTCCAATGAAGACTTGACCAAAATACCCCTGAGGGGTTGTATCTTCATTTCAAGTAGTAGGGGTAGCGTGGTCATTTACTTCCCTCCGATGCACTTCGTATAAATAGCGGAGAGGTGGACTGCATCTCTCTCTCTTGGACTCTAGGGCTTTCCTCTGAGATTTCTCCGAACCGCTTCTTGTTCCTGGATTCCTTAGGCTAGACTCTTGTACAGACTCTGACCTCTAGATGTATGGAAGCATTCGGCGTTGCGGTGATCTCCTAGTCCTTTGTGATTTTCGTGTCATTTTCGGGGCTATTTTTGGGGAGTTTCGTTCTTCGCTTGATTCGGGGATTTGAGGGTGTTTCCTCACGGATTTCTTTGAGGGGATCATGGGTGGATGCCTTGCGCATGTTTGTGTGTGATCTTGACCCCTCAAACGCCGTGGAGAGCCTTCGATTCATGCGTTTTTGCTTGGAGCCCGAGTTCATGGTGGTGGTTCGTGTGATCTGCAATTCCCGGTGATTTAGTGGCTTAGGAGTCGAGATTTTTGGGGCATAGATTCCTCTTGTGTTGCTTATCATCTCCCCCAAATCTTGTCGCAAGAGCTTTAGCCATTTGGGAGATCCGGTGAAGGAAAGGTGGAGTTGACTCCCGAGCTCGAGCATTTTTCTGCTCTGTCCGCACCTAGCGGACGGTCCCATGAGCCCGTCTGACGGTCCACGAGGCTCGCAGTCGTAGTTGTTCTTCGTGTTCTTCGCGTGTTCTTGAGGGCTTGAGTTTCGATCCGTTGAGTTGCTTTGGTCTAGTGGCAACAAGTTTGGCGGACAGTCCACGAGGTTGTCCCGGACAGTCCGTGCTGGTCGGACGGTCCGTAGTGAGCCGCCGGACAGTTCGAATTTTGGGGGTGCGCTACTGGTGGTTCGAGGCGCTTTTACGGACAGTCCGCCGTGACCTTCCGGACAGTCCGCGCACTCCACGCGGACGGTCCGCCCGGTCATCCCGGACAGTTCGCCAGGGACTTCGCAGCAGTGCCTAAGTCCTTTGGTTCTTGCTTTGGTGCTTCCGCTCTTTGCTCCTAGGCTTGTTGGTTGATGTTCTAGGCTTGTGTGTGCCTTGTTTGGAGCTTCCTGTGTGTGCACGAGTACTTGGAGTGGCAATCGGGGCATAGGCCGAGTTCGACCTTTGGGAAGAATTTTTATTGGCTCCCATTGACTCCCCCCTCTCTGGTCGCCCGATTCGGTCCCTCAGGTTGCCGCGAATTGATCAAGTCATCGACTCCACAATGGTGGTGCTTTCACTGCTTCCTGGATTGCTACTCCGCTATTATCAAATTGCAATCAAGGAATCGATCAAGAGAAGACCAGATCATCACCCCGTTTGGTGCTTATTGTTACACAACAATGTCCTTCGGGTTGAAAAATGCTGGTGCTACTTATCAAAGAGCTATCCAAGCATGCTTCAAGAAGCAGTTTCACAAGAACGTGGAAGCATACATGGATGACGTCGTTGTCAAGACTAGGGATCCAGACATGCTTATCACGGATCTTGAGGAAACTTTCGCCTGCCACGTGAGTACCAATGGAAGCTCAATCCCAACAAATGCGTCTTTGGCGTATCATCGGGTAAACTACTCGGGTTCATCATTAGCCATCGTGGCATCGAAGCAAACCCCGAGAAGATCACCACCATCTCCAACATGCAAGCTCCGACTACTATCAAAGATGTCCAGAAGCTTACTGGTTGTATGGCATCACTCAATCGCTTCATCTCACGACTTGGAAAATGGGGTCTACCTTTCTTCAAGCTACTCAAGCGGCAAGAGAAGTTTACATGGACAACTGAAGCTGATCAAGCTCTTTCTCAACTCAAGGAGTTCTTATCCAAGCCTCCAGTCCTCACAGCTCCTCTGCCCTATGAAGAGCTCTTACTCTACATCGCTGCGACTACTCATGTTGTCAGCACTGCTATTGTCGTTGAATGGCAGGAGGACGACCATGGTTACCCTGTTCAGAGGCCGGTTTACTTTGTCAGTGATGTACTTTCAGAATCCAAGGCTCGCAAGCCTCTAGTACTGAGAGACATGGGTACCCATGGGTCCCCATTGACCAGGGTCCAGGGCCCCTGACAAGTGGACTCGACCTACCAGATGACCCGCCGACCTTACAAGTAGGCCCAGCGACCTGATCAGGATCCCGGAAGACCCGCGAAGCCTTGGCGTGCAAGTCAAGACACGACGACCTGGCGCACCGCTGCCTGTAGACTCCGCGTATCGCGGGATGTTCCTTGTAATCCGGGAGATAAGCTTCCCACAGTTGTAACCGACCCCGACACGGGTCAACCGACCTGCAAGATGCAAACCCTAGCCTGTCCCCCCATATAAGGTGGCCTAGGGCTCCATGCTCAGGGACAACTCATCTTCATCCTCGCATAATCCACGACAACTGGACGTAGGGTGTTACTCTCCGAAGGCCTGAACCAGTATAAACCCTTGTCTCCGTGTTCCTCGCCGCCATACTCGCCTAGTTCCGTGCATCCCATGCATAACCACCTCGCTCTTAGGTCCCGATCCTCCATTAACCTGCAAACCTGTAGGGTAACCTCCTAGCGGATCTGTCCAGGTCTCACCCCCTAACAGTTGGCGTGCTAGGTAGGGGACATCGGGAACTCGCTGTGCAGCATGGTGGCCCAATCTGGTATCGTCTTCCCGGCGAGCATGGCGGCCTTCCTCGCCGACCCCGTGGAGATCTGTTTTGGATCCTTCACGACGACCTCTCCGCCTCCCGGCCTCGACCTCCTCCAGACCTCCGAGAAGGTCATCACGACGTCCGCCGCCGTCTCTGTTCCCGATCTAGTATCGGAGACCCACCCACCCAGACCCTGTGACCTTGTCTAGGGGATGGAAAGCATCATCGGCTCGATGAGGGAAACCCTGGAGATCTGCGAACAAGCTTAGCGCTCGGCGCAGATAGCGCTACACCACGATACGTTCCCCTTCGGCCTGAAGTCTGCGCCTGGCCTTCGCTTGAACCAACTCTCAATGCCTCCCCAGATCCAATCTGGGCGGCGACCTTCTCGCAACCCAAGGCCTACACCTCGCGCGAGGCGCGACCCTCTCGACGTACCCTGCACCTATCACAAGGGTGCGAAGCATACCCTCTGCGGGTGCCGCCTGCGGAAGAAGATCGACAACGAGCTCCCTCGCCGAGCTAAGTGACCTACCCAGTCTCCGGACTGTGGGGAGTTCCAGAAGGTCCTGGTTCACATCTCCCCCAACGACTCGGAGATCGTCTTCCGTCAGGTGATGGCGATCTCCGAGAACGAGCCACCCTGCGTGGGTGCGACCAACTCTAAGGAGGCGGCCCGCATCCAAGCCAACGCTCGTCGTGCTGAGCGACGTGCAGAAGAGCATCGGTGCGTCTTGCCCTGCTCTCGAGACCTGCGCTGGAGTTCGAGGAAGCCGGATCCCGACCTTCAATAGCCCCTCAGCCACCCGGGCGCGCCATCACCCGACTCCGGCAAGTCCAGACGCTGAGCGGCGGGCCCTCGCGTATGCCGCGCCCTAGTGGAAGAGAAGAGTGCGGCTCCAACCAGTGTCTTCATCGACCCGCCACTCGCAATGATCCCATCTGACCGTAGCCATCTCTCCCCATCCGGGAGGAGGTCGCAAAGACAACTCAGCAACCCGCCCAGCAGCTCTGCTGCCCGACCGCTTCTCGACGCCAAAGCATGTCACATGCGTGGCATCACGACGCCACCGAGCGCGAGAAGCGAGCCCGCCACCGCTCGACTACGATCATGAGTACGCGACCCGGGCGCCACCGCATCATGGGTGAGAGCCCGTGATCAACACGAGATTGAGAACCGGCTGCGTGGCACGACGCCGACCACCCCGCCATCGCCCGCCCGGCCGGGATCGGCAGCCACGCCCTGTGTGTCGGCGGAGCGTCCACTCGCAAGAGGCTGCCCCGCCAGAGGCTCGGCGACGACCTTGCCCTCAACGCCTTCCTAGCGTTGGATGCCCGCTTCAAGAGGGTGGAGTACCACAACTTCAAGCCCAACATCAAGCCATGATGGGCGCCCGATCCTAACATCGTCATCGACCTACTACGCCGACGCCAAGGCGGTGGTAGACCATATGACCTACTTCCTAGTGGCTCAACAACCTTGAGTCAACATTAAGACTGCCGATCTCCTGTGCCTTCACGAACTTCCAGTGACCTATGATCGCTCGAAACGCCTTCACTGAGCGGTCGTGAAGCCTGGAGCGGCCCGCGATTACAACACCATTCTTCGAGAACCGAACAGTGCACGCGTGTGGACAACTTTGTCGACAAGAAAGGCATCAAAGACCGCAAGGTCTTCGAGAAGATCCATGAGGTTGGCCCGACCAACGTCAAGGAGCTCTTGGTCATCGTCAACAAGCTGATGGACACAGAAGACGCCCATAAGTCGACCGATAACGTTGGTATCCGCACCGCAGCGAGCAACCGCAAACGACCTCCGAGGTCCTAGCGGTCAAGGGTGATGAGGTTCGTCCTTCAACCAGGAGGAGTTCGACCTGGTGCTCGACAACATCTGCGGGTTCCACGAGGGGGCCACCCACACTCTCCGCGAGTGCTCCCAGTTCAAGAGGGCCTTCGCGACCCTAAACGACAGACGGGCGCCCGCGACAACCACCCCTACAACAACAACTACCAAGGTGCCTGATCGCGCGACGACCAGCGAGGAGCGATATGATGATCGCAAGCCACCCCGCAGCGACCACCACGCGCAACCCACCCACCTCCCGACGAGACTAACACCCTCCAGCGCAAGCCCAATGGGCCTTTCGGCCGCAACCCGCGATCAACATGATCGCCGGCGAATCAAGTCCAAGAGGAGGCGCCAGGAAGGACAAGCGACCACCTCACACCACAATTGCCTGTGTTGGTCTCGAGATTACGCTCTAGGGAGGATCACGGGTCCACATCCTGCATCCCGAGTCCTATCCGCTCATTGTCGAGCCCACGGGACGGGCCCGCCTCCTGCACTCGATCGACGGATGCGCGGGCTCAACATCATCTTTGTTGAGACCCTCAAGAAGATGGCCGACTTCGACAAGATGACGAGCGATGATCCCTTCTATGGCATCATCCGAAGGCGGTACCCTCCCCTCCCCATGACTTTGGTACGGAGGCGAACTTCCGCACAATACCTCAACTTTGAGGTCGCCAACTTCAAGTCCTCCCACCACGCGATCCTAGGTCGCCCAATGCCGCCGATTCATGGCCATCCCACTACACCTATCTGTTGAAGATGCCGGCCCACATGGGGTCCCTCCGCCAAGGGGGACCTCATCCTCTTCAGTGCAACACGGAGGTCGACCGCCTGACTCCTCACGCCGCTGATGCATGTCTTGGTTGCCGAGGCCAACCAAGTTGACCTGTCACCAATCTTCTAGAACGAGCGCATCGACACCACGCCAGACGGCTCCTCGACGAAGAAGGTCTGCCTGCTTGCCGACCGAGAAGACGGGGTGATGACGGCTCGACCCCAAATAGGAACTCGCTCACTAGCTTCCTTCGACAATGCCGATATTCGCATGGAGTCCATCGGATATGCTGTGTCCATAGGGAGTGCCGAGCACACCTTGATGTAAGCAAGACGGCTGTCACAAGGAAGCTTGCTTTGAAAGATCGCAAGGACGTCATTAGGGTAGAGCTAAAGCTCCAAAGCCGGATTTATCCGAGTAAAACCGCTTTGGCTCACCAACCCGGTTCTTGTACCAAAGAAAACCGATTAATGGAGAATGTGTATCGACTACACCGATCTCTATAGGCACTGCCCTAAAGACCCTTCCTCTTCCGCGCATCGACCAGTCGTGGATTCCATGGTAAGCGCCCCGCTCGCTTTCTGATCGCTACTCGTGGTATCACCAGATAGCAAGGTCTCGACCAAGACAAGACGGCGTTCATAACGCCCACTCGATCACCGCTATACCCATGACCTTCGACGCAAAAATGTGGTGCGACATCAAAAGGCCATCCGTGTTGCCACCATATCAACAAGAACGTAGAAGCTACGCCGTGACGTCAAGACCACCCACGAGGACAAGCTCATATGACCTTGGGAGACCGCCAACCTCCGTGTCTGGAAACTTAATCCGAGAAGTGTGTCTTGTCCCATCCGCAAGCTCCTAGGCTTCATGGTCAAGAACGGGGCATCGAGACCAATCCCACCAAGGTGGATGCCATCCTCGGATGAAGCGACCTGGCAAGAAAGACGTATGAAGCTCACGCATGATGGCTCATTCCATTAGCAAACTTGGAGAAAAGGGCCCCGCCTTCAAGCCGCTAAAAAGGCGACAAGTTCTTGGACCAAGGAGGCGACCAAGCTGAGCAACTCATGACCTTCCTCACACCTCGGTGATGGTGCCCGCAGGAGCCCTTATCGCTCTATATCACCACTGGTGGTCACCCCAGAGTTCAAGAGGCGACTTACCGCCCAACACCCATCTACTACATCTGAAGTCTCTCGGCACAAGACCAGTTAAGATGCTCACGACCTCATGACCTCCCGCAAGCTCGACATTACTTCCAATCGCAAGATCAAGGTCTACCACCCCTTGGCGAGATCTTGGAGCCGTGACACCACCGCATCGTCATGGTCATCGAGATGGGCGAGTTCGAGAGTTCCCCAGGCAGCCATCAAGTCCAGTCATCGGACGTCGAATGGACAAATCCCTTTGGAGCGACCGATGAAAATGTACTGATGGTTCCCCAACCTCAAGGAGCAGGTGTCTATCTCCCTCGTGGCGACTACCTCAAGTACATCTTGCGATCCACTACAAGGCCCAACAACGGCCGAGTACGAGGCCCTCATCCACGCCACCTTGTCGCTTATCGTCACCACTAGTTGCGCACCTAGAGGAGTGTATAAAAACAATGCACAAGTACGAAATATCCTGTAGCACTTCCCCAAGGAAGGAGAGTATTCCAAGGGTATCGAATCCAAGGAACGAGTGCGTCCTACTTCTAGTATAGATGATCCAAGGACACAACACCGATTGGTAGGATAGGTAGAAAGGATCCGCCATGACCGAGCGAGTCTAGTTACGCCTCGTGTATAGCACTCACTTCAAGCACCAAGCACAAGGCCAATGTGTTGGCTCAAGCCCAGACGCACGAGAGGGTTGACAAAGGGTCCAACAGAAACATGCACTTTGATCTAACTAGAAACATGTGAGCTTCACTTTACTCTAATAGACAAGCCGGCAAACTAGATGCAAACTTATGATCTAAGTCATCGATTGAAAGGGTTGTGTTCAAGAACACAAGCCTCTAAACCAAGAACAAACGAAGAACACAAGAACACGAACTAAGCATGCATACGACTTTAGTCTAAATAGGAAATATCGAAATACTCACTTTAGTCTAGTTGAAGAACAAAGGCACACGAGGATCGTTCTTGAGGAAGATGTCATGAATCATGACATGGCCTCAAGCCTCCCACATCACTTCCTAGCACTAATCCTATACAAAGAGCCTCCTCTCCTAAAGAGAGAGGCTCCAAGCCAAAATGTAGAGGAGGAGGAGAAGTGTGTGCTCAAATGAGCCCCTCCTCCTATTTATAGAGGAGGGGTGGCTTGCTCGAGGCTCAAAGTGCCCCGCACCGGATCGCAGAAGTGACCAATTAGGCGCAAGACGTGTGGGGATCAACACCAGGTCCGGTCCTAGGGTCACCGAACCCCGGAGGCCTTCTGGCTTTCTCGGGATGGCTGCCATGTGGGCCCCGATGCTTGTCCTCCGCATGCCAAGTTTCCGCGGTTTGGGTAGTGGGCCCTTGGATCCATGTGATGTCCACGCGATTCGTGATTCCGAGCTTGCCTCTCTTGGATTGATGACGTCGTGATCTAGGGAATCCTAGGTGGCATCCCCTCATTGGCTGGTCTTGAAGTACTTGGATCAAACACTTGTGCTTTTACTCCTCTTTCTAGTGCTAATCACATGTTTTTGCATAATCACCAACACTTGTGGAAATGATTAGTTTAAGCCCTATTCTAGTGTTGATGATCCTTTTACATTTGTTTTATGCGTATTGACTGTAAAAGCAGCACTTTTCATCAACAACAACACCCCACACTTGACCTTTGCTCGTCGAGTAAAGGGAGTCAGGTCAAGATGAGACATGATATCCAAAGGTATGAAGCAAGCATAAGAGATATTCCAAACCATACCTTGTACTTGTGAACTCTGATGTGTCTATCATGCTATCTTGGGTACTTGAGGAATGGAACGGTCATGAATCAATCACCCGCTCATCATGTTAAGTAACTTGGGGTTTTGCAATAAATTTTCAAAACAAACCTTGCTTAGCACTCATTTGATTCTCTCAGATCGCTCAATGTGTATATGTCCTCACCAAGGCATTAGATTGCCTTTCTTCATCCTACTTCTAATGATGGCTATATGTGGAGCTCAGGATAGGATAAAGGATAAGGCATACTTGCATCACATATATTGCAAAGTCAAAAACCAGATCCACAGAGAAAATCAAATCATACAATCAGATCAAGATGTGCACGTGTATGGCTATGGGAGTATGGTAAGGTGGATACTAGGCCCGGAATGGGTGCTAGATATTACCATAGATATATGGGGAATGTTGGTTGATGGTAAGGTAGACACTAGCCCCGGAATGGACACTAGTTATTACCATCTAAGTTATGGAACTCCTTTCTGTATGACCATCTCTCTCATTTTTCTCCTTTATTTTTTGGACATGGGCTATTCTTTTCTTTTCCCTTTTTTTCTTCTTTTTTTTTTCTTTTCATCATGCTTTGAGCATGTGTCTTTCTCTTTTTTTTATAGCCCATGTCTCTTTTTGAAGGATACTTTTGGAGAGAGATGTCACACCACTTATGGAGCTTTATTTTTATGGTATGGATGAATGATACAATGTTAACTTCTAGTGTAGAAGCATAGCAAGGGGAATATGTTGGTGTGCACATGAATCTTGATCATGAAAGTAATGAAAAGACTTCTCACAAGGGTCACAGGATTTGACAAAGCTCAATGCAATAACAAGCAGCATATGAGTAGAAGGTTTTCAACTATGAACATCATATGGCTTTGGTAGGACGGTGGCATATCAAAGAGGAGCTTTGCAAAGGGTTTTCATGATTTTTCAAATAAAATTCCCAAGCACTCAAACATAAAGAGCGAAGATCATATCATCAAACCATATCACAAACACCAACTACTTAGATAAGCATGAGTTCCCTAATGATATTTGTTCACAAGCATCAAGATGATGAGTAAGGAATAAAACATATGCAAGCCAACCACAGGAATCATGTAGAGCAAGCATAGCACAAACCTCTGAGTTTGATATAAAGGATATGAATTGAAATTCAATCAAACTCATGGATAATGGAGAGTGAGATAGAGGGTGCACATACCATCGCTTCTGAAGGATAAGAGATCAAGGGAGACCAGTGGTGATTTACGACCAAGGCACCGTCACTCTAGTTTACCTTGCTCATGTCATGAAGGCGTAGTTGATGTTGTGCAGCGCCTGTGTGGGAGTTCTTAAGTGGATATGTCGATGATGAGCTCGAGAGAACTCCCCCACACTAGTGGTTGAACCTGGTGCTGTTCTTCAAACAAAAAGTGGAAACAAAAGAGGGACTCTACTGGTTCAAGAACCATAGAGCCTTTATTCAAATTCAAATATTTTTGGTTTTTTTTATTGTCACCATGTCATTTGCTCAAGAAGGGTTAGATCAAGGTTACACATTATACACAAAGGGGAATATACTTACCTTGGACCTTTGAGCGGTCATATGTACCACCTTTGCATGATGTGCAACATGAATCTAACACCTCATCTTACCTTCCCGTTTGAATTTAGCTCAATGACTTACCCATTCAAATTTGACAATTTTCTAGGGTTAGTCAAGACATATGCAACCAAGATCCATGAAGATATAACTTTAAAGTTCATCAATCAAAACTCGACACCATGTCTTGTTTTGACTGAAGAAGACAATTTTAACCTAAGCACCATGCTTAATCTAAAATAGTCTATGAACATTTGTCGACAAACATTCAAACCGGAGCATATGAAAACAGATGGAAGGAAACATGAAAGCATGATCAAGCTATCATCAACAAGGGACATAAGCATGAGCATAAGACGGTGAACCTCGGGAACCTCCCGGAAGGGCTTTGTTTAATGTCAAAAGCAGGACTTACCTAGCTAGTGGGCAAGATGCAAGAGCTGACATCGTCTCCACACCAGGATAAGATTTGGTAGAGGAGGAACTTTACTCAGGATGCTCACATATCTCCCCCACACTGGAAGTTTGTATTGCTAGGCAACAAAACTCAAGTGTGTGGTGATCAAGCTTCCTTTTGTAAACATTCCCTCACCAAAGCGTATCTAGGTGTTGCAGCTGATGTGCCTCACATGTTCGTCGGCATCACCTATCCGTCTTCTTCTCAATCTCCACCTGAAAGGTTAGTGACCAAAAATACCCGAAGGACAACTTATCCTAAAAACATGTTCTTGCTTTTATTCAAAAGGGAAATAAAACCTAACCTGCTAATCCGTGCTATCTCCTGGGAGTGCTTTGTTTATTTAAGGTCATAAGCTTGACCATGGGAACTTCATCTTGTAGCTATCGTTGGTGGTGTCATTCCCGTCTCACCACCAATCCTTGATGTATCAGTGAAGCTTTAGCTGCAAGGTTAGTGCCACAATGCACACACAAAATCTGCAATGCTTATGGTAAACATATGCATCTACAATCAACCTCTGTTGCAACAGAGGACCATAAGGTGGTTGTAGCCTCATGTGCTCCGCACTAAGCATGTCTGACTCTAGAGGGACATGATGCGAGCATGGTCTGTATGGTGACTCAAGAATGAAGCTACCATGCTCGCGTGGAATCCTTTCCTCCTGACTCAGTCGTCACCGAAAGGTTCCATGGCCCATGAATTCTCTATCTCAAGAGAGTCATCATGGAAGCTCAATGTTGACTCTCGATCATGATCGAAAGCAACATGATACGGGCCACGGAAGAGGTCAAATGGTCGAGAGTGGTGACGATCGCTCGCCTTCACAAAGGTGAAGAGAGTCTTCCAGTCGTACTCATGAGGAGAAGATTCTACAACCTTAATGAGAATGACTCGATGACGCAGAGGAGATATATGCGTCATCCTCTCGAGCGGGTTTCTTTGGGGAAGAGGCTTCACATAGGGTGTCCCAAACAAGGGGTAGCATGGAAGTGGCTTCCCAAGATTACCATCTAGGCTCCCTATGGATTCCTCAAAGAATTTATCTAGCGGGGAGCCTAGGAGAAGATCGAGATCAAGGACATCAAAGATGTGAAAGTCTAAACTAGCCTTGATCTCGTCTATGATAAGCGGCACGGCACTTGCAATCCCCCGACATTCAAGAATGTGTCCAAACGGGCAAGTCTTGAGGAGCATGTCGGATGATGCTAGCGGGACTCTGCCCAAAAGAGTTTCCACTAAGTGCCATGGCAAAATGTCAACCTCCATGATGGAGTCACAATGGGCCTCTACGGCAATCCCTCTAACAGAACAAGGAATAACCAGAGAGGGTGCACTATCCCAAAATGCTTCAGAAAAGCATATCGCTCTATCTGGCCATTCCTTCTTCGTGGCCTCCTCAGGAAATGCTTCGTCAGGAGGATCGGGAGGTAAAGGAGATACTGTCGGTCTAGGGAAAGGTTCTGTCAAAGGATGTCTAGATGATCCAGCTTGGACGAAATAGTTTCCCTAAGCTCTTCTTCTTCTGGGTTTCCTTGAGATTTAGGAAGAAGTTTTTCTAAGGGGAAACCTAGGAGAAGATCCAAATCCACGATGTCATAGACGTGGAAATCTAATCGCACCTCTATGTCATCAATGGTGATCGACACGTCCCTAGCAATCCATCGACATGGAAAAACACAGCGCCACCTGGGACTATGGAAGAGTCTATCAGTCGGGATCAAGGGCACGTCACCCACCAGAGTATCCAAAAGGGTCTCTGGTATGATGCAAGCCCCAACAGTAGGGTCATGGACAGCATCTACGGTGTTTCCTCTCATGGAACAGTGGATGATCATAGAAGCTGAGCTAACCCGAATTGCTTCGGATGTATGCTTCTGAGGTGACCAATCCACTATCGTCCCATGATTCCAAACTTCATCGAGGACCTCATAAAGGTCCAATGATGCCGTAGGCTTCTCGTGCCAAGAGTGATTTGAGGTATTTCTGATGTTTCGAGAAGGATCATCATCAAATCGGGAAAAGAACTCAGAAGGTTGAATTTCTTCTTCCTTCGATGTTCGTGGTTCGGGAGAGGGCTCAACAGAGGAATCAAGGAATTCAAAGAACGAAAGCTCAGATTCAGCTATTGAGAGACTCTCATGGACCAATCGAGGATGGGGTTCGTTGTAAACGATATGGGAAGAAGAGATTTCTAAGAAGAATTCTAGGATCTCTCTTCTTTCCACTAGAGTTTGGTTTTCGAACGAACCTCCAGCTAAAAGGTTGAGCTCTTGTGCAGATTCCATGTCTATACGAGTATAAAAGGTATATGTCGCTATATCATCGGGTATAGACATGTCTGGGCTAGATGTCATAAGACGCAGGAACCTAGCCCAAGCTGTACCTATGGACTCACCCTCTAATTGCTCAAAGTCAAGGAGTTCACACGGCAGGAGCTCTATGCGTTCATAAAGGGAGAACGAGTCACAAAAGTTTTCTCGTAGTTCTACCCAATTATTCACATGCTCTGTTGTGTGGGTGTACCATTGCTCTGCTCTATCTACGAGAGAGAAAGGGAACAATTTCCACTTCAAAGTTTCCTGTGTCATGCCTGAATTACCAAGCACGAACACAAGTCCTTGAACTCCTCTAAATGAACATTAGGATCATCACTGATCGCTCCAGAGAAAGGTCAATTCCGAACCATGGCTATAAATCCGGGACAAAGCTCGCAGCAAGATGAGAAAGTTGATGGTTGCTCTAAGACGAACTCGCCCCTAGGGGTAGAGAGGCTTTGACAGGAAGGCATCTCAAAGGGTAACGGGGGTAGAGGTAGAACAAAACAAACAAAAAGGATAACTCGATGGGTAACGGGGGTGAAGGTAGAAGAAAATGAAAAAGATAAATACGAGGACCACTAGGCTCAAAGATAGATACAAAAGAACGGCGCGGTAAATGCTTGTTGGCGTTTCTTATCGTCACCACTAGTTGTGCACCTAGAGGGAGTGTATAAGAACAACCGGTATACCGCAAGCGTAAAAATACTGCTATAGCACTTCCCCAAGGAAGGAGAGTATTCCAAGGGTATCGAATCCAAGGAACTGTGCGATCTCCTACTTCTAGTATAGATGATCCAAGGACACAACACGATTGGTAGGATAGGTAGAAAGGATCCGCCTCGACCGAGCAGAGTCTAGTTACCTCTCTGTATAGCACTCACTTCGGGCACCAAGCACAAGGCCAATGTGTTGGCTCGAGCCCAACTCTAGACGCAATGTAGAGGGTTGACAAAGGGTCCAACAGTCGTCACCATCGCGCCTACATCTACGCCACGATCGTGACGTGGTCTTAGGGTAGCTTATGGTCCGACACCTCGCTCACACCACTTACTATTCCTACGAATCCGCGAGGGAGATACTGGCACTAGCTCAAGGTATGCTCTATCACTCATGCAAGATCACGAATGCACTTTGATCTAACTAGAAACATGCAGAGCTTCACTTTACTCTAATAGACAAGGTGGCAAACTAGATGCAAACTTATGATCTAAGTCTCTTTGGATCGAGAAGGGTTGTGTTCGAAGAACACAAGCCTCTAAACCAAGAACAAAGCGAAGAACACAAGAACACAAAGCAACTAAGCATGCATACGACTTTAGTCTAAATAGGAAATATCGAAATACTCACTTTAGTCTAGATGAAGAACAAAGGCACGTTGAGGATCGTTCTTGAGGAAGATGTCATGAATCATGACATGGCCTCAAGCCTCCCACCTCACTTCCTAGCACTAATCCTATACAAAGAGCTCTCCTCTCCTAAGAGAGGCTCCAAGCCAAAATGAAGAGGAGGAGAAGTGTGTGTCTCAAATGGAGCCCCTCCCTCCTATTTATAGAGGAGGGTGGCTTGCTCGAGGCTCAAAGTGCCCCAAAAATGCCCGAGTGACCAATTAGGCGGCGGCACGTGGAAGGTGTGGGATCAATGACCCTAGGTCCGTAGATCATAGGGCCGAACCCCGGGAGGCCTTACGCATGTTGTGCTTTCTCGGTAGTGGCTGCCATGTGGGCCTGATGCTTGTCCTCGTGCATGCCATGTTTCCTGGCGGTTTGGGTACTGAGTGGGCCCTTGGATCCATGTGATGTCCACGTGGTGATTCGTGATTCATCGAGCTTACCTCTCATGGATTGATTGATGACGTGATCGGGGAATCCTAGGTGGCATCCCTCATTGGCTGGTCTTGAAGTATTTGGATCAAAGACTTGTGCTTTTACTCCTCTTTCTAGTGCTAATCACCGGTTTTTGCATAATCACCAACACTTGTGGAAATGATTAGTTTAAGCCCTATTCTAGTGTTGATGATCCCTTTACGTTTGTTTTATGCAGGTATTGATGGTGTAATAGTAGCACTTTTCGACCGTCAACAGCTACGCATAGCTGTCTCCCTCGGGATCAATAGCGCCTCCTCTGACGATTCATTCAGGTCGCCATCGACCAAGTGAGGACTCACGGGAAGGACACGATGGATGCCCTCTTTACGAGGTGTGGCAAGCTCGAGCACTTCAAGGGCTCGAAGTTTCCACGCCGTCTGCCACAACAACGTCGCGGTGATGTCCTCTCAAGCTCGGCTCAAAGCGAGCGGTTCCGGCGATGTGTTTGTCCGGGACCTCATCAAGTCCATCAAGCTCATCGAGTCGGCTAGGCTAACGTAACCTCGCTGAAGGTCGCGAGATCCTCCTCATCAAGAAGAGGTGAGCCTTGACTTCATCACCTTCCTTCTCGAACATCGGTGCGAGGATAAGGCGAGAAGATCGACGGTAGCACCAACTACTCATCAAGGAACTCTCTGGAGGTCCGCCTCCACCGAGAATCGCTTGAAGTGCATCCTACGATCCCGAGGGCTCGGGGCTCTTGGGCGAGATCACAGGTGGCGAGGCAACCACGCCGCTTCTTCCAACGTGGGCAAGGTCTTGAGGTGCGGCTTCTCTTGGCCATGCTGACCGGGAACTTGATGGCGATGCAAGGGTGTCGGTTCTTCGCTAGAAGACGTCGAGCTCGGCCATGAGGACCATCCCTCTCTGGCCCTTCGCGAGATGGGGTCTTGACTCATGGGACCTTTCAAGACCGCCCCCTGGCTACAAGCACATCATCGTGGCGGTGGATAAGTTCACCAAGTGGATCGAGGTCCGTCGTCCGATTACATCGAAGAGGCGGCCAAATTAATCGAGGAGATCACCCACCGCTTTGGGGTGCAAGCAGATCATCACCGACCTTGGCACGGCCTTCACGAAGGACTTTTTGTCAAGACAAGAATCGACGGTGTACTACTCCGGCTGCACCATATCCTTCTTCCCTCCCAGCATGGTCTTCTGCCATCAAAGATCACATCTTCGACCACCACGGCGCAACCTTGTGGTGGCTCTCGAGCTTCCTCACGTCCTCCGGGGTCTCGGGACCCGTGTCAATTCCCGGGTACTCACCCGCCGTTCGGTCTCAGTCCAGGGTCCTCCTCACCGCGTCGTGCGGCGCCTCTCCAACTTTTGAATCCGCCGTCTTGGCATGAGGAAGGCTGAGTGGGAGCTAGCACACCCACACCGCGTGTGCGCGCGCCACACCGCCACGAGCGGCTACTACATCGCTACCACGACCGTGTGGAGCGTTCCTTCAATGTCGGCGACCTAGTCTTGTGGCGGATCCGAACACCAGGATGCACATGCAAACTCTGCGCCTTGGGAAGGCCTTCATTAGTTAAGGAGGTCATTGGACCTGACCTTTGCCTCGAATGGCGGGCCGAACCCGCGGAACATCGAACACTGCTTCTATCCTTAGGAGCTTTGTAACAATAAAAGCTATGTACTCTATCCTTTGTACTTTGATATATATATAAAAGTTTACCTTTTCGACACTTTTATGAGTTTTTATTCACCCTTCCCTTGACACGCTCGGGCTTGGCTTTAAGCTCGGCCTTTCACGCTCGGGGCTTGGCTTTAAGCTCGGCCCTTCCTTCTCGGGGCTTGGCTTTAACCTCGGCCCTTCACGCTCGGGGCTTGGCTCGCCCTTCACACGAGGCTTGGCCCCAACCTAAGGGTCGTTCGACCAGGGTTTCTACTTTGTCTTTACCTGTTCCCTTACCACAACTTTTTGTGCTCATTATAAGTATTCCTAGGTCGTGGGGTTGCTTGACCTTGGGTCCCCCCCCTTCTGCACGTAAGCCTCCATGTAAGCCGTAAGTCGGTAAGTCGTTCCTCCACAGTTGGGTTAGCGGGGAAAAGGGTTTTGCAACTCCGTTACCTTTGCATTTTATAAGGAGTATACAGTCAAATAAGGATCACATCAACAATTAAACATGCCTTTTTCATTCATGCAAGGTTTATCTTACAACAAAACGGGTCCACGACCCATTGGCACTATGTTCGTCGCTAAGTTACAGTTACATTTCCTATCTATCTTCTTCATGATTTCATCTGCGAGGCCTAGATATCTTGCGCCAACCAAGCGACAAGAGCTCCTCATTGACCTTTTCAAGGTCGAACCATAGCACATGGTGCTTCTTGTCTGGGTAGCGCACGCTAGCTTCTATCGGCCAAAGGTCTTTAGCGACCTTAGTGTCCTCCAACCGGTGACGGAGCTCTGGACCGCCCGACCTATCCGTCCACAAGGTACTCGGCGGCCTCCTTGAGGTCGCTCCTTCTCAAGATCTGTAGTCATCTCTTGATGATCAATAAGGGTTTGCATCGCCCGCTAGGTCGATCTCTAGATCGCCAAATTCATATGCAACTACGAGTGAAGTAAGACACTCCTTGTGCTTCTCCTTGAGGATCTTCACACCTTTTGGAGTCCATGAGGTCCTTCTTCAAAGGTCTCCCTCTTCTTGGCGTACCTAATCAAGGTCGGGATGGGTTCACCACGTAAAAGCATAAGGACTAAGGCCCCACGAGCGTACCTGCACACCTTCATCGTCTTGCTTCCTTCGCCTTCCTGGCCTAGCTCCCTTCCGCCTCTTGCTTCAAGGCCTCTATCGTCCTTGAGGTCGCCTGCCCTTGAGGTGTTGTCCTTCCCTTCTTCACCTCTTGGCTTGGCCTCAAGCACGGCCTCCGTGTGGCTCCTGGGCTTGGTGCCCTCCGTAAGTAGGTTTGCCTGCCTGCGCTCGGCCAGAGTGCACCCACATTCACATTAAGCGATTGTTAAGTGAATTAAGATTGGCAATAGTTGACTCACACTCACCATGTAGTGTCCGCCGATCGTCTTCGCCGCCTCGTGATGGGTGCCGCTCTTGGAAGTCGGCAAGGTCTTTGGCGCGGTGATGATGTCATCCTCCCACGGAGTGCCCGTGACCTTGCCGCCGTCCTTCTCGCACCTTCTCGCTGCTCTGCCTCCTTGAACCACCGGGGCTTGTCTTGGCATGAGCCTCCTTGGCGCCCTCGGCAATAATCTTGGCCGCGCGATGTTGCCCCATGGTCTCGTGACCTTGTTGGTGATCGATCGCAGGGCCCCCACCGGCACCTTCTCAATCTTTCCCCAAAGGCCACTTGGCACAGGCGTTCTTCTGTCTTGCAAGTCCCCCCCAAGGTGCACAAGTTCGTCGGCTTAATCAACAAGCGAAGATGAAGAATAAAAATCAAGCTCATATACTCGTTGGTTGGTCTTCAACATGATGACATCGGCAGGCGGCGCCGCTTATAACTTCATCGACTACACGCTTTCGCAGCACTTTGCCTGCCTAGACACCGGTGTCATCTCCTCGCCTCGTTGTTTCTTCTATCCCAATCGGCGGTAATGACGGCGCGATCACTGCGACCTCGACAGTTGTGTCTCAAAGGCAGACCTTCCTCTTTCTCTTCTTCTCCGCTTCAATGGTGGCGGAGATGATCTCTTGCCCTTGTGTGCCGGGATCTTGCCACGGCGCGTCGTCTGGCGCGGACTCACGGGTGGATTCCTCCTCACTACCCACGATGAGGGTCTCCACTCTCCCGCGCTGAAATGACCTCGAAGCCGCCCCATCGTGAGGGAGCAAGCCTCACGACTCACCCCGCAACGACCTTCGTCAAACATGGAAAGCAAACTCATCAACAGTTGATGTCGTACTCATCACCATTATGGTGATGTTTGACCTAGTCCGTTCCGGATCACCCCATTTTCTGCACACCCTTGGCTCTGCAGTGGACCTTGGCGATCAGCCCCGGATGGCCGTCGGTCGACAGAGGCTGATGGCACCATCTTGACGGTGTTCGTCACACGATCGCGATCGCCATCGCCATGTGCCCGCTCGCCGCCAGTCCGCCGCCTACCTCCATCGAGAGATGGTTGTCCATCTCCATCTCTGCACGTATGAACCAAGTGCCCACGGCCCGCACTCGATGGTGGCGGCCATTCGGTTGCGAAGTGGAAACCACTCCGAAGTAGGCGTGGCAGGCTCGTCGGCGATCGCACGGGAAGTGCTCGGCGGAGGGCAAAGCTATCGGCGTGGCACAACTCAGGAGGGCCATGAGTGGTGCCTGCGCCTCGGTCGAGGACCACAGAAAGTGGTGCGTATCTCAAGTCAGTGCTCCCAAAACTTGGATGAAGCGTGGGCACTCATCAGCCCCCTAGGTGTACCCAGGTTAGCAGATTTGCGGAGCATCTTCTGGGAGGATAGTCAGGTGGCGGTTTTCCTGCACTGATGGAATGGGGTCTCCTACTCTTGTATAGATGGTCCAAGGACACCAAACTCCGGTGGGATAGATATGGGTTGAGAAGCACTTCCTTAAGGGACTTAGCTCTCAAGATGTATTCTCGGATCTCGATCGTTCCAGCGGCGACGACATCAAGGTGCTAGCAAGTGAGCCCAACTCGGTATGCGACATAGAGGGTTGACAAAGGGTCCAACAGGCTGTCACCACTACGGCCTACACATGACGCTTACGATCGTGCGTGGTCTTGCGAAAACCAGGCCCGGACACCACGTCATACCCCGATAAATACTATAGTGCGGTTATGTATGCTAGCCCGCTAACTACACTATAGTAACCGTATAGATACGGTCCCACGAACAAGGGAAAGATCGAAATCAGATCTAGTCATTGAGCTACGGAGCAGAAAGGAAACTATGGATGCAACTGAACGAGATACAGCGGACTTACTTAACTAAACAGGATCAGAGCATGCAAACAAGTATATGAACTACTGCTCTGGCTCTAAAGGATCGAAGCCTTGTGTCATGAAGAACACAAGCCTCTAACTTATGAACGAGGCACGAACACAAGAACAAATCAATCATGCATGATGTCCACTATAGTCTAAATAAGAAATGCTGAAATACTCACTTTGATTTAAATGAAAAACAGGCATCCACGAGGACATCAACTCACTCCTCACCCTATCCTACCTAGCACTCTAATCACACACACAACTCATGGGAGAGGTGAGAACTCACCTCTCCAAGAGAGAATGAGAGGAGAGGGAGAGAGGGATGTGTCTCAAAATGGAGCCCCTCCCCTCCTATTTATAGAGGAGGGGGTGGCTTGCCTTTGTGCTCCAAGTGCTCCACTTTTTCAGCTGCCTTGGGCGCCTCCAATCGCGTGGTGACACATGGCAGCAAGAACCGGGCGAAACCGGGCCAAAACCGAAGAGAACCGGAGCATCCAAGGTGAATTGGTCGCTGAACCCAAGACTGTGAGGAGAAGGGCCAAGTCGGTGTCGGGCCGGCGGTCAACCGAGCGAACCACGGAACCACCTCCCCGCCTTGCCGGCAGTACGCCGCGTGGCGCGTCGGGATCCTTCCGCGCCGCGCTCGCAGGTCGAGCGCTGGCCGGGCACGATCCGCGTGATGCCGCAGGCGGTTGCCGATGCGCGCCACGTGGCCTGGGCGGGGCCGATCCGCACCCATGTGCCGCTTGCGTCATCGATCCGTGCTGCTGCTGCTGCTCCAATTAGCGATCGCCACGTGGCAGGGTGAGGGCGCGCGCTCGAGTGCGCTGCAGTGCGGCTGCTGCCCACTCGCGTCCTGCCACGTGGCCTGCTCCGAGTGACCCCGCACGTACGCGTGCATGGCGCTGTATATGTGGGTCCCGTGTGACGTCAGCACTGCGTCATGTGATTTGTCCTTTGTGTATCTCCTTCATATGAACTCTGATGTAGGCATATAATATGTCCATTTCGATCGTCTCGACGAGCCCGTCGCAATGGTGCAGCATTTGAGGTTGTTTATGATGACGTCCTTTAATAGCCATTGGACTACTTGCTCTCAATTGTACCATTGACGCGTATTTGGTGCATTCTGCAATAAAAGCTAGAAACACCAACACTTGTGGAAATCATCTGTATCAAGCCCTATTCTAGTGTTGATGATCCTTTTACATTTATTTTATGTAGGTATTGACGGTGTAAAAGTAGCACTTTTTGACCGTCAACAACACCCCCACACTTGACCTTTGCTCGCCCCGAGTAAAGGGAGTCAGATCAAGGTGAGACATGATATCCAAAGGTATGAAGCGAGCATAAGAGATATTCCAAACCATACCTTGTACTTGTGAACTCTGAAGTGTCTATCATGCTATCTTGGGTAGTTGAGGAATGCAACGGCCATGAATCAACTCACTTCTGCTCATCATGTCAAGTAACTTGGGGTTTTGCAATAAATTTTCAAAACAAACTTTGCTTAGCTCCTCATTTGATTCTCTCAGATTGCTCAATGTATATATGTCCTCACCAAGGCATTAGATTGCCTTTCTTCACCCTACTTCTAATGATGGCTATATGTGGAGCTCAAGGTAGGATAAAGGATAAGGCATACTTGCATCACATGTATTGCAAAGTCAAAGACTGGATCCACTGAGAAAATCAAATCATACAATCAGATCAAGATGTGCACGTGTATGGATATGGTGAGTATGGTAAGGTGGATACTAGGCCCGGAATGGGTGCTAGATATTACCATACATATATGATGGAAGCTGAGGTGATGGTAAGGTGGACACTAACTCCGGAATGGACACTAGTTATTACCATCAAAATTATGGAACTCCTTTTTGTAGAAGCATAGCAAGGGGAAATAGGTGGTGTGCACATGAATCTTGATCATGAAAGTAATGAAGAGAATTCTCACAAGGGTCACAGAATTTGACAAAGCTCAATGCAATAACAAGCAGCATATGAGTAGAAGGTTTTCAACTATATCATATGGCTCTAGTAGGACTGTGGCATATCAAAGAGGAGCTTTGCAAGGGGTTTTCATGATTTTCAAATAAAAATTCCCAAGCACTCAAACATTTAGAGCGAAGATCATATCATCAAACCATATCACAAACGTCAACTACTTAGATAAGCATGAGTTCCCTAATGATATTTGTTCACAAGCATCAAGATGATAAGTAAGGAATAAAACATATGCAAGCCAACCACAGGAATCATGTAGAGCAAGCATAGCACCAACCACTGAGTTTGATGTAAAGGATATGAATTGAAATTCAAACAAACTCATGGATAGGATAGAGTGAGACAGAGGGTGCACATACCATCACTTCTGAAGGATAAGAGATCAAGGAAGACTAGTGGTGATTTGGCTGACCATAAGGCAGCCGGCTCACTCTAGTTTACCTTGCCCTTGTCATGAAAGCGTAGTCGATGTTGTGCAGCGCCTGTGTGGGAGTTCTCGAGTGGATATGTCGATGATGAGCTCGAGAGAACTCCCCTACACTGGTGGTTGATCCTGGTGCTGTTCTTCAAACAAAAAGTGGAAACAAAAGAGGGACTCTACTGGTTCAAGAACCATAGAGCTTTTATTCAAATTCAAATATTTGGGTTTTTTTATTGTCACCATGTCATTTGCTCGAAAGGGTTAGACCAAGATTACACTTCATACACAAAGGAGAATATACTTACCTTGGACCTTTGAGAGGTCATATGTACCACCTATGGATGTTGTGCAACATGAATCTGACACCTCAACTTACCCTCCCTGTTTGAATTCAGCTTGATAACTTACCCATTAGAATTTGACAATTTTCTGCAGGGGTTAGTCCACACACATGCAACCAAAATCTATGAAATTGTACTCTAAGGTTCATCAATCAAATCTCTACACCATGTCTTGTTTTGATTGAAGAAGGCAATTTTAACCTAAGCACCATGCTTAATTTAAAACAATCTATGAATGTGTGTTGCAGCATACATTCAAACCAAAGCATAAGAACACAGATAAAGGAAGCATGAAAGCATGATCAAGCTATCATCAATAAGGGACATAAGCATGAGCATAAGACGGTGAACCTCGGGAACCTCCCGGAAGGGCTTTGTTTAATGTCAAAAGCAGGACTTACCAAGCTAGTGGGCAAGATGCAAGAGTTGACATCATCACCACACCAGGATAAGATTTGGTAGAGGAGGAACTTTACTCAGGATGCCCACATACCTCCCCCACACTTGAAGTTTGCATTGCTAAGCAACAAAACTGAAGTGTGTGGTGATCAGGCTTCCTTTTGTAAATGTTCCCTCAACAAAGCGTATCTAGGTGTTGCAGCTGATGTGGCTCACATGTTCATAGGCATCACCTATCCACCTTTCTTTTCAATCTCCACCTAAAAGGTTAGTGACCAAAAATACTCGAAGGACAACTTATCCTAAAAACATGTTCTTCTTTTATTCGGAAAGGGAAATACAACCTATGCTAATCCAGGCTATCTCTTGGGAGTGCTTTGTTTATTTAAGGTCATAAGCTCGACCATGGGAACTTCATCTCGCAACTATCGTTGGTGGTGTCATTCCTGTCTCACCATCAATCCTTGATGTATCAGTGAAGCTTTAGCTGCAAGGTTAGTGCCACAGTACACACACGAAATCTGATATGCTTATGATAGACATATACATCTACAACCAACCTTCTGAACTTTCTACAAAAGAGGACCATAAGGTGGTTGCAGCCCTCATGTGCTCGCGCACTAAGCATGTCTCGACTGAGAGGGACATGATGCGAGCATAGCCTGTATGGTGAATCAAGAATGAAGCTACCATGCTCGTGTGTAGAATCCTTTCCTCTGGACTCCAGAGTCAGTGCCTCGAATGGTTCCATGGCCCATGAATTCTCCATCTCAAGAGAGTCATCGTGGAAGCTCAAAGTTGACTCTCAATCATGATCGAAAGCAACGTGATACGGGCCAGTGGGAAGAGGCTGAAACTCGATCGAGAGTGGTGACGATCGTTCGCCTTCACAAAAGTGAAGAGAGTCTCCCGAGTCATTCTCATGAGGGGTAGAACATTCTGCAACCTTAATGAGAATGGGCTCGGATGATGCGAACGGAGATGTATGTATCATCTTCTCGAGTGGGTTTTGCTGGGGAAGAGGCTTTGCCATAGGATGTCCCGGACAAGGGGTAGCAGTGGCAGAAGCGACTCCCCTAAGCTTATCATCTAGGCTCCCTAAAGATGTGTCGGAGAGCTGCTCTAGAGGGGAGCCTAGGAGAAGATCGAGATCAAGGACATCGAAGATGTGAAAGTCTAGGCTAGCCTCGATCCCATCTATGATAAGTGGCACAGCACTTGCAATCCCCCGACATTCAAGAACGTGTCCAAAGGGACAAGTCTCGAGGAGCATGTCGGATGATGCTAGCGGAACCTTGCCCAAAAGAGTTTCCACTAAGTGCCATGGCAAGATGTTAACCTCCATGATGGGGTTACAATGGGCCTCTACGACAGTGCCTCTAATAGAGCAAGGGACAACCAGAGAAGGTGAGCTATTCCAAGTTGCCTCGGAAAATTGTGTCACTCTCTCTGACCATTCCTCTCTCATGGCCTCCTCAGGATATGCTTCGTCAGGAGGATCAGGAGGTAGAGGAGGCACCGCAGGCCTAAGGGAAGGTTCTATCAGAAGATTTTTAGAATGATCGGTATGGACAGAATAAGGATCCTCCCCTAATTGGGCATCAACAGAGTTCGAGGTGTCTGAAAGATTTATAGATGGGTCATCCTCGAATTTGCAAGTGAACACCGAAGGTTGAATTTCTTCATCCCTTGGCGTTCAGGGTTCGAAAGAGGGCTCAACAGACAAGTCTTGGGATTCGAAGATGAAGACTCGGACTTGGATGTTGAGGGGCTCTCATAGATAGGCTCGGATTCCTGGTGGAGTTTGGGCCCGACAGCATGGTGGTAAGTGGGAAAACTATCTAGGAGTTCCCTACCTTCAGTCGGATCCCTATGGAGAAATGGCTCTATAATATCAAGGCAACAAGCAGAGCGCTTGTTGAGACCGTCATAAAAGTTGCGGCGCAACTGAGAGTCAGGTATCCATAAAGGAGGTGCGCAATTGAGCAGGCATGAAAATCTATGCCAAGCGTCACCTATCGATTCCTTCTCTTTCTGCCGAAAACGGTGGATACGTTCCCGTAGAGCAGCAATAGGAGACAGAGGGTAGAACTCAAGATAAAACTTATCTCTAAGCTTCAGCCCAACTATCATTCATGCTACCTACGGAGCATGTGTACCATCGCTCCGGTTTCCCTACAAGGGAGTACGGGAACAACTTCCACATGAAGGTATCATGTGTCATGCTCGTGGTGGCAGAGCACGAACACAAGTACTCGAAATGACGCAGATGAGCATATGGGTTCTCGCTCGGTAACCCAGAGAAGGACATGTTCCAAACCACCGTGATGGTTCTAAGAAGGAACTCTAAGCCAGATGTGAGGAAAAGTAGCATAGAAGGCGGTGGCTCTGGGAGCTCACCCCTAGGGGTAGTGATGCTTTTACAGGAAAGTTTCACCATGGGTAACGGGGGTAAAGGTAGAACAAAAGAAACAAAAAGGATATCTGATGGGTAACAGGGGTGAAAGTAGAAGAAAACGAAAAAGGTAAATACGAGGACCATTAGGTTCAAAGATAGATACAGCAACCGATCCCCGGCAATAGCGCCAGAAATGATTGTTGGCGTTTCTTAACGTCACCACTAGTTGCGCACCTAGAGGGAGAGTATAAGAACAACCGGGTATACCGCAAGCACACAGAAATACCGCTGTAGCACTTCCGCAAGGAAGGAGAGTATTCCAAGGGTATCAAATCCAAGGAACGGTGTGTACTATCTCCTACTCTAGTATAGATGGTCCAAGGACACCAAACTCCAGCTGGGATAGATATGGGTTGAGAAGCACTTCCTTAAGGGACTTAGCTCTCAAGATGTATTCGCCGATCTCGCCGTCAGCGGGCGGCTAAAGACATCAAGGTGCCGGCAAGCGAGCCCAACTCGTTACGCGACGTAGACGGTTGACAAAGGGTCCAACAGGCTGTCACCACTGCGGCCTACCTCTACGTTACGATCGTCACGTGGTCTTGGCGGAAAACCAGGCCCGGACACCACGCCTGCATTCTAGATAAATACTATAGTGCGGTTACGTATGCTAGCCCGCTAACTACACTATAGCAACCGTATAGATACGGTCCCACGAACAAGGGAAAGCTCGGAAACAGATCTAGTCATTGAGCTACGGAGTAGAAAGGAAACTATGGATGCAACTGAACGAGTACATCGGACTTACTTAACTAAACAGGATCAGAGCATGCAAACAAGTATATGAACTATTGCTCTGGCTCTAAAGGATCGAAGCCTTGTGTCATGAAGAACACAAGCCTTAACTTATGAACGAGCCACGAACACAGGAACAAATCAATCATGCATGATGTCCACTATAGTCTAAATAAGAAATGCTGAAATACTCACTTTGATCTAAATGAAGAACAGGCATCCACGAGGACATCAACTCACTCCTCACCCTATCCTACCTAGCACTCTATTCACACACACAACTCATGGGAGAGGTGAGAACTCACCTCTCCAAGAGAGAATGAGAGGAGAGGGAGAGAGGGATGTGTCTCAAAATGGAACCCCTCCCCTCCTATTTATAGAGGAGGGGGTGGCTTGCCTTTGTGCTCCAAGTGCTCCACTTTTTCAGCTACCTTGGGCGCCTCCAATCACGTGGTGACACGTGTCAGTAAGAACCGGGCGAAACCGGGCCAAAACCGAAGAGAACCAGAGCATCCAAGGTGAATTGGTCGCTGAACCGGCACAACAGAGGGAGAACCGCCAAGTCGGGATCAGTCAATCAGCAACAAGCTGAACCGCCTCCCCACCTTGCCCCAGCGCGCGACGCATGGCGCGTCCGGGATCCTTCCCGCGCACGCTCCCGCTGCGGCCAGCGCTGGCCGGGTACGATCCGCGTGATGCCGCAGGCGGCTGCCGATGCATGCCACGTGGCCTGGGCGGGTCCGATCCGCACCCCTACGCCGCTTGCGTCATCGATCCGTGGTGGTGCTGCTGCTCCAATTAGCGATCAACACGTGGCAGAGTGAGGGCATGCACGCACGTGTGCTGCTGCTGCCCTGCGCCACTCGTGTGCCCGCGTGGCCTGCTCCGGTGACCCGCAGCGTGCGCGATGTGGGTCCGATTTGTCCTTTGTGTATCTCCTTCATACGAACTCTGATGTAGGCATATAATATGTCCATTTCGATCGGCTCGACGAGCCCGTCTCAATGGTGCTGTCCAAATTGGCATTTGAGGTTGTTTATGATGACGTCCTTTAATAGCCATTGGACTACTTGCTCTCAACTGTACCATTCGGCACGTATTTCGGTGCATTCTGCAATAAAAGCTAGAAACACCAACACTTGTGGAAATCATCAGTATCAAGTTCTATTCTAGTGTTGATGATCCTTTTACATTTATTTTAAGCAGGTATTGACGGTGTAAAAGCAGCACTTTTCGACCGTCAACAGGAATCCATGCCCGTTGGCCTTTCTCCTAACGGCCTGATGTTCATGGACTCGTTATGCCCTACTTCAAGCCCCTTCCCCATCATTTTCTTGAAGGACTTTTGGCCTCTTACGACCTCCGGGTCTATGATAACACCTTCACAAGGTCGATAGGTACTACCGGTTGGTAGGTCGCCTCAGCGCCCACTATCGGGTTCACACCCCCTGGCTCCTAGGTCCTACTACCTACTGGATCGCCATAACTAGGTTCCAATGGGACATGTTTGAGGCCAACAGCAAGGCCATTGATTACTTGTTTCATGCTCTCTGTGCCCCGGAGTTCGATCGAGTGTACGGAGAGAATGTGGCCGGAAAGATATGGCTTAAGCTCAGGAATGCTCATGTTGGCAATGCCCAGGTGCAAGCCCGTTTGTTTTCTACTTACCGGAGAGAGTACGAAAACTTCACTCATCTCCCCGGTGAGTCGACTGATGCTATGTTTCAGCGCTTCACCAGCATAGTCAACAACATGAGGGCCAATGTGACGGTGCTCCCATACACGGATCATGATCAAGCTATCAAGCTTTTGCATGCCCTGGATAGGTCCGTGTGGAGTGCCAAGGTCGAGGCCATTGAGGAGTCGAGTATGTATGATACCTTGTCGCTTGATGAGCTGTTCTCTAAGCTCAGGTCTTCGGAGGTTGATCGTGGCTTGAGAACCAGGAGCGAGCGCTCCACTGATCCTCATAGTTTGGCTCTTGTCTCAGGATCGAGGACTAATGCTAACTCTATTGGTTTTTCTTTGTCTTGTCTTGTGTCCATGCCAGATGAGGACTTTGAGGTGCTGAGCAAGGATGATCTCGTATTGTTGAGCAAGAGGTTTGGGCGGATGTACGAGAACCGCAAGAATGCGAGGAGAAGCTCGGGGATGTGCTATCGGTGCGGGAAGCACGGGAACTTCATCGCCGAATGCCCTAAAGCCATGGAGATCAAGAAACAAGGGCAAGCCCAAGCACGACTACAACAAGCACCGCTCCCGGAATGACTACAAGGACAAGCGCAAGGACAAGGGTGAGAGAAGGCCGAAGAAGAGCGGCGGATACAAGAAGAAGACAGCTCGAGCGATGGTTGCCGGAGTGAGCGACATCGACTCTACTTCCAGCGACTCTTCTTCTGGTTCGAGCAACGATGAAGAGCAAGATCGCGCAAGGACAAGCGGCACACGGGCAAGAACTTCACCGGCCTCAGCTTCGTTACACAAGGTGGATTTTGTGGCATGGCGCACTCCAAGAAGGGTGGGAAACATAGCTCGGACTCGAACTCTGACTCTGAGGAAGAGGTACGACATGATCCCAACTTCTTGCTAGAGGAGAATGCTAGGCTGAATGAGTTGCTTAATAACCGTGATGATGTGCTTAGGAAGACCAACAAGGAGAAGAGAGAGTTTAGGTCTTTGTTGGGTGATGCTATGGACAAGATAGTTGAGCTTGAGTCTTTGCTTGTTGATGCTAGAACTGAGATAGACTCTTTGAAAGTTGCTCATGTTGTTTTTGAAGAGGTTGATTGTGGTGATTGCAATGTTTTCTTGGCTGACTTGACTGCTCTCAAGGAGAAGCATGCCTCAACTCTTGAAGAACTAGATGTGCTTAGGATTGAGTGTGATGAATTGAAATCTAGACCTACTTTGTTAGGTGCTTGCACTTCTTGTCCTGTGTTGCATGCTAGGTGTTGACGCAAAAAATGGAATCAAGTTCTTCAACGGCAACATGCAACAGATCCCGGATGTAACAAGGCGTGCACCGACCGACTGACGCTGATCGCACGGAAAGAATATGTAACGTTAGATGTGGGTTAGATCGACTAGAGAACCGATGTGGATCTTCAACAAGTAACAGCCTGATCGACCGATACTACTGTAGAGCGAATTGGCTAGCCGGAGCAGCCGAAGTGCAAGTATGATCAAAACGGCTAGATCAGCCGACTTGATGACGTAGGCGAAGCGAGCAAAAGTAGAGCAAATTAAGCACTACGAGACAACAGTCGAAACCTGATCTGAATCGGTTGTATCATAGTGGAACAACACAGGAGTGAGATTTAGCCGATATGATGGGATTACGAGCTGGATAAATTGGTGATAAAAGCTAAATATACAAGAAAAGACTTGCAAACCTAGCTGATATCGATAAGTGGGAGACATGGGTACCCATGGGTCCCCACCGGCCAGGGTACCAGGGGTCCCTGACAAGTGGACCCGACCTTCCAGAAGCCTCGCCGACCTGCACAGTGGGCCCAACAACCTTATCCATGCCTCCGACGACTCCGGGCAACCTTATCAAGATCCCGGGAGATTCGCAGTACTTGGCATGCAAGTCAAGACATTAGGACGCGGTGTGCTGCCACCTGTAGGTCCGGGTATCACGGGATACTCCTTGTAATCCGGGAGATAGCTTCCCACAATTGTAACCAACCCGGACATGGGTCCACCGACCTTGAATGGAAACCCTAGTCCGTCCTCCCCAAATAAGGCGGCCTAGGACTCCATTCAAGAGGACATCTTCATCCTCCTCGCATAATCCACCACCACAACTAGACATAGGGTTTTACTCTCCGGAGGCCTGAACCAGTCTAAACCCTTGTCTCCTCGTGCTCATCACCCTAGTCGCCTCGTTCCGAGTTCACCACGTGGACTACCACCTACGCTCTTAGTTTCTGAACCCCTCCATTAACCTACAAACTGCTTGGGTAGCCCCCTTGCAGATCTGTCTAGGTCTCACCCCCTGACAATTGGCGCGCCAGGTAGGGGTGATCGGGTACTTGCTGTGCAGCATGGTGGCTCGATCTGGTGTTGTCTTCCCGGCGAGCATGGCGGCCATCCTCGCCAACCCCATGGAGATCTGCTTTGGATCCTACACGACGACCTCTCCTGTCCCGGCGGCCGCAGCTCCTCCAGCGACCGTGGGGCAGATCACAACGGCGCCGCCGCCTGCTTCTGATCTAGTATCGGAGACCCACCATCCTAGACCCTGTGACCTTGTTCAGGGGATGGAGCACGTCATCGAAATGACGAAGGAGACCTTGGAGATCTGCATGAGCGAGCTCAACGCTCGGCGCAGATGGTGCTACGTCACGATACGTTCCCCTTCGGCATGCAGTCTTCACCTGGCCTTCACCTCAGCCAGCTGTCCACGCCCTCCCAGATCCAATCTGGGCGGCAACCTTCCGGCGACCTAAGCCTGCACCTCGCGCCCGGTGAGAACCTCTTGACGTGCCTTGCACCTATCACAAGGGTGCGAAGCACACCCTCCGCGGGTGCTGCCTGCGAAAGAAGATCGACCAAGAGCACCCCCGCCGTGCTAAACGACCTACCCAATCCCCGGACTGTGGTGAATTCCAGAAGGTCCGGGTTCGCGTCTCCCCCAACGACTCGGACATCGTCTTCCGCCAAGTGCTCGTGGTCTTCGAGAACGAGCCACCCCGTGTCGACGTGATGAACTCCTAGGAGGCGGCGCGCATCCAAGGCAATGCCCTGCGTGCCTAGTAACGTGCGGAAGAACAGCGCCGCGCGGTCCCTCCTTGCACTCGGGACCTGCGCATGGAGTTTGAGGAGGTCGGGATACCGATGTTCAACAGCCCCCATGCCAACCTGGGTGCTACCATCACGCAACTCCAGCAAGCTCCATTGACGCCAGAAGCTAAGCAAGCTATCGCGTACCTCCCGCCTTGGTGGAGGAAAAGAGTGCGGCCTCTAAGGCCGCTACGTCTTCATCGACGTGCCACTCACGCAGCCGGTCCCATCGACCTCAATGCAGAAACCTCTACCATATTCGGGAGAGGTCACCCAGCACAACCCTGAGTAGCCCAACCAGCAGCCTAACGCTGCCAACGGTGGCGACCTCCGCGTCAACCTCGATGCCAATAGCCGCACCCGCGACGTGCGTGGCTCGTCGACCAGTGCCACCGCGAGCGCGAGGAGCGGGAGCTACTACATCGTGCAGAGTTCGATCATGAGTACGTCCCCCCTGGCGCCGTCCACCGCATCATGGAGCGCAAGCAGCGCGACCGCCATGACATCGAGAACCGTCGACATGTCGCGTACAACACCGAACACGGCAACCCAGGGGATGCCCAGGGCAACCGGGATCGGTAGCCGCGCTCCCAGGTCGTCATCCCGAAGCGCAGTGTCCACTCTGCCCCCAGAGATGCTGCCCCAGCTAGAGGCACCGGCGACGACCTAGACTGTCACCGCCTTCCCGGTGCTGGCTCCCCGACTCAAGTCGGTGGACTAGCCTGAGAACTTCAAGCCCAACATCAAGGAGTACGATGAGCGCTCCGACCCTAACATCTGGCTGTCGACCTACTACATCGCCAACAAGGCGGCTGGCGGCGGCTTCGACCACATGGCGGCCTACTTACCGTTGGTCATGGGCAAGGCCCCCTCGCTATGGCTCAACTCTAGCTGTGCATCAAGTCCTGGGCAGACTTGTCCCAGGCCTTCACCTCCAACTTCCAGGCAACCTATGATCATCCGGAGGACACCTTCAACCTCGGGGGTCGTCATGAAGCCCAAGGAGCGACTCCGCGACTACAACAACCGGTTCTTCGAGAACCGCAACCAGTGCGTTAGTGTCAGGGACCACCAAATCGTCGAAAGCTACAAGAAGGGCATCAAAGATCGCAACCTCTTTGAGAAGCTCCATGAATCTGGTGCCACCACCGTCAAGGGCCTCATGGACGTCGTCAACAAGCTCATGGACTAGTTCGACGCCGACGCCCTCGACATGTTTGGCGCAGTAGGGGATTCCAGCTCCAAGCTCTGCAAGCAACCTTCTGAGGTCCTAGCGGCCGAAGAATGTCGACCTTCGACCTTCAACCAGGAGGAGTTCGACGCGACACTCGACAGCCTTTCAGGGTTCCATGAGGGATCTACTCACACTCTCCGCGAGTGCTCCCAATTCAAGAAGGCCTTCAGCACCCCTATGGACCCCAAGCGCTCTAGGAACGATGGCGGTTGCCGTGACAACCGCCCCTACAACAGCAACTACCACCGCGACGACCAGCGAGACCGATGTGATGACCGGCGCTACGACCGACGCGATAATCGCCGCGACAACTGCCACGACGACCCACCTCCAGAAGCTCGCCGCGACGAGGGCTACCTGCCGCCCCCACCTCTGACAGGCAACCCCAATGGGCCCTTCTAGCCTGCGACCCGCACAATCAACATGATCGTTGGGGGCCTCAAGTCCCACATCAGCAAGACGCGCTACCGCAAGGACAAGCGCGAGGTCCACCTCGTCCACACTCAGCCAACTGCGCCTCTGTGTTGGTCTGAACAGTCGATCACGTTCTCTAGAGCGGATCACTGGGTCCACATCCCAGATCATGGATCCTACCCACTCGTCGTCGAGCCCACGGTAGACGGGGCCTTGCTCTCCCGGACCCTGATCGATGGGGGAGCGGGCTCAACATCATATTCATTGAGACCCTCAAGAAGATGAACTTCGACTTTGATAAGCTCACGGCGTGCGACGAGCCCTTCTACGGCATCGTCCCTTGGAAGGCGGCCTACCCCCTGGGTCGGATCTCCCTCCCTGTCACCTTCGGTATCGAGGAAAACTTCCGCATGGAGTACCTCAACTTTGAGGTCGCCAACTTCAAGTCCTCCTACCATGCGATCCTAGGTCGCCCGATGCTGGCCAAGTTCATGGCCATCCTGCATTACACCTACTTGGTGTTAAAGATGCCAGTGCCAAACGGGGTCCTCTCTGTCCTCGGGGACCTCATAGTCTCCTTCAAGTGTGACTCGAGGCCCGACATCGCTGCACTCCGCTGCGACGCTCTGCAGTCTTGGTCGCTGAGGCCGAGAAGGTCGCTCCAAGCGACCTATCCATCCCGAGGCGCACACCGCACCGCCTCGGGCGCCGCACCTCCATGAAGAAAGTCTGTCTCGGCCTGTCCGACCCAGAGAAGACGGTGGTGACTAGCGACGGCCTCGACAAGAAATAGGAACTCACGCTCACCAGCTTCCTCCGGGATAACACGGACATATTCGCATGGAGTCCATCGGATATGCTAGGTGTCCCCAGAGGGCTGGTTGAGCACTCCTTGGATGTAAGCAAGGCGGCCAAGCCTATCAAGTAGAAGCTTCGCCGCTTTGCTAAAGATCGCAAGGACGTCATTAGGGTAGAAATAATAAAGCTCCTAGCTGCCGGATTTATCCGCGAGTGTAAAAATCTGGTTTGGCTCGCCAACCTGGTGCTTGTACCCAAGAAAACCGGTAAATGGAGAATGTGTATCGACTACACCGACCTCAACAGGCACTGCTCTAAAGACCCCTTCCCTCTTCCACGCATCGACTGTGTCGTGGACTCCACTACCGGAGCGCCCTACTATGCTTTCTCGACCGCTACTTAGGTATCACCAGATAGCCTCAAGGTCTCCGGATCGAGACAAGACGGGCTCATAACACCGCGGTATCTCTCACTACGACCATGACCTTCGGTCTCAAGAACACCGAGCGACCTACCGTAAGGCCATCCAGTGTTTGGAATCCCAGATCGGCAAGAATGTAGAAGCCTACGTCGATGACGTGGTCGTCAAGATGACCCAAGAGGACAAGCTCATAGCCGGCCTCATACAGACCTTCGCTAATCTTCGCCACTATCGCTAGAAGCTTAATCCAGAAGTGCATCTTGTGTCCCGTCCGCAAGCTCCTCGGGCTTCATGGTCAGCAACCGGCATCGAGGCGAACCCCACCAAGGTGGATGCCATCCGCAAGATGAAGCGCCCTACCGGGAAGAAGGACGTCATGAAGCTCACCGGCATGATGGTGGCCCTAGGTCGATTCATCGCCAAACTTGAGAGAAAGGCACGCCCTTCTTCAAGCTGTCAAGAACGCGACAAGTTCGCGATGAGGAGGTGGACCAAGCCCTGAGCAACTCAAGACCTTCCTTACGCCGCCCGGTGATGGTGCCCCGACACCCAAGGAAACACTCTTCGCTCTACATCTCCGTGACCACCCTTTGTGGTCAATTCGTCGTGGCGAGCGACCAAGAGGGCAAACCCTACCCTATCCAACGACCCATCTACTACGCCGGTGAGGTCCGCTCGCAGCAAGACCAAGTACACCCAGCCATAGAAGATGCTCTACGCCTACTCGTCACCTCGCAAGCTCCCACTACTTCCAACGCACAAGATCAAGGTCTCGGCCTTCCCCTTGGCGAGATCCTCCGCACGCCGCGACACCACGGGGCCGCGTCAAGTGGTCCATCGAGCTAGGCGAGTTCGACCTAGAGTTCTGCCCACGGCAGGCCATCAAGTCCTAGGTCATCGCTGACTTCGTCTCGGAGTGGACAGAGATCCAGCAGCCTCCACCGTCGGAGCGACCTGAGCATTGGAAGATGTACTTCGATGGTTCCCTGAACCTCAGTATGGTGCAGCATTTTCATCTCCCCAAGGCGACCACCAAGTACGCCCCGCATCCACTACAAAGCGTCCAACAATGATGCTGAGTATGAAGCCCTCATCCACGAGCTATGCATCGCCATGTCCCTGGGGATCAAGCGCCTCATAGCGTACGGTGACTCCAAGGTCGTCATCGACCAAGTCAGCAAGGACTCCAAGGCCAAGAAAGATACGATGGATGCCTACTGCGCCAAGGTGTGCAAACTCGAGGGTCACTTCGAGGGACTTGAGTTCCATCATGTCTGCCGCAACAACAACGTCGCGGCCGATGTTCTCTCCAAGCTAGGCTCCAAGCGCGCGCTGGTCCCGGCTGGCGTATTCGTTCATGATCTACGAAAGCCTACCATCAAGCTTCTCTCCGACCCAGAGTCACCAGCTGATGAAGTGACCTCGCCTAGAGGTCATAATGTCCTCATGACTGAGGCTGAAGACGACTGGCGCCTTGACATCCTCGCCTTCATCCTCGAGCACCGAGTCCCTGAGGAGAAGGCGGAGCGTGAGAAGATCACGAGGTGTAGCGCCAACTACATCGTCGTTGGCACAGAGCTCTACCGGAGGTCCGCCTCCAACGGAGTACTGATGAAATGCATCCTGCAATCTGAGGGCCTCAGGCTCCTAAACGAAATCCACGGCGACGAGTGCGGAAACCATGCCTCTTCTGCTAACTTAGTAGGAAAAGCATTCAGATCCGGCTTCTACTGGCCTACTGCCATGGCCGACGCTCAGGACCTTGTCCGGCGGTGCAAGGGCTGCCAGTTCTTCGCCAAGCAACAACATATGCCGGCTCAGGCCCTACGGACCACCCTCCATCTTGGCCCTTCGCAGTGTGGGGCCTCGATTCCGTGGGACCCTTCAAGACCACCCTTGGCGGGTACAAGCACATCATCGCGGTGGTGGACAAGTTCACCAAATGGATCGAGGTCAGGCCTGTATCCAGTGTCATGTCAAAAGAGGTGGCCAAGTTCATTGAGGAGATTACCCACCGCTTCGGGGTCCCCAATAGGATTGTCACCGACCTTGGCATAGCCTTCACAGGGGCTAACTTCTGGGACTTCTGCCAAGACAACCTGATCGACGTATACTACTCCTCGGTGCGCATCACTGTAATGGCAGGTCGAGCGGGCCAACAAAGATGGTCCTACAGTCATTAAGGATCGCATCTTCGATGATACATCACCCTATGCAACTAGGTGGCTCGCAGAGCTCCCCCACATCATCTGGGGTCTCCCGGACCCAAGTGTCTACCACGGAATATTCACCATTCTTCCTAATCTACGGGTCAGAGGCCATTCTCCCCACCGACGTCGCCTGCGGGGCCCCTCGCATCCAGCACTTCAAGGAGGGCGGGCGGAGGCACAGCTGTCAACCTCAGCAACCTCGAAGAGCACCATGTGGCCGCGCTCATGCGCCACACCCGCCATGAGCGGCAACTACGTCGCTACCACGGCCGCAACGTGCGGGAACGTTCCTTCAACGTTGGTGACCTAGTCCTATGGTGGATCCAGAACACCAAGGACATGCACAAGCTCTCATCACCGTGGGAAGGCCCCTTCATAGTTAAGGAGGTCATTGGACCGGCGACCTATCGCCTCCAATGGGCGATGGCCGTGGCGTCCGAACCCTCGAACATCGAGCACTTACGTTGCTTCTATCCTTAGGAGCCTTGTATCACAATAAAAGCTATGTACTCTATCCTTTGTAATTCATAGTCAATAAATATAAAGATTCCCTTTCGGCAGTCCTTATGTCGACCTACTGTCTCTCTTTACCTTTTGTTCACTCCTCCCCCTCGACACGCTCGGGGGCTTGGTTTAAAGTCGGACCCGATGCACTCGGGGGCTTGGTCTTAAGACGGGCCCTTCACGCTCGGGGGCTTGGCTTTGCCAACCTAAGGGTCGTATGACCTGGGGGGTTCCACCTTTTCCTTTTTGCAAGTGTTTCCCTTACTACAGCTCTTATGCCTCTTATAAGTATTCTTAAGTCATGAGGTTGTGAGACCTTGGGTCCAAGGCCCCCCTCCGCGTGCCGGCTGCATGTAAGCCTCCACGCTGAGCCGTGCAGTCGGTAAGCCGTTCCTCCACTGAGTTGGGTTAGCGGAGGGAAGGGTCTTGTAGCCTCATTACTTTTGCGTTCTTATAACAAGTGTCTTAGCCAAAATAAGGGACGACGCTGATTAATTAAAACGACCTTTCACTCATGCAAGGTTTTTCTTACATCAAAAGGGTCTATGACCTATCTGTATTAACAGTCTGGTACATTCTAAGTTACAAATTCAGAGCTCTAGCATCTTGACGATCTCCTCCGCGGTGACCTGGACATCTTCAGCGCCTACCAGTGGTGCCAAGTTGATCTCCTCAGCGACCTTCTGAAGGTTGAACACTTTTTGTTGCCAAGCTCCTGTAAAAATTTGAGCAAAAATGGAGCACCGAGTGAAAAGTTATGCCTGTTTTAAGGAAGGTATCTCAACCTATGATTTCGTAAAAGGCACAACTGTCGTGAAAAGCAACAAGCGCTAGGGTAAAACGTCCTCCTAGTGGTGGCACAAACAAACACAGGGGCACGATCCTCCCTGGTAGTAGATGCAAAGCAATAGGTATTCGCCAGATAATGATTCAAGGATCAAGTATGCGATGCAAAAGCGATTAAAGCGGCTTGCAACCTATCTAGGGCTTGCACGGCGAGAGTTCACACAAGGCGGCTAGCGATGGCAAATCGAGTAATGTGGTGGCTAGACTTGTTGTATGGCTAATGGTGGATGGCCTAGCGGTGGAAACAAAAAACAAATGACGGCGCGTTGAACTACGATGACGAACACAACCTAAACCAGCAACAAGACTCGACCACGGACACAAACTCAACAAAGCAATCTGCAAACGAAATTACAAGGCTAAACAAGGCGGTAGGACAGCGGAAAAGTAAATATTTTTGGTGTTTTTGTGGATGATAGGTGATGAAGACAAACAAATCTAAAGGGGAACACGAAAGTACCTCACGGGAAACCTAGGAATCTGATACCAAATGATAGGCGATGGCCCGATCTTTCGAGAGGTAGAGGATAAGTCGATTGGTGGAGACTCGACGCGTTGGCGATCTTGGCTTCGAATCAACACACGATTCGGACCCCGCAACTGTTACACCACTGCTCCGTTGGTTATCAACCAAGAACAACTTGATTGACCTCGCCACGAAGGCTTTTCCCTGCAAGCGAATCGAGGACACAAGCAAGAAAGTTAAACATAATCGACAATTGCAAATATGGATTGAAGCAAAGAGTATGGGGTTCAAGTTTCTGATCACAAAGGACTAATTCGACATGGTGACGAACAAGAATTGGGGCCCCGAATCACAGAAAAGACCTCGGTGATGCAAAGGGCTATGACGAAAGTTTGATCCTCGACGGAAATCACAAACCTATTAAACAAAACCCAAGTATAAATGACGGCGGCTACTGAGTTTTAACCCCTAAGGGGCAACCTAGGGTTGAGGGGGTGACCAGGGGGGGCGTCCTCAACCTGGGCTTAAGGCCCAACACGATTCACGGCCCAAATGGCCCAAAAAGGTGATGCAGCACCTTGTCGTGCTGACACAGCATGATCCACGAACTTTATAGAGCTGGGACCAGAACCAAAACGACGGCGGCGTCGTCCCCTTTCCAACGCATCATTATACGCCTCGTTTCGATGCCGGATGAGAGAGATATCACCAAAACCGTGCAGGGATGTCGGCTGAATCGGAACCGAACGTGGCAGCTGAGTTGGAGACGACTTGTAGCGTGGGAAAGGACGTGGCGTGCACGTATCCAGCGTGGCGATGTCCTCATCACATGTACAAATGGGGAGCTAGCCCGTGACGACCAACACTCTGCGAAACTAGACTTTAGACTCCTACAGCAAGTACCCCAGCATGGAGGGTTCCAAAGGATCCAACAAGTCACTACATGGACCTACCTCTATCGTTACGAGGGTATGCTCATAACTAACGTAGCTGACAACCCTGTGCACCATGTCTGCGTTGCTGCTAGACTTCACCCGGCCCGGGCTATTGTGACCCAGGGTGAGAGCCACTAGAAGCTGGTCAACTTAGACCGAGTACCGTAGCTTGAACACAAACCTCATGCAACACTCTCATGCCATCTAATAAGATCAACTAAGGCTAGACATACGAACGGATACGAACTCTCTTATGTCTAGTCAATAAAATCAAAGGGTCATGTTCGTGAAGAATACGAGCCTCTAACTTATGAACAAACACATAAGGAATGAGTTTATCACCCTTCAAGTGGATCAAAAGGTAGTGTTCATGAAGAACACAAGCCTCTAAATGATGAACAAAGGATGAACTCAAGAACATATCAAGCATATGATCTACCATGACTTTATATGAAATAACTGAATAACTGAAGTAGATCAAAGTCATCCAATGAAATAAAGATAAAAGAGAACTCATACCTAGACTCCAAAGAATGACTTGGAACCTGAAGAAGAGCTACTCTAGCCTACCCCCTAGCCTTGGAAACTAAAAGTGAGAGGAGAATGAGAGAGTGGTGTGTGTGAAATGGGAGCCCCTCCCCTTCTATTTATAGGCAAGGACCAGGCTTGCTCGGAGCACCAAATGGCCTCAAAACACCCGAGGATGCAGCAAGTGACCAATGAGCAACCACCACGTGGAGAGCCAGGATGGACGGCCACTAGGTCGGTTCGGCCGATCCTAGGATCGGCCGGCCCCCTAGGGTCGCCTCCTGGCCTGTGTTTTCTTTAGGTGGCTAACATGTGGGCCCTTTGATCCTTCCCCGTGCATGCCAAGTTTCCTGATAAGTTGGAGCTCTGGTGGGCCCATGGATTCTTGTGAAGTCCATGTGTCACTCTCTGATTCGTCGGTGAGTGCCTCCCTTGGATCAATGATGTGGAATGCCATGTGTTTCCTTGGTGGCAGCCACCTCCTCAGCTGAGTTGGCATGGTTTCTCCATAGAAGGTGGGTTTCCATCTCTTTTAAGGGGTATTTCACCTACATACAAATAATCTCCAAGGACAAGTGGAACTACATTATTCAAACCAAAATGCAAGTAAATAATGCATATACCTCCATTTATGTCAGAATATTGAGGGCTGAAAGTAGTACTTAGCAGCCATCAACAAACTCCCCCAAGCTAACCTATTGCTTGTCTCGAAGCAAGACATTAGAGACTTAGGTTGGTTGATCGAGTTGCTACAATGTTGTATTCTCAACTTATGGCAAACATACAAGAAGGTACTCTACCAAGAGTTGAACAAGTTGGCAATGTTCTTACCTTTCACCGATGACGTGGGGCATATAGCTTCACCCTACCGTAGGCGGTTGAGAGACAAAATGGTTATATAGCAATGCATAATCACTCATACCTTGATTAGCTATCCATCCCGAGGTTTTGCAAATTTTTCAATAGAAAATCGTAGTTCCTCAAATGATACTCTCGCTCGCTCAAAGGTGTATGGTTCCTCACCAAGGCATTAATGTTGCCTTTCTTCACATCCTACTCCTAATAGGCTTATGTGGAGCTGTAGGTAGGAAGAAATGTGGCATACTTGTCTCTCATATTTTGCTAAGTCAAAACTGGATCATTGGAAGAAACAAACATACATCCCGATCAAGATGTGCATATGTGTGTGATGGATATGAGCATGGCAAGGTGGATACTAGGCTCGAAATGGGTGCTAGATATTACCATGCTTTATATGAGGAAATGAGGGATTGATGGTAAGGTGGACACTAGCCCGAGTAGGTACTAGTTATTACCATCTATATGGTGGAACTCTTTCTCTTGCACATATCAATCCTTTTTCTCCTATTTAAAATTTTTCAAGACTTGGGCTAGCTCTCTTTATTTTATTTTGCCATGCTTTTGAGCATGCTTTTCTTTCTTTCTCTCTTTCTTTTTTCAGCTAGCCCTTTGTCTCTATTGGAGATATTTGAGAGGGATGAATGATACAAAGATACATAGAGTTTTATTTGTGGAAGAATGCATAAGCAAATGGAACAAATGATGAATGCTAACTTCCAGTGTAGAAGTTTAGCATGAACGTGTACGTGATCTTGATCAGGGGAGTATGAGTTCTAACAAGGGTCACAACAATTTGACAAAGCTCAATGAGAGGACAAGCTGCATATGTGGAGGCTTAGAGCTAGAATCTACATATGGCCTTGGATGGGAAATTCTCATCATTGAGGAACTCATCATGTTTTGATTTTTTCAAAAGGAAAACTCAATGTCAAGCATCACTAAGCACAAGATCATAGCACTCTATTATACCATATCATGTCTCACAACAACTTAGGCAAGGATCATGCTTTTTGCTACCCACAGTTTTCAAGCTAAGGTTTGACCATGCAAGCCAACAAACTCAAAACCTAGGTAGGATACAAAGTTGTAAGCAAGACATACGAGGAGAATAAACAGAACAACTATTCATCATTTCAGCCATAGAGGCAAAGCATTCTTACTATGCATATCAAAGCAAACTAAGCAAACGATGATGGTGAAAACAAATAAATATTTTTGGTCTTTTTATTTTTGCAGATTTTTTTAGGTTTTCATTTATAAGATATTCTGAAAACAAAGGAAGATACAAGTTACCTCAGGATGGGGGTCCTCCCCTGTTAGCTTCAGGCTCATTGCGGAGGAGGGAAGAAAAATCCCTAACTCGCGTAGTAAGCCCTCTGCTCCTCCATGTATCACTGCTGGTTCTGCTGCATGGCTTTGATCCTTTCACCACCGACGCCACGCCGAGGTAGACTCGGCGTGGGTGTTCGTCTCCTCCAATCCCGTGACTGGGCGATGAGCTCTCCCATGCGCGCGAGCATCACGTCACGTGCGGAGGCCGTCGGAAGGACGAAGATGGAGGTGGACCACCGGAGCTGGAACTAGTGGGTGTAGCCCACTGAGCACTGCTCGCACTCGCCCTAGCAGCACCACTCGCACTCGGCTGGTTGGTGGGCTGATCCCAACCAGGAGCATATCCAGGGGTAACCCCGAACATGTACCCCGAAGGGGCCCCTCCTGCCACCGGTGGTGTAGCAGGCTGTGGCTGTGGCTATGGTGGTGGTTGTGACTGCTGCTACTGCTACATGTGTGCTCTCTTCGCCGCGCTTTTGGTGGACCTGCCTGAAACACTAGCACGACGGCTTTCCTCTTGTGTAACAAGGGGAATGGTTAGTGACTCCGAGCTATACAATCGAAGCCTCGGGTTAGGTAACGGGATTTGATTTGCATAACCCAGAAAGAAGAAAGTCAAAGAATCCTTTGGGCCCCTCTTGAGTATATGCCCGTGGATCAAGTATGCCTCATCAATGAGAACTCGGGGCGTCCCGATGAAGGGCTCGGGATTCCCGCTAAGAACCCCGAGTCTGAGAGCAATACAAGTCACCAAAGACGTACACTCAATAGGACCTATCATCTTGAAATTCATCATCCACTGCCGAATCATAGCTTTAACGGGAGAGACCTTGATCTAGTTAACAGCGACGTATAATAGCATCATCTCATCACTGCGCACGGGCCGAACATCCTCTCGTGGAAAGAGAGTAATGGCGAGCCACTTGTGCCACAAACAGAGAGTGGGATGTACGATATTATTGCATCAAGGTACAAACTTGCCACTGTAAACAAGACCAGAGATGTCTGCCCAGAAAGAGTCTCGAACAAAACCCTCACAAGCCTTCTTCAGAGAAACAGCACCTCGAGGACTAAAACCAAGGAGACGACTAAGTTCCTTCCAAGAAACACGATAATCGGTCCCAAAAAGACAAAACTGAATGCCATCCTGAATCTCGGTAATGGAGCAAAGAAACTGGATGGTGAGGGGCCGAGAGCCAAGCTCGAACCGGCGCAAACTCGTCCCAACCAAGAGCATGCCAAATAGAAGCGAACTCGAGATTCATACCTATTTTCTCCATGAGAGCCGGGTCGAAGTCCCTGGTGTGGGCAAAGACTCGGTCCTTTAGGAGAGCATAGGCTTGCACCTCTCGAGTGCCCTGCAAGCGAGGTAGGGGTGTCATTGACGACCTCCTCCGCGCTTGTGGCTCGGCTTGCTCCTCTTGCTCTTCTTCATAATCCATCATCGATGGCCTCGGCATCAGCTCAGTGGGGGTGGATGAACTCGCGCTTGCCCGCGAACGGGAGCGTGTCACCCTCCGGAGAGTGTTCGACGCCCAATTCATGCTAGCACAACAAGGGACAACAAGAGCAACTCGGTGATGGATTAGTAAAATCGAATGAAATTCTTACTATGACAACCCGCCCAGGAAAATACTGTACTATCGCCTAAGCCAATCCACTTTGGTCATTAAGCAATAATAAAGTATCATCCTGCGTTAGTTGCGGGTTAACGCCGTGAAATCACTTACATAGCAACAAGGACCGACAAATATGCATTGAAACTCACCAGGCGAGTCCAGAGTACAACACAGATTAACATCCAAATCTGCTCAAGGGTTTAATTATTACAAACCAAAAGTACTTGACAGACAACCAAGTTCGTAGTTTCAAAACAATGAATTAAACTAAATCATGAGGAGCATCACAGAGGCCTGCCATGATGCCTTCATTCATCGCCTTCCACCCACTCCAGCTCCCACCAAAGTGATCTCTCCGTGCCACATCAACAAAAGCATTACCGGAACAATGAGTTAAAGCAAGGCTGACTATACTAATACTCGGCAAGACTTACCCGTCAGTGACAACTACATCACCAACTCTAGACGTGAAAGGCTTTCTGGCCAGTGGGGTTCTTTTGAAAAGCAACAAAGAGTATGTCCTTACTTTCAAGATTTTAGCACGATTCTAGTTGATTACTCTTTTCTAAACGAGCAAGCTATTGCAAGCATAAGTTGTGCAATACAATTAATCAAGCATAAATATTCACAAAGTTCCATCATTAGGGATACCATGGCCAGTCGGATAAGTAGTCTCAGATAATGGTGAGAGGCCGACAACCGATTGATTTAAACCTTGCAAGGTAAACCTAAACACACGGGAGGTGCCCTCACTAAGAGTTCACCAACCGTGGTTCCGTCATTCCTGATTGGGATCGATGTTACGCCTTAAGTACAAGGTTTACTAGGCTACGCCCCCAAGGTCGCCAGTCTCACCGATGTACTGTGTGGCCCGGGCGCAACCCTAAGATTAGTAGCGCAAAGTTCCCTGCGCCTCATTTAGGTACTAGGCTTTGTGCCCATTTCGACAAGTGTTTAGTATGTTCAAACACTTAACCCACGAAAGCCATTGGACCGAGCCCACATCCCATGCTCTTACCACATGAGCAATCCATTTATAAAGATCTTATGATTCCAACATAAGAACCTATTCTCATGATGACAAGTATCACTCGACTTGTAACGGTCCTATAGCATAGCAGCTATCGACCTAGCATACTAGTAAAAGACATAGGTACCTAGGGATCAATGCATCTAGGGTTTCATCTCAACTCCCGAATGTAAATGCACAAACATCCATAGATAGTTGCATAAATTTCCAAAACACTTAGGTTAATGCACCGGGCTTGCCTTCGTCGAAAGTTAGCCTGGGGTCCTCGGTGTCCTCGCCACTTCCACGCACTGCAGCTCCGCCGCTCCTCCTTCCTCGGCTTCCCAGACGAGTGCGTAGTTACCGTCAGGTAGTTCTACATGGAATGCAATGCCGGGTTCAGGTGGAGTGAGAGATTAATTATTATATCCAACTCTTGTTGGCCATATTCACCTTGACAAACATTTAATTAGTAATTTTTTCATTAAAAGTCGTTATATAGGAGGTTTATTCTTTTAATCTTTTCAATAGTGACTGCACATATTTAAGCAAATGACACTATTAAATCACACAAAAGCAAGGGTGTATTGTGTAGCCCCTAATTAAACTAACCATCATGTTAATAAAGTTATTAAGGAAGTAAAGGTGATTTTTCCAATTAAACTAAATAGAAGGCTTAAATGGATTTCAAACTTTTAACTATGAAATAAATTATAAAAACAGAGCCAAAGGTATATTGCTTGGTCCTAAGGACCCAAACATACCTGGTCCAAGGTTTGAATTTAAAAGAGCTATAAAACCTATATATCCAAAAATAGCATTTCCTAGCTATATATATTATGAGAAATGCTTAAATGAATAAACAAAGCACTTCTGCACCCCAACTCAATCCTACAACATCTCTATCCTAAAACAAGCCTAGGAAACCAGTATGCACATCAACATCACATTTGAAATTTGAACTATGCATTTAAATGTAAATCTAAGCATAAATCAATATTAAATATTTCTAGCAGAGATAAAATCATGATAAATACAGGAAAGTTGAATCTAGGCATAACGTTAACATAGCCACAAGTTAAGTACAAAAATCTATTTACATTTTGCTACAAAAATCATTAAGGTAGAAATAGCATAAAGGCAAAATAAATCATATAAAACAATATGTTCAGCAACTTTGTGCAAATTTTTTCCCAGAGCCTACAAATGATATAACTAGAAACATATCCAAAATTTAGCTCCACAACCTTTATAGATTTTGAACTACAGCAAAAAGGTGTCAAACTCAATTTGAATTTTCATTCAAAATCTATAAGTCAAAACTATGGTCATGCTTTGTAGAAGTTGTAGGTCTAGCCTCACTGAATACAAAAAAATTGGTTTTGCATTTTTCTGATTTTTCTACGAATTTCTAGGATTTTTCCAAGTTGCTGGACTAACTTGCTAGGAAACTAAGTTAAAGAGTCTTACAAGTAGGTCCCTAGTTCACAAATAGGTCCCTGGACCTTCACAACCGTACCCTCCGGCGGTGGGGTGAGCTCGTCGGTGGCAAACTACGGCCGGAGGAGATGAACAAGCGGCACAGGGCTTCGATTGAACTCACCACGGACCGATTGGTGGTGGTAGCGCGGCCTGCGGTGGCTCCGGCGGGCGGCGGCGCGAGACCACTGCGCGCGGCCGCTCGGCTCGAACTCCGACGAGCGCAGCACACACGGGCAACAAGCGGCCGTGCGAGCCGCAGGCCCTAGGTGAGGTGTTGAGGAGCTTGGCGGCGGATAGGCGGAGGTGCTCGTTCACCGCGGCGGCGGCAATGGCGAGCGGCGGAGGGCGTGGCGCGCAGGAGGAGAAGGGCTGCCTTTTAGGCGACCCGCGCGGAGGTGTGTGAGCTACGCCTCGATGCGAGGGAAGGCGAATCAAGTCGAGGCACGGCGCGGCGAGGGCGATCGCCGCCGGCGGCAATGGCGGGCGGGCCGGCGGCGCCGGCGTCGGCCACGCACGGGAGGAGCGACCGAGGGGATTTCGCTCGGCGCGCGCTGGCATGATGATGGTGCCGCCTCGGCCGGCCGGCGCGAGGGGGACCCAGACGCCGAGGGGGCGGCGGTCAGCGCCGCGCCGCGTCAGCCGCTGAGCCACGAGCGCCTTGCTCCTTTTATTTCAACGCACCCATGTTCACAAGTGATTTTCTCCAAATTTTGAATTGAAACTTCAAAAAGTGTAGATACCAAAGTTGTAGAGGGTCTAACCATATACAATTCTTGCAAAGGGTGGTAGGGGTTTTAAGGCTCGGTTTGACTGGGAACGGCATGCCAATATGAAGATTTTCCCGGCACGGTCAATGAACATTTCTCTGCGTTGACCGAGTTTTTGGAGGTTTTCCCCTTAGAATTTGAAATGCCAACCTGAAGATGAATCAGGTCCCTCTAAATTCTACACAACTTTTACATTGGCAGAATTTTGAGTGTTTAGACAAAAATTGGAGAACGTGGCCAAAGTTCTAGGGTAGGGTATTGACATTAAGGGGTTTTGACCCCTTTAGCTAGGGTTTTGACCAAGGTAGCTAGTGTTGACTTGTCTAAGGTGTTCATGGGGGAGTGTTAGTGAGGTTTTCGAGGTGATGACCTAGGTTGACCATGATTTGACCATAGGCAACAGGTTTGACCAGCACTTAGGGTTAATTAAAAACCTAGGACGTCACAGCCTACCCCCCTTGAGCGGAATCTCGTCCCGAGATTCAATTCTAAAGAACAAGGTAGGTAGAAAGAAACTCACGGTTTCGAGATTGCAGAAAACCCGGGTACTTGGTGTTGAGATAATCCTCCCAAGTTGCTTCTTCTTGTATGATGACTCCATTGTATCTTGTACATCTTTACGGTATGTCTTCGGGTCTTCCTCTCCTTTTGGTCTAACACCCTCATAGGATGCTCGATGAGCGAGAAATCCGGCTCAATCCAAGCATTTGCTTCCGTGATCACCTCGGTGCCTCGTGCATGCACGCCTTTCTTCAATTGGGTCACATGAAACACATTGTGGATCATGGAGAACCGCTCCTAAGTCGGATGCGATAAGCCACGGGACCACATACTTCAATGATTTCATAAGGTCCGATATAGCATGGAGCTAACTTTCCTTTAACACCAAACTGTTGCACACCTTTGGTTGGTGAAACCTTTAGGTAGACATAATCACCAACTTCATATTGGCGGGGTGCCGTTCCTCTATCGTGATAGCTCTTTCTACAGCGTCCTTGACTAAGTCTGGACCAAAGAGTGTCCTTTCTCCGGCTTCTGACCAGTTCAAAGGGGTACGACATCTCCGTCCATAAAGAGCGTCAAACGGTGCCATCTTCAAACTAGCCTGGTAACTATTGTTATATGAGAACTACGGACAAACACTTGTCCCAACTCTTATCAAAATGCAAAATGCTTGCCTAGAGCATGTCTTCTACAATTTGATTTACCCTTTCCGTCTGACCATCGGTCTGCGGATGATAGCTAGAACTACGGATCAATTTGGTTCCTAAACATTCATGCAATTGCTCCCAGAAATGAGCTACAAATTGAGCTCCCCGATCAGAAATTATGGTCTTCGGAATTCCATGCAAGCGGACTATTTGGTCCATATAAATTTCTGCATAGTTTTGCACTGAATAAGTGGTATGAACTGCAATGAAGTGAGCAGTTTTGGTGAGTCTGTCCATGATAACCCAGATAGAATCTTTCTTTCTAGCAGTTAGGGGTAAACCCACAATGAAGTCCATACTTATGTCATCCCATTTCCACATTGGTATCGACAAGGGTTGGAGTACACCTGCCGATTTCAAATGGCTTGCTTTCATTCTGTGACAAGTATCACACTCTAACACATACTTTGCTATGTCGACTTTCATATTGGACCACCAGAAATTCTCCTTCAAATCTTGATACATTTTGGTGCTTCCGGGGTGAATAGAGAATTTGGAAAGATGAGCCTCATCAAAGATTTCCTTCTTAAGGTCCGGTCAGCAAGAATCACAAGACGCGTTTCCCAAACCATATCACATCTTTTGCATCCTTCGAAACAAGCGTACTTGGGGTCTCCTTCGCTAATTTCGCTTTATTTATTTGTATGCCCTCATCATTGCGTTGAGCAAGAAACAATCCTATCATAAAGATTAGATTCCGCAGCTATGGCATAGAGATTCCCTTGTTCTACCACTTCCAAATGAAGCTTCCTCATGTCTTCACATAATGGGTCACTATACGGCTCCACCGCTAGATGGTTGCATGAACTTTGCGCTAAGAGCATCCGCAACAACATTGGCTTTTCCGGTGATAGTGCACTTCTAGATCATAATCTTTAATCAACTCGAGCCATCTTCTTTGCCTCATATTAGGTCGATTGAGTGAAGATATATTTGAGACTCTTGTGATCGGTGAAGATATTGCAACGATTGCCCATCGATAGTGTCTCCAAATCTTGAGAGCATGAACAACTGCTAGCTCTAGATCATGGGTGGGATAATTGATCTCATGGGGTCGAAGTGCCCGTGAGGCATAGGCAATGACTCGGCCCTCTTGCATAAGAACGCGAACCGAGACCAGGCTCACGCATCACGAAAACTTCAAAAGGTTTGGAATTATCCGGTTGTACTAGCAGCACTGGGCTGAAGTTAAGTGTTGCCTCAATGTGTGGAAAGCCTTCTCACATGCTTCACTCCACACAAATTTTACCCCTTTCTTGAGCAGTTCACCATAGGTTTGGCGATCCCGGAGAAGTCCGAATGAATCGGCGATAATATCCCGCCGCACCTAGAAAATCGCGAATTTGGTGTACGGACTTGGGTGGTTTCAATCCATCACCTCTTGTACTTTGCTAGGATCTCGGATATGCCATCTTTGGAAATAGTGTGCCCCAAGAATTTCACACTATCCAACCAGAATTCGCATTTGGAGAACTTAGCATAAAGCTTGTGATCTCTCAAACGTTGTAGAACAATTCAAGATGTTCGCATGTTCCTTCTCATTTTGGAATAGATCGAATATCATCGATAAAGACCACTACGAATTTGTCAAGCTCCGCCATGAATACGGAGTTCATAAGATACATGAAGTAAGTCAGCATTTGTGAGACCAAAGGACATCACCAAAAATTCGTAGAGACCATACCGAGTGGAGAAAGCTGTTTTGGGAAGGTCACAAGGTCGAATTTTGATTTGATGATAACCAGAACGAAGGTCGATCTTGGAGAAAACTTTGGCTCTAGCCAATTGATCAAAAAGGACATCAATGCGGGGAAGAGGATATTTATTTTTGATGGTCACCGCATTGAGAGGTCTGTAGTCAACACATAACCTCAAACTACCATCTTTCTTCTTGACAAAGAGTGCGGGACAACTCCAAGGAGAAGAACTGGGGCGGATGTAGCCCTTATCTAACAATTCTTGAAGTTGATTTTTTAGTTCAGCTAGTTCTTTGGGAGGCATACAGTAAGGTCGTTTGGAAATGGGCAGCGTCTGCTGGAGTTTCAATCACAAACTCAACATCCTTGGCGGTGGCATGCCGTGCAATTCATCGGGAAAGACATCGATACTCACAAACTACTGGAATTTCCTCAAGGTGAGAAGTAATGGTCACATAGGCACAAGGATCTGCACCGTCCTTAAAAGGTAGGTACAGGGTGGTGTGTCCGATGGTAGGTGAATTGATCACTACAACTCTACCAGAGATATCTAGCACCACCTTATGTCAGGTCATCCAATCCATACCCAAGATAACATCCATACCCTCTAAGCCTATGACAATGAGGTGTGATTTAATAGTCTTACTTCCCAATTTCAAAGGTACTCCGCAGGCTAAGGTGTGGGAGGAGATTTTTCCACCCGGAGTGACAATTGTAAAAGCCTCCTTAACATGTGAACCACTTAAACCCAATTTTTCTACCAAGCTTCCACTAATAAAACTATGAGTGGCTCCAGAATCGAACAATATCTTAATGGGGATGTCATTGATAGAGAAAGTACCCGTAAGCACTGAAGCTCCTTCTGGAATATCACTCATGGTGGTGAAGTTCAGTTTACCCCGATGCATTTGCACCATCGGCTTCTTAGCCGGGTTGGCCGGCTTGGTTCCTTAACCTTGATTCTGCTGGTTGGGCTTAATCTGCCTAGGCTTTTGGCAGTCACTTATATAATGCCCAGGCTGCCCACAATTGTAACAACATGGTCACCGTGTCGCGTGGGGTGTGATGGGCTTGAAGCTTGTCGTCTGTGTCACGAACCGGAAGTTCCTCGGTTTGCTCAGGATGGCTTCATCGTCCCGCTTGGAGATTACATTCTTCTTCACAAAGCAAAACTTTTGTTAGTCCCACGCCGAAGCAAAACAAGCCTGCCTCTTCTTGTCTCTGGGCCTTCTTCATAGCATCCTCTTGGGATATAGCCTTGTTTACCAACTCATGGAAGTTGTTGGGCCTCGATCAAGTTCCCGCTCATACAACTCCCCCGCTCGTGCCATCACGGAACCTCTCCATCTTCTTGGCATCGGTATCCACATGATGCCCACCATCTTGGCAAAGGCTATTGAACTTCATGCATAGTGATACACGGTGTCGGTTCCTGCACGAGGGCCGCAATTCCCTCATCTTCCTATCCATAAGTCCCTTAGGAATGTGATGGCTCTTGAAAGCTTGCTTGAATTCATTCCAAGTGACATGCCCTAGCATGGTCTTGAAATGTTCCCACCACATCAAAGCTTCACCGAAGTTGCAAGGCGAAGTTGGCCTTGTTTTCCTCCCGAGCATGGTAGCACAAAGGCAGAGAACTTGGCCTCAATGGCCTTGATCCACACCTCGGCTTCAAGGGGGTCTTCCGCCTTGGTGAAGGTCGGGGGCTTCATCCCAATGAACTGAGGGTAGGTGGTCACATGATTTGGCCCCTCATGATTTTGCCCCATGGGGTGGCCTCTCGGTTCAGCGGGCGATCTCTGTGTCTATAGGATCTGGCGCAGCACCTCGGTCTGAGTGGCCACGAATGCCTCCGACGGCGTCATGGGCGGTGGCGGTGGTAGTTCACCACTACCCGATGCTCCGAAACCGTTGGGGGAGCTGCGCGTTGGTCCCACCATCTGAAAATGTGAGCCTTTATTAGACACGTAGCCATAATCTTGCTTAGAAAGAAATGACAAGTGTAAACATGCATCACAAAAGCTCATTCGTACAAGTTTATCGAAATTTGCAGCAACACGGTCATAAGAAAAGTTTCATATCCCACAGCTCAGTCACTGAAAAATTTTCACTTCCTGGTCGATAAGTGTAGGGTTTCATGCGCTTCAATGTTGGTACTCATCTTCGCAGCGAAACTCCAAGTTCACATGCCCGAAGAATTTGAATTGCGAAGATTCGCCTAGCTGTCCTGGCAGCAGGCCAACACTCACCGAACTTTCTGTAACTCTCATTACCCCATGCAAACATGCTGAATTTTGGTGAGTGCGGTCATCACAATATTTTGCCCAACTTTGGTATTCAACGCATGAAAAGATTTCGACGTTCACTAGCTCGAAAAAATTGCATTTTACAAGTTCGGCCTAGCTGTTTGGACAGCAGACAGAACTGGAGTAAAAATTGCATAATTCTCAATAGAAAAATACACAAGTGCTGAAATTTTGCGAACGCGATCGTCATAAACTTCCGAACAAGTTTGGTATTCAACACATGACTCGAATCTGACCACAAATAGCTTAAACATTTACTTCACAACAGACACTACAGGAATGGTGTTCACCAAGCATTACACGTATGCCAAGTTCCGGGATCACCACATACATCAGAGGTTACAATGCAGTCATGCTGCACAAAAGAATACTCCTACGTTAGCCTACCACAAAAACCAACCAACGGCTACACACAGGAGTATAAGAAACCCTACTACAACACTACGGCAACCTAGTTGCCGATCAAGGCCACCCGGCAGTGAAGCAGGTGGGCTCATGTGGCGTGGTCTAGCCTAACTCTCTTGGTCGAGCCCATCGACCCTCCGCTCCTCTGGTGGTGCCTCCACCGGGGGTGGTGGCTGCAGAGCCACGATGGCCTGCAGTGCTGCTACCTGCACCTCGGCCTCCTCTACCTACTGCTGCATCTCGACGATGTTCTGCAGCAGTGTCAACCTCTCGATGTCTCTAGCGTCCACGTCATCCTGGAGGGTAGTGGTCTCGCGCCTGTGTCAAGGATCCTCCGCAAGTGGTCGCCTCGATCCAGCTCCAACAGAACCTCCTAGTACGGCCGTTCTCCCGCTGGTCCGAAGAGTGAAGCCCTGCTGCTGGTAAGCCACTGAGAGGCTGTGCCAGCCGAGCCGACTCCACGCCGGGCCGATCACCATCTCGGGTGGTGTTACGCAGCTCAAGTGTGAACACGGCGCCTGCAACGTGCGCCGTCGCGTGACGCCCAGCGGAACCGCGAGCAGAAGTAACTCCCGAGGTGGTCCACACCCAGCCCACGCTGGTCGTGGCTCACCGCCTGTAAACAGCCCAAACGGTGAGAGTGCCACCGCAATCGGGTTGTGGTCGCAGAAGTTCGTCGGCCACCTGCAGGGCAGCCGACTCAAGGACTCCTGCCGACGAAACCCCAAGACACCTGAGCTCAAGTCGAACCAATGGTGGTCCGGGTGAGGTGGCACGGTGATGGTCACCCCAAGAACGGGCACGCCCAGTGCTCGAACTCGATCGCCTCGTGAGACTCGGGCGGAGTGGTGTAATCCGGCGCTGAGTGCCTCCCACGCAAGGCGTGGAAAACCCTCCTAGTGCAGTCCGTCGGTGCGGATCGCATCACGCCGTATTTCGAAAAACAAGGGGCAGCCATCTGTACAAAATGTAACGCATGTTAGAACTCAAAAAGAGAGCAACATGTCAAATGGTGCAAACATTCTGGCAGCTGTGAATAAAAATTCATAACTCAAAAACCAGAACCCAAAAATTCTCAAATTTCACCGCAACTCAGTAAGGTTTTTATGCACATTTTGGTATTCAAAGGTTGAGCTAGATCATTTAGGAACATGCAATGTTCAAAGTTCTGTCCTCAGAAAACAGCATGACCTAGGTTCACTAAAAGGGTACAACTTGAGATCTACAAAAGCTATGACCATGAATTTTTGCGAGCAAAAACTAGATTCGATATGGAGCAACTTTGGTATAGATCATCTAGTCCAATTATTTTTAGAACATTGTGCAAAAATTTAAGCTAACAACCATACAAACTTTTGGACAGCAACAACAACCTAGACATGAGAGGCAAAGCTAGAACACAAAAAAATCCGCACACTAGCAAAACTTTCCTTAGAGAGCACACAAATCAAGATTTGGGTCCATTTTTAAAAAGTTTCGATTTTTAACATGATGCAAGACGTCCTAATCGTCCTCACACACGGCGATCAAGCCAAAATCGGGTTAACGCCGGTGGCAAGGCTTTTATTCGTCTCTCCCTATAATAACTAGTCGAGAACTATTCGGCACTCACTTAGCGACTAACGAAGCGCTGTTATGTACCTGCAGAAAAGAACCTTCCGTGCTAGCACGTCACTAAGCGCCCACATACGCACTGCTCACTATAGAAATGGTATCCATGCGTCAAGCTGCGCATGGACAAGCGCCCAACCTCGAGATACTCTCCTTTTTGAACGGAGTGCATCCTTGCCTCGCATATAAACAATGTGGAACGTCCATGTATGGCAAAACGTGGCGAGACACGATGCGATGGGTGGGTTCCCTTTGGATTAGGTCACATCCATCCTCACATGACTTCCATGCGGTACCACCACATATAGCAAAACGTGATGAGACACGACGTGACGTGGGTTCCCATTAGAATAGGTCCCATCCATCCCTCATGTGACTTTCTGTGGCACCACCACGTATGGCAAAACGTGATGAACTAGTATGGTTGTAGAGAAAGTAAGTTCTGACAGGAATAAAATGTGCTGGAAGTTAGCAAAATAAACCATAGATTAATAAGCCACCTGAAAGAACCCAAAAATTCCCTCTAGGGCCTCTCGGTCTAATTCATCCTTAACGGACCAACGTATTTTGCAAATCCAAACAATCTTGGCAATTTTATTCAAAAACCAGTGATTGAGGTTGCTAATTAAACTCTGGTGCATATAATTGCTCTGATGCCAGCTGTGACAACCCACCCAGGAAAATACCGTACTATCGCCTAAACCAATCCACTTTGGTCATTAAGCAATAATAAAGTATCATCCTGTTGATTCTAGTGTTAACGCCCGGTGAAATCACTTACATAGCAACAAGGACCGACAAATATGCATTGAAACTCACACGAAGGCGAGTCCAGAGTACAACACAGGATTAACATCCAAATCTGCCCCGAAGGGTTTAATTATTACAAACCAAAGTACTTGACATGACAACCAAGTTCAGAGTTTCGAAAACAGCGGAATTAAACTAAACGGCGCGAGGAGCATCATAGGAGGCCTGCCATGATGCCTTCATTCATCGTCTTCCACCCACTCCAGCTCCAAAGCGGGATCTCTCCAGGCCACACATCAGCAAAAGCATTACCTGGAACAACAGATTAAAGCAAGGCTGAGTATACTAATACTCAGCAAGACTTACCGTCGGTGACAACTTCACCAACTCTAGACGTGAAAGGCTTTCGCCGCTGGGGTTCTTTTTTGAAAAGCAACAAAGAGTATGTCCTTACTTTCAAGATTTTAGCACAAGTTCTAGTTGATTATTCTTTCTAAATTAGCAAGCTATTGCAAGCATAAGTTGTGCAATACAATTAATCAAGCATAATATTCACAAAGTTCCATCATTAGGGATACCATGGCCGATCGGATAAGTAGTCTCGAGATAACGGTGAGAGGCCGACAACCGATTGATTTAAACCTTGCAAGGTAAACCTAAACACACACGGGAGGTGCCCTCACTAAGAGTTCACCAACCAGCGGTTCCCGTCATTCCTCGGATTGGGATCGGATGTTACAATCTTAAGTACAAGGTTTCTAGGCTACGCCACCAAGGTCGCCCGCCTCACGCATGTACTCGGTGGCGAGCCCGGGCGCAACCCTAAGATTAGTAGCACAAAGTTCCCACCGCCTCATTTAGGTACTAGGCTTACCATGCCCATTTCCGACAAGTGTTTAGTACGCGTTCAAACACTTAACCCACGAAAGCCATTGGACCCGAGCCCACATCCCATGCTCTTACCACATGAGCAATCCATTTATAAAATCTTATGATTCCAACATAAGAACCTATTCTCATGAGTGACAAGTATCACTCGACTTGTAACGGTCCTATAGCATAGCAGCTATCGACCTAGCATACTAGTAAAAGACATAGGTACCTAGGGATCAATGCATCTAGGGTTTCATCTCAACTCCTGAACGTAAATGCACAAACATCCATAGATAGTTGCATAAATTTCCAAAACACTTAGGTTAATGCACCGGGTTTGCCTTCACGCCAGTTAGCACCTGGGGTCCTCGGTGTCCTCGCTCACTTCCACGTACTACAGCTCCACGTCAGCTCCTCCTTCCTCGGCTTCCCAGACGAGTGCGTAGTTACCCGGAGTTCTACACGAATGCAATGCCGGTTCAGGTGAGTGAGAGATTAATTATTATATCCAACTCTTGTTGGCCATATTCACCTTGACAAACATTTAATTAGTAATTCTTTTCATTAAAGTCGTTATATGGGAGGTTTATTCTTTTAATCTTTTCATTAGTGACTGTGCACATATTTAAGGAAATGACACTATTAAATCACACAAAACAGCAAGGGTGTATTGTGTAGCCCCTAATTAAACTAACCATCATGTTAATAAAGTTATTAAGGAAGTAAAGGTGATTTTTCCAATTAAACTTAATAGAAGGCTTAAATGGATTTCAAACTTTTAACTATGAAATAAATTATAAAAACAGAGCCAAAGGTATATTGCTGGTCCTAAGGACCCAAACATACCACTGGTCCAAGGTTTGAATTTAAAAGAGCTATAAAACCTATATATCCAAAAATAGCATTTCCTAGCTATATATATTATGAGAAATGCATAAATGAATAAACAAAGCACTTCTGCACCCCAACTCAATCCTACAAGATCTCTGTCCTAAAACAAGCCTAGGAAACTAGCATGCACATCAACATCACATTTGAAATTTGAACTATGCATTTAAATGTAAATCTAAGCATAAATCAAGATTAAATATTGCTAGCAGAGAAAAAATCATGATAAATACAAGAAAGTTGAATCTAGGCATAACATGAACATAGCCAAAAGTTGAGCACAAAAATCTATTTACATTTTGCTACAAAAATCATTAAGTCAGAAATAGCATAAAGGGAAAATAAATCATATAAAAAGATCTATTTAGCAACTTTGTACCAATTTTTGCCCAGAGCCTACAAATGATATAACTAGCAACATATCCAAAATTTAGCTCCATAACCTTTCTAGATTTTGAACTACAGCAAAAAGGTGTCAAACTGAATTTGACTTTTCATTCAAAATCTATAAGTCAAAACTATGGTCATGCTTTGTAGAAGTTGTAGGTCTAGTCTCACTGAACCCAACAAAACTGGTTTTGCATTTTTCTGAATTTTCTACGAATTTCTAGGATTTTTCCAAGGTGCTGGACTAAGTTGGTAGGAAACTAAGTTAAAGAGTCTTACAACTAGGTCCCTAGTTCACAAATAGGTCCTTGGACCTTCACAACCGTACCCTCCGACGGCGGGGTGAGCTCGCCGGCGAACTACGGCCGGAGGAGATGAACAAGCGCACAGGGCTTCGATTGAACTCACCACGGACCGATTGGTGGTGGTGGCGCGGCCTGCGGTGGCTCCGGCGAGCGGCGGCGGCGAGACCGCGGTGGCGCGGCCGCCTCGGCTCGAACTCCGGCGGCGCAGTGCAATGCGGGCAACAAGCGGCCGTGGCGAGCTAGGTCCTAGGGAGGTGTTGGGGAGCTTGGCCGGCGGCAGGATAGGGCGGAGGTGCTCGTTCACCGCGGCGGCGGCAATGGCGGGCGAGGGCGTGTCTTGCGCTAGGAGGAGAAGGGCTGCCTTTTATAGGCGACCAGCGCGTGCGGGAGGTGTGTGAGCTCCGCCTTGATGCGAGGGGAGGCGAATCAAGTGGGCCGGCGGCGAGGCGCCTGATCGTCGCCGGCGGCAATGGCGGGCGGCTCGGCGGGCGTCGGACTACCACGCACGGGAGGAGCGCGCCCGAGGGGATTTCGCTCGGGCGTGGCATGATGATGGTGCCGGCCTCGGGCGCGCGTCGACGGCAGGGACCCGGACCGAGGGGGCGGCGATGCAGCCGGCCTGGCGCTGCGCGGCCCGTGAGCCAGCGCCGGTGCTCCCTTTTTATTTCAACAGCCCATGTTCACAAGTGATTTTCTCCAAATTTTGAATTGAAACTTCAAAAAGTGTAGATACCAAAGTTGTAGAGGGGCTAACCATCTACAATTCTTGCAAAAGGGTGGTAGGGGTTTTAAGGCTCGGTTTGACTGGGAACGCCATGCCAATATGAAGATTTTCCCATGTCAATGAACATTTCTCTTGACCGAGTTTTTGGAGGTTTTCCTCTAATTTGAAATGCCAACCTGAAGATGAATCAGGTCCTCTAAATTCTACACAACTTTTACATTGGAAGAATTTTGAGTGTTTAGACAAAAATTGGAGAACGTGGCCAAAGTTCTAGGGTAGGGTATTGACACTAAGGGGTTTTGACCCCTTTAGCTAGGGTTTTGACCAAGGTAGCTAGTGTTGACTTGTCTAAGGTGTTCATGGGAGTGTTAGTGAGGTTTTCGAGGTGATGACCCGTGTTAACCATGATTTAACCATAGTCAGGTTTGACCAGCACTTAGGGTTAATTAAAACACAGGGCGTCACACTTACCGAGCTTGCTCCACCAATAGCAATACTTTCAGAACACAATAGAGAGAACACTTGATTATCCAATCTCGAGCAAGAAATCCAACAAAACCAAGAGAGCAAGGAGTAGAGAGGGAGTGTGAGTGAATGGGTGAAGAACACCCCTCTGTCCAATTTATAGAGCAAAGGGGCAGCACACCTCAGACTAGCCGTTGCACAACGGCTAGGAGCCGTTGGCCCAAGTTGGACCCACATGATCCGTTGCGGTTCTAGAACCTGTTCGCCGGTTTAAGATATACCCAGGTGCACCGGCCAAAGTTTGCTCCAAAAATTGCGCAAATGAATTTTCTAAGGTTTTCAATCTCAGAAATTATTTTCAGAAATTTTATTTTGAAAAGGGAAAAGGGTTGATAAATCTAGCATGCAGATGCATGGTTTTGGAATATCAAATATGCAATTTTGGAAAGGGAAATATGAGATAAGTACCAGCTTTAACCTTTTTGGTAGAAAGGACCCATCACTTTTAGTCTGACAAGTTTGACTCTTCTCAGCAGTTAATTCCACTCAACACCCCACTCCAGAGAAGTAGAGAGTGGTGCCTTCTCAATCTTCCGCCATTCTTTCTGAATTTTCTTTTGCCTCTTTGACGGAGATTTCTTCGTTGGGGTAAAGGCTTTTCCTTCCCCCAAGCTGCTCAACACTATCCTGCACCAAATAGCACTGCTCTTCCTTGTCCTGAAACTTGAACTGTAAGTTCCTCTTCCCAATGCGGAAACGGATTATTCCGGACCCCACATTGATCCTAGCCCTGACATCACTGAGAAATGGTCACCCAAGGATGAGCAGCATTTCTCCCTCTTCATCCATATCAAGGATCACAAAATCCACGAAGACATAAGAGCTCTTGACCTTAACCAATATGCTCTCAACAATTCCTTCTGGATATCGTATCGTTGAATCGGTGAGTTGGATAGTCCGTCTTTGTAGAGAGAGAGCTGGATATCCCAGTTGCTCGAACATGGCCTTGGACATGAGATTAACACTTGCACCAAGGTCACAAAGGGCATGCCTGATCGTCTTGTAATAGATTGTGCAAGTGATAGTCGGGTAGCTGGATCTTTCTAGTGCACTGGCTGATTCCTCCCATGGATCTAGAATTTGTTGTATAGGCTTTCCTGCGTAGTTAGAAGCACATGTCTTCCTAGGTGGCTTACCCCACCTAGTTGACACTACATTTTCACAAGAGGACACGAGAGTTGCCCCAAGATCCTCCTTGCTATCGCAGATGGAACTAAAGCGACCCGATTTAGCCAACCCGGGTTTCTAACATTTTGTTGAAACTTACCGGCTCTTCCGAGTAAGAAAAACTAACAAGCTTAACGGTGAGACTTTCCAAAGTTTTATCCAGGGCAGCTAGCTTTTCGTTAACACCTTCATTAATCTTAGCTTGCCCAAAAATGAGATCTCTCAAGGAAGGTTGGTTGGGATTGTAAGAATTACCTTGGTTACCTCCTTGATAATAAGGGCGTTGTTGATTCCACGATTGGTCTCCTTGTTGAGGTGGATGATAACCATTGTTGTTGCCATTCATGTACATCACTTCCTCCTGAGTCTCCAAACAATAATTTCCTGAGTGCCCAGTTTTGCCACAGACTTCACAAGTCATATGAGAATCCATAGGCAGAGTAATGGTGGCCATGGCAGCCTTCTCGCTGGTGTAGTCATCCAATCTCTTCATAAGAAGATCCAACTTGGTAGTAATCATGTCTGCTTCCTTAACAGTATGAGTACCCCTCGGTCGTGGTTGGAGTCGTTCATCACTCCACCCTTGGTTGGAAACCATCTTCTCAATGATTAGTTTAGCATTATCAACAGTGAGTGAGAAGAATGCTCCTGAGCGGCGATCAATATGGCCTCGGGCGCCGGAGTCAACCCATTATAAAAGCTTTGAAGAATGAGCCAATCCTCCATCCCATGGTGAGGACAGGCCAGACATACTCAAGTCTCTCCCAAGCCTCGGAATGGATTCACTTGTCGCTTTGAAAACCGTAAATTCTTCCACGAAGAGCATTGGTTTTACCCAATGGGAAGAACTTCTTGAGGAATGCCTCTGAACACTTACCCCAAGTGTTAATAGCATCACGATTCACGTAGAACCATTGCTTGGCTTTCCCCTGGAGAGAGAATGGAAACAATGAGACTGACAAAGATCTATATTTGCACCCCTCGATGATGAAAGTGTTGCACAGCTCTAGGAATCACGCAAATGAGCATTGGCATCCTCATTTGGCTTGCCACAGAATGGGCTAGCCTTTGTACCATCGTGATTAGGCCGTCTTGATCTCAAAATTTTCAGTCCCCATTGCCACCTCAGGGCCTTGCAGCACCGTGCGAAGGAGCTGAGTACTCACGAAGTGTCTTCTGGGCCATAGGGTTTGACGTGGATGGTACAAAGGAAGTCGGATCACCTTCCCGACTGCACGACGAGGTGAGTCGAAATGAATTCGAGCTTTCCTCACAAGTGACTCGGGATCTCCGGAAATTCTTGATTCTAAGTCGAAACCAGTCATACACTACCTGTCTTCATCATCCAAAGATAAAAGAAGACAATCAAGGTTAGCCTGCATTGAGAGTTGTCCTAACCTACTCATAGCTTATAAACAGATGCAAAGCATAGTCATGATAATCCTATGCCTTCCCCGGCAACGGCGCCAGAAATGCTTGTTGGCGTTTCTTAGCGACGTCACTTTAAGAACAGATCTGGAATCCATTCTTAGTGACAACACCAAGAAATACCTGTTGGCATCTCTTAACATCACAACTAACGACGCCGAGTTAGCGTGAACATCAAGACTTGCCAAAGGTTAATCTAAACGATCATGAACGAATCCGCAAGAGCACAGATAAACCATTGTAGCATTTCCCTAAGGAAGGAGAATATTCTAAGGGTATCGTATCCGTGGAAGGCAATGGCGGATATCTTAGACTTATGCTTTTGCACTGAATGTAAACTAAGAGATAGATATAGGAAACAACAAACTCAAAGGCAGGGGTAAGATAAAAGATATAAATGGTAGTGTGACACACACACTCAAATCTACCTCAACTCTAGCACACTACGGCTTAGGTGGAACATACGAGTTGGCTCTAGGTTCTAATGTACTAAACATACAAAGCTAGAAGATCGATATAGGCATGAGCATTGCATGAGAGGGTAAGGTTCAACACCCAGGTACAAACAGGGAGCTAGCTCGCGGCGACCAAAGACTCTGAAACTAGACTTTAGACTCCTCAAAGTACCCCAGTGCGGAGGGTTCCAAAGGATCTAACAGCTGTCACCACTGTGGACCTACCTCTGTCGTTACGGGGGGTATGCTCATAACTAACGTAGCCAGACAACCCAGGCACCATGCCTGCGTTGCTGCTAGACTTCAGGGTGAGAGCCACCAGAAGACTGGTCAACTTAGACCGAGTACCGTAGCTTGAACACAAACCTCATGCAACACTCTCATGCCATCTAACAAGATCAACTAAGGCTAGACATACGAACGGATATAAACTCTCTTATGTCAAGTCAATAAGATCAAAGGGTCGTGTTCGTGAAGAACACGAGCCTCTAACTTATGAACAAACACATAAGGATTGAGTTTGTCACCCTTCAAGTGGATCAAAAGGTAGGTTTCATGAAAAACACAAGCCTCTAAATGACGAACAAAGGATGAACTCAAGAACATATCACCATGACTTTATATGAAATAGCTGAATAACTGAAGTAGATCAAAGTCATACAATGAAATAAAGATAAAAGAGAACTCATACCTAGACTCCAAAGAAGACTTGGAACCTGAAGAAGAGCTACTCTAGCCTTGGAAACTAAAAGTGAGAAGAGAATGAGAGAGTGATGTGTGTGAAATGGGAGCCCCTCCTTCTTTTATAGGCAAGGACCAGCTTGCTCGGAGCACCAAATGGCCTAAAACACCCGGGGATGCAAGTGACCAATGAGCAACCACCACGTGGAGGGCTGTGATGGATGACCACTAGGTCGGTTCTGTCGATCCTAGGATCAGCCGGGCCCCTAGGGTCGCCTCCTGGCCTGTGTTTTCTCTAGGTGGCTGACATGTGGGCCCTTTGATCCTTCCCCCGTGCATGACAAGTTTCCTGATAAGTTGGAGCTCTAGTGGGCCCATGGATTCTTGTGAAGTCCATGTGTCACTCTCTGATCTGCCGTGAGTGCCTCCCTTGGATCGATGACATGGAATGCCATGTGTTTCCTTGGTGGCAGCCACCTCCTCAGCTGAGTTGGCATGGTTTCTCCATCGAAGGTGGGTTTCCTTCTCTTTTAGGGCTTGTTCGTTTTCACAGGATTCAATCCAGCCGGAAATGATAGATATACCTAGAAAATCATGATGAATACTATAGAGAGCCGGATTTATTCCGGATCGAGAATTAATTTACTTATCATGATACATATAAATAAGAGACCCAAGAGCCGGATTGAATCCACACCTCTTGACTAGTGGATTAATTCCGGGTCGCTTGGTGCACATGTCATGAGTAAATTAGTTGCCGATCCGGAATAAATCCCTCTATAGTAACTATCATGATTTTCTAGGTATATCTATCATTTCTGACCGGATTGAATCCCACGGACACGAACAAGCCCTTAAGGGGTATTTCACATACATACAAATAATCTCCAAGGACAAGTGGAACTACATTATTCAAACCAAAATGCAATTAAATAATAGATATGCCTCCATTTATGTGAGAATATTGAGGGCTAAAAGTATTACTTAACAGCCGTCAACAGTCGCCCAGCTCCTTCTTGAGATTTGCAGTCATCTCTCGATGGTCAATAAGAGTTTGGATTGCCCGGGAAAGGTCGATCTCCAGGTCCCGGCGTACACCAAATTCATACGCAGCCTTCCAGGTAGAGTAATAATCACTGGCTTCAACCTCCTTGGTCTTCTCTTTGAGGGTCTTCACCTGTTCCTTGGACTCCTTGAGCACCTTGTCAAAGAGACCTCCTTCTTCTTGGCCTCTGCAACCAACAAGATCCAGGTCGGCACGTGCCGCAAACTTCAGAATCAAGGTCAGGGGGTATATTTAGACGTACCTGCCGTGGGGATCTTGAGCTCATCTTCAGCTTCCTTCGCCTTCACCCTGGCGGCTTCAAGATCCTCCTTCAGGGCGGCCATCGTCCTGTCCTTTAGGGCCATCTCGTCCTTGAGGCGCCTGATATCCTCTGCGGCCTTGATCTTGGCCTGCAGCACGGCCTCCTGGGCTGCGGTGGCCTCTGTGTGAAGCTTGGTGCCCTCCTTGAGTCCGCCCGCACATGCTTTCATGATATCGTAACAAGTCGTCATAGCAAATTAAAAACTTAGCTCATGGGCTAAAGTGAAACTTACAATGAGTGTCCTCCCAATCGTTTGCTGCGCCTTCTTGAACTCGTCAAGGTCCCAACCATCAGCAAGGATGTCATCCTCGCATGGGGTGCCGGAGTAGAGGCACCTGTCCTTGTCACCAGGTCTGCTCCCTCCTTCGGCCTCCGCTTCGTGCGTCAGCGGCGGGTCCTCCTGTGGAAGACCTTCCACCTGTTGTGCATCATCGGAAGTGACCTTGGCCGCCGCCGATTATGTCACCCCCATGGTCCTAGGGGCTTGGATTGAGACATCTCCGCCTGATGCAGCTGGTGACTATCCCACCAGTGCCTTCTCTGGCTTGTGCCCAAAGGCTCCGGCACGAGGCATTCTTTGCATTGTCCGTCCGACGAAGGTCCCCCTGTCCAAAGAACAGAATTTGTCAGCACGACGTATACAAAATCCGCAAGGTCGAGCAGGCAAGGATCAAGTTCGACGACATACCTGCCACCGAACTTCAAACCAAGCTTTATCGGCCTGGGCGGCACCTGCCTTTGCTTCTTCTGCGACCCTTGGTCGCTCACACCCTCAGCACTTGGCTTTGGGCGCTGTTCCTCCAAAACCTCGAGGGGGTCTCATCTTCTTGCATGGCCGGCGTGTCACCCGACCTTGCGCCCACACGCCGACCTGCATCATCATCTTCGCGGTGGTGTCTTTCCTCTTCCTCTTCTTCTTCTCCGCCATTTGGGTAGCGGCTACCACTTTGGCAACCTTGGATGCCACCATCTTCCTCGTAACCTGCCGCGAGCGCCGGGTCACTGGCGCGGAATCCCCCGCGGAAGGGTCTTCATCATCACTACCTCCCACAGATGAGTCGGAGAGGTAGTCGTCGACGTATTGCTGAGGAGGCGCCTGGATGTCCTCCTCGGACCTTGAAGCGCACTCTCGTCAAGGAGGAGGCTGGACTCGATTACCGCCCTCACGCCCCTCACCTGCATCAAGCGATCTTCGTCACAAAACAGCAGGAATGTATACAAGTAAGTAATCAAGGGCGAATTGGCACACAAGTTACTTACAACCTCGGTGGGGCGCTTCAGGCAAAATGCCTTGGGGCACGTCTGGTTCCAAATCTGCCCGGCGAACAGCTCCTTAACATGAAGCCGACGCACCCGACGACCTCTGACTTCCCCGTCTTCTTTAGCTCGAAGAAGTACCACCACAGGTTGAAGTGTAGCGGTATCCCCAGGTACGCCTCATAGAGGTGGACGAAGGAGGAGATCGTGGTGATAGCGTTGGGGACGAGGTGTACTAGGTCGATCCTGTAGTAGTGGAGGAGCCCGCGGAAGAAGTCGCCCGTCAGGACTCTGAATCTGCGCTCCACGTGCGTGATGAAGGCCACCGTCTCTCCGGTCCCCTCGGAGGGGAAGGCCTCACCGGCAGCCGGTCTCCAGCCCACCTGCTCCTTGGGCTTCAGCAGCCCCCGCTCAACGACACCTAGGAGCTGCTCCTCGGTCACTGTCGTGGGCTCCCATATGCTCTCGTGCGGGAGCCATCTCCTCTTCCTCGAAACCAGTGGATCTAGCTCTAAAGACCAATAGGGATTTCGTGCGCATACTGTTGCCATGTGGCGGATCCGAGTGTGGCGGTGCCATGATCTGCGCGGAAGGCTCTAGGCGGCGGCAGTGAAACCCTAAGCCTGCGCGGAAATGAAAAGCGAGTGGGGTCCTTGGCCCTTCGCCGCCTTTATAACGGGCCTCAACGCGCTCGGCCACCGCCTAACGTCTCGTGTTCGGCCAAATTTTCGGTGACCCAACGGATCTATCACACAACTGTTTTCACCTAACGGTCCACAAGAACTCTATGTCATCATGCCCTACTTTAAGCCCCCATACCCTACTACAACTAACATTTGCTTCAAGGTCTCTTGATCTCTGGGCGACCTTCGGGTCCATCATATTGCCTTTTGCAAGGTTGACAAAGCACACGCTCGCTAGGTCGCCTCAGCCTGCAATTGTGGGTTCACACCCTGGCTCCTAGGCCCTGCTGCCTACTGGGTCGCCTTAGCCCATACGGTTGGTTTATACCGACAGCTCTGTGCTTAATGGCTCCACTGCCCGTTGGCGGCCTCCTGGTCATGATCACAGCTCCTCCCTGAAGTCGCTAAGGCTCCACTACCTTCTAGGTCGCCTGAGACCTATGATTTCGTGTGACGACTGCGTTGTGTCACTGCACAACGGCCGTGTCGATCGAAGTCGACACGGACTCTCTATCTCTACTTAAGGCCTCCCGAAGGTCGGCGTGCTATTGCAGCCCCGCTGGGACCTTGGTAGCCATACCATTGCTGCCTGGGCGCCTCTACATCTACTTGAGACATGACATTTATCACATAAATGTGTATTTAAAGCTTCGTAGGCTACAAGGAGTTTGGCCCTTGGCCAATTACAAGATACAAAGACATTTATGGCCCTAAGCTACCATATATAGTGCCTGCGACACAGTCTACACTAATACGGAGCATCGCAAGCTTTCTTCTAGCTTCAGGACCTATTCAAACACCTCTACGACCCTTTGTAGAGGCAGGCACACACTGACCCACCTCTACTCGAGCTCTAGCAGATTTCCTGTGGTACCCAGCATCAAGTCTGAGCTTCACCACAAGATTCCTAATGGAAGATCATCTCGGGGCCTCTCGTGTGGAGCGTCGTGTTCTCGATCACATCAGGCCTCAACAAGTAAGGCCGATGCATGCATGTCGCTCCATGCTCCACCGGATGCCTCGGTGGGCGGGAGAAGAGGCGATCGAGTTCTTCGAGTCAAGCATTCTTCTAGCCCAAGCATGAATGACACTAGCTCTATGCTCTGGTGGACGGACACTAGCCTTTGGCACGGAAATATAACTACACAGCTTCGCCATTATTCTCCCAAGCAGCCTGGGTGGTTGGCTTCAAGGTATGGGTGCCTATTTATACCTGCAACACCTGCCCTTTGATCTTATCTGCAACCCAACTTGCGTGGCATCCTTATCCTCAAGACCACAGTACCCTCGTGGAGCACGCGGTCACTGTTCGCTCGTGGGAGGCATTGGCGTGCCTTTCCCCTACCTGACTGCATTCTAGAGCATTTTTGTCTCTTGGGAGTGGATAGCGACCAGTGCTTCACCTGGGAGCCGGCTCGTGACCGTACATTGTGCTTATGACTCCAATCATGGCAGCCTTTGGTGCCTGGCGTCTTCTGCAAGATTCCAGAGGTTTTGGCTTATTAGTTTAGTTGGTTCGTCAAAGCATCGTGCTGATCCAACAGAAGGCCATAGATTCTGTTTTTCTTTCTTCTTCTTCTTCGGAGCATCAAACCGGCCATTCTGGTCGCTTTACTGCTCGGGGGCTACTACACTAGTACGTCTTGCGACGCCCTATTCCCCTCAGGTCGCCTCGACCTATTGGAAGCCCGCTTCCACTACTTCTCCGCTCGACCTACCTGCGGTAGGCATGGCGACCTTCACGAAGGTCACGGTTATTTCGTTATATACGACCGAGTCGCCGGTTCTTCAAGATCGACGCCTCGTCTTCACTTCGACCTTCTGGCCTTTCATCCTAGGAGCTTGATGTTCAACTTCGTGTGCGCATCGGAGGGGTTCTTCTTTTTTGGATCCCCATGCACCCTACATGACCTCGACGATGTCACGCCTTCGCTCATCTTCGACACGAACTCACCTCGGCCGCTACGCCTACACGTCGATCGGGGCTTGAGAGACATGGGTACCAATGGGTCCCCACCGGCCGGGGTCCTAGGGGTCCCTGACAAGTGGACCCAACCTTCCAGATGCCCCGTCGACCGGCACAGTGGCCCCAACGACCTTATCCGCGCCTCCAACGACTCCGGGCGACCTTATCAAGATCCCGGGAGATCCACGGAACTTGGCGTGCAAGTCAAGACATTAGGACATGGCGCGCTGCCACCTGTAGGTCCGGGTATCACGGGATACTCCTTGTAATCCGGGAGATAGCTTCCCACAATTGTAACCGACCCGGACATGGGTCCACCGACCTTGAATTGAAACCGTAGTCCGTCCTCCCCATATAAGGCGGCCTAAGACTCCATTCAAGGGGACATCTTCATCCTCCTCGCATAATCCACCACCACAACTAGACGTCGGGTTTTACTCTCCGGAGGCCTGAACCAGTCTAAACCCTTGTCTCCCCGTGTTCATCACCCTACTCGCCTGCCCGAGTTCACCACGTGGACTACCAACTACGCTCTTAGTTTCCGATCCCCTCCATTAACCTGCAAACTGCTTGGGTAGCCCCCTTGCAGATCTGTCTAGGTCTCACCCCCTAATAATAAGTTGTGAATAAAACTTAGATGAAACCACAGTGATGCGCGAGGTTAAAGCCCGTTGTTATTCGATAAAGCGGTACTTACAAGCTTCTTGGGAGGTCGATCGATGCAGCCCGACAAGCTAGAAGAACGGTGTTTGAAGAAACAAGAAAATAAGAAGAAGTAAAAAAGGGATGGCGAAGTCAACGACTTGAATAAGTAAAGGTTTTGTTGATTTGGTGTGTACAATCTTCTTTGACCACTCAGGGTCACTATTTATGTCCTGAGGACAGCTTGACTCCTAGTCGATGACAACAATGTTTACTTGAATCTAAAGAAACAAAACTTCTAAAAACATAACGATTCCTATAGGAATCGGACTCTAAACTGATTTTGATCCGTTGTCAACTTAGTTGTTCACCCGCCTCCGTCTTCCTTCCTTTTGGCGTATTCTTCTTCTGCCACTTTCTTCTCTACCAATCGGCCGATTCCAAATCGGCTGGTCACTTTTCCCCTTTTCTTCATCGGCTTTGAAGTCTTCTCGACACGTGTCAAAAAACGGTGTCAACACATGCCCCCAGTTTAGTAAATATCTTTTGCTTCAAATTCTCTCGATTCGGTATCCTTCCTTTTTCAGATATATCTCTTAAACTTCGAGTTCATAGAGGCCATAAATATCACCTCCCTTGGCTGTTCTTCCCGCATACGCTGCCTTTTAACTGGTTAAACTGGTTAAATCTGTGGTTGATTTTTTCACCGTATTCAATGTCTTCTGATGATGACGACCGTCATAATGATTCCGGTAATCTCCTCATTGACCTTCTTGACTCATTCAACTCATCTAGTTCATGAGATCCTTAAAGATTCTTTGCTGATATCTCAGGCGCCACAGCTCCTAAAGCCCCTCAGAAAAGAAAGGCAATTGCTAGGAAGATCTTGATCTCTGATTTGAAGAGAATCAAAGTGCCTGTCGATGCTTCGGTTGGTGATATACCTGTTGAAACTGGATCGATGATGGTGCGGATCCTTTTCCCTTGATATACTCTCCATTACCTTGTCCTTCTTTATTTGTAATCTTTTGACATCGGCCAATTTTCTTCAGGGACATCGAGCCGATGTTGACATAGAATTGGCCTTTTATAAAGAGTCTGCAGATGCTATCTTGATTGATGACGATGAACCAATCACACCGAGACCTAACTTAGCTGTAACAATCTTCTTTCTTTATTAATACCACCGCATATTCACCTGATAATCCCTCTTTTTGATCTGCCTTCTTGTCTTTTGTAGACCCAAAATGATCCCTCCATCAGCAGTTCTTCCCATGTATTATCTGATAATGTTCGGGCCCGTCTTCATGAGATGTTGCTTCTTCTTGACCAGAATATCAATCAATTGGTTCAAGAAGCGGAACCAGTCAGACAAATTTATAGGCAAATTAGAGGATAATTGCCAACTGAAGTGAAAAATAGGCTCCACCCGGTTGCTTTCATAGAAAGTTAGCAGCTTCAGGTTGAACATGCACAATATTGTCTGGAGGAGAGGACCCGTCAAGAGCAATTGGTCTTGGATCGAGAAGTTCTTGATTCTCAAGTGGTTGATTTGGATAATAGAATCCAAATTTTGTCCTCTTCTCGTCCTGAGATTATTGCTACTGTTGATCGGATGAAGAGTAGGCGAGAAGATCTTCTTGCGGAATTAAAGCAACTCGAGGAAGATTCATCCTTGGAGGAGGAAAAACTATCAGATCTTCCAAACCTGGTTAATAGCATGGAGCATCAAAAAACCATTATTGTTAATCAGGCCCAAAACATCAGTCGAGAAGAACGGCCGATTTCTGGTTCAGCCGATGCTGATCGACAAAAAATAGCAAAAGTTGACCAGCTTCGCCTGGATGCCATTAGTGTTATCCACTCGCTTGGCATAGCTTAGCCTCCCTTTGTATATGTGATTCTGGGGTCTGTGGCTGTCTTGAATATTTGGCCAACCCCCAAAGCTCTTCTTTCAATGCTTTGCTCCTCATTGTATTTTATATTTAAAAATCGACCAACTGTGTGATTCATGTATTCCTTCTGACACTATGTACTGTTGATCTTTTTGAATCATGACAGATAAATGCCGGTCACGTGACTTTGAACTGCCTCTCTTTCTCCTTTCCTATAAAATGCACTTCTTTGTCAAAAATTCTCCTCAGAAGTCCATTAGAATTATAGCAAGTCTCAGCCGATGGTTTAGATCAGCTATCTCAACTCTTTGGGAATGAGAGGCGCTCACTCTAAGAAGAGTTCCGAGGAAGAAAAGGCTTGCACTTAGACTGACTTTGCTCCTTGACGGTGCTATAGAGATTGCAGTTTTCATTTGCGGCTTTGAGAGGATATGAACACCAAAGCATGCTCGCTTGCTGATGTGCATAATTCCCAATTTGATGTATTAATGTTGGCTTTATTTTTCGGGAACCGCTCCTCTGAACTAATGTCAGCCTTTTGAACGCTGTGTCATTCATGGAGCGTCTGTTCCCCTTTTGATTGGATCTGATGCTTTTGTTCTCATCTTCTCCATCCTTCTAAATCCTTATCTCTTCCTGGCGTTTGGGCTATAAATAGACCCTGCATCTGTCGAGGAGAAGCATACCTCTTATTCATGGCTCAAAACATTAGTCTGATAGATTGTCGTCTTCTTCTCTTCATCTTTCTTCCTTCTTCTTATTCCTCAATGGCTAGAAGAATTCTTGTGAAGTAATATGGGGTATGCTTCTCTGCCTGGTCTTATCTCATGAAGCCAGGAGGTCCGACAACTAGAAGAACTCTCGTAACGTGTCTTGGGTTCATCAGTTGGTGGAGAAGAGTTTGCATATAGTCCCTTTGTCATCGTGAAGAAAACACGCATATGTCTTCCTTTTGCTTTTAGTATCTGCTTCCCTTGTATACCCTTCCTTCCGGCAATCATGGATTGCCCGTGATGATGAACGAATCGGTTGATTTGTTTTCCTTGTCGGATTTTGTATATGTATATATATATATATATATACATATATATGTATATATATATAAATATATGCTCATAATTTGTTGAGGGTGATTGTTACATCGGCCATTATCTGAATCTCGTATCGGCTATACATGTTTTGAACACTCCTTTTATTTTTACAATTTTTTTCACTAAAGGCGATAACTTAGTATCGGCTATCTTCCAAAATCTAAATCGGCTAAAGAGTAAGAAATAGTAATCGGCTAAGCAATTGATCAAATTTTAAAACCTCATCTTGAACTTGACATCGGCCTAATCTTGTTGAGGTCCAATTCTCTCAATTGGCCGATGTAGCCTTTTATTCCTTTTATATCCGAGAAAGCGATCATCCGGATCGAAGCTCAAAGTCCGACATCTTGAGGAAATCTGTCTCCCGCACTTTCCCTGATATGTAGATGACTTTATCAAAATTTCAATGTGTATCGGCCGCTGCAATATGGAAGGAAGAATCGGCGTTGACCACTTCCACTGAGTCTCCAATCCATTGGATTACGTATTGATGCATGGTAGACGGAATGCAACAATTGGCGTGAATCCAATATCTCCCCAGTATTAAATTGTATGACCCCTTCCCTTTGATAACAAAAAAGGTAGTTGGAAGGGTCTTGCTGCTGATTGTTAGATCCACAGAAATAGCACCCATTGCCGTCGATGAGTTTCCTTCGAAGTCGAGTAGCATGATGTCGGTCTTGGTCAAATTTAGCTCACTTTTTCCAAATCTTCTAAGCATTGAGTAGGGCATAGGATTGACCGATGCACCACCATCCACCAGGAGCCTTGTGACTGGCTTCCCATTGACAAGTCCTTTGAGAAACAATGCTTTCATATGCTGGCGCTTTTCCTCATCTGGCTTCTCAAAACTGGCCAGCTTTGGATCCAAGGTTAACTGAGCCGATCCTAACTCCTCATCCAAATCTTTATCTGAATTGTTTTCAAGAGTCATAAACTCCTTGGGTAGCATGAAGACCATGTTAATATCAGCTGCTGGTTGCTTTTCTCCCTTGCTATCAAATTTGGGTTTAGGTCGCCAGATTTGGGATCGGACCTTCTTTTTGTCAAGTGCTTGTTTCTCAATCTCTTCTTGTTGTTCCAATTGTCACAAGCACTGGATCCTCCTTTTCTGAGACTTGGTTAAACCTTCTAGGCACCATTCAAGTTGATAACTTATGTGTTGGCTTCTGTCCTTGTATGTAGCATTACGCATTTCTGGGTTCCTTGCCAATACATCTTCATCAGTGACCCTACTATCAGCCATCTCTTCTAGCCAATCGGAGTCTGTCTGATTCTCTCTGATTTTCCCTCCTAGCCGATCATATACGCTAATCCTGTCCCCGAGCCGATCATGCACTGAGATTCGTTGGTCATGAAATTCTTGGCTATTGTGTATTGCTGGCTTATTTCCTCTGTTATCAAAGCAGGCCCTTTTGGATGATTGTCCTTCAAAATAGAAACCATTACACTCTGGACAATTATCCATTGTTCAAAGTTTAATCCCTTCTTCCCAACAATATCTAAAAAATGGGCAACTCCAATGATTTGAATTGCGCCTCACCCATTCTTCTCCTTCTCTGATCCTTTGTTGATGGCATTGATAGTTGTTCAGAAGAAACTGGGATTGAGTAACTTTGCTTGATGCTCTTGGATTATCCTCTCCGAGCAGTCTTTTGCCTTTTGCTTCTTCTGTTGTTATCTGAGCCTCAGGATCGATGATCTTTTTATTCTGAGTCGATTCAGATGTTAACACCTATGTTTGTGAAGTTGATTCCACTACATTAGTAGGGAAAGGATGTTGATCAATCTTCATCAGCTTTCCTGACTTGGAAGGTTTTTTGAACTTAAGCTTCCCTTGATCTATTGCATTATGAATTTGTTGACGAAACACCTTGCATTCGTTAGTATTGTGGGACGTGGCATTATGCCACTTGCAGTACTTGATCTTCTTAAGCTCTTCAGCACTTGGGATAGAATGATTCTTCGAGAGTTTAATTTGGCCCTGCTGAAGTAGGAGATCAAATATCTTATCGACTTTAGTTTTATCGAAACTGAATTTCTCGTGTTCTTTCTCAAGGGACATGCAATCGGCTCAGATGACACCCATTCAGCTAGGTCGACCTCGGCCTCTTCTTCTGACTCTAAATTCTCCAGATAAGAGATCTTCTTTTGATAACTCCTTCGAGGTTTATAAGGCCGAGAAGAACTTTCATAGCTTAACCGGTGCACCAACTGGCTTATATTCTCAAATTCCTACGAAGCATACTTCTCCTTGATTGAAGGCAAGAGTCCTTGAAAAGCCAATTCTACCAGTTGTTTATCAGTCAAAGATAAGCTGAAGCACTTGTTCCTTGTCTCTCTGAATCTTTGGACGAAATTTACTACCGATTCATCATTCCTCCTTTAAGTCGGTCAGTCGAAGAATCTTCATTTTATGTATTCGAGAAGAAATAACCATGGAACTTCTTCTCAAGATCTTCCCAACTTTGAATAGAATTGGCCGGTAGTGATGTAAACCAAGCGAGGGCCGGTCCTGACAGAGAGGATGAGAACAACTGAATCCTTAATGCCTCATTTGACCCTGCATCCCACACTGAATAATGGATCGGTTGATATGCTCGATAGTGGAGGTGTCATCTTGACCAGTAAACTTGGTAAAATCGGGCACCTTATATCTCTGAGAGAATGGAATTTGATCAAAATAAGCAGGGTATGGTGTCCGATACATGTTGGTTTGCTGCTTTGGTTTCAACCCAAACTGCTTTTGTATCAAATCTGAAATCTCAGCCATAAATTTCTTATTTTGATCAATCGGCTGATTACCTGCCGAAGGACTTGGCCGATTTTGCACAATTCCACCTGTCCCTGACTGTTCGCGCATAATTGGCTGTGAAGCCAAAGGCTGAAAAGTCGTATATTGAGGAATCCCGCCTAAATAAGACGCTCCATGCTGAGTTCCTTGCTGCATTTGTTGCCTGTTTGGAGTACCTTGTACATGCTGATCTGGCAACTGATATGTCGAATTCCCAGTTTGAGCCATTTGATCCCATAATGCCGCCTGATACATGGCGTTGTTGCATTGCTCTTGCAAATTCGCAGCATAGGTTCTAACTGCATAAGATTGATTGGCTGGGCTCATCTGCTTTGGTGTCAATGGATGACTTATGATAGGTTGACCAGCCATTGCCCCACCAGTAGTTACTTGCGTCGGAGTTTTCTGCATGCTAGAATCCTCTTGAGTCGATTGAATAGGTCTGCGCCTTGTTCGATTGGCTGACGGCAGGTGGCTGGTGCTGATTTGTTCTTAGAGAAAAGTACCGCTGACTGGTAGCTGGTGGCTAATTTGTTCTGAGAGAAAATCACTGGTGGTGGTCGATAAGCGAACGAACAGGGCGCATGTGCATATGTATCGGCTGAATGTCATAATGCTTCGCCTTGAGAGTCTTTGGTTCAATGAAAGCGAATGTGATTCCTTTGTCATGCTGGACTGCAGTTCCAACTACATCTCCAAATTTCGCAGCATACGAACTAGTAGGAGTTTATTCTACTTTTTGAGTTGTCTCCGTTGCCATACCCTTCCCATTTGTGTCCTTCTCTGATATCGGTACCTTGAGGAGAATAGGTGCATTACTCGGATAGCTTGAAGGATCAACTTCAGTCGTGCTTGTTAATAGAATTAGTGTTGTATGAGCAGCACCATTTGAAGTAGATTGTCCTAGCTGAAAAGTCGAAAACCTCATGGCAGCAATGGTTGGAATTGTTGTACCAGGTTGATAATATACTGGTCCTTTGTATCCACTTGCGAGTTCATCTCTGAGCACTTCTCTCACAGAATCCTGTACTGTACTGTTGAAGACAGATGATTGATCAATCAGTGATCCATGCATAGCCTTTGTCATCATATCTTGCAGCTTCACAGGATCGGCTTGTATTATCAACTCATTAGGTCTTGGAAGAGGAAATTTCTTGATAGCCCTTGCTTGGTTGTCAAACCGCCGGTAATAGTTGACCATATTCTGCCATGCGCTCATCGAACTCGGCTTTGTCTTCTTCACGAAGTTGATCTAGCGTGATAGCTTGGGACTTGTTTACTCCAGCTTCTTTAGGAATTTTTGGTCGACATTGCTGACTGATTCTTCATGTCCCACTGGGCGTTCCAAGATGTGTTGACGCAAAAAACGGAATCAAGTTCTTCAACGGCAACACTAGCGGATCCCCGGATGTAACAAGGCGTGCGTACCGACCTGACCTGACCTGTTGATCGGCACGGAAAGAATATGAAACGTTAGATGCGGGTTAGATCGGCTAGAGAACCGATGTGGATCTTCAACAAGTAACAGCCTGATCAGACGATACTACTGTAGAGCGAATCGGCTAGCCGGAGCAGCCGAAGTGCAAGTATGATCAAAACGGCTAGATCAGCCGATTTGATGATGTAGGCGAAGCGTGAGCAAAAGCAGAGCAAACTAAGCACTACGAGACAACACTCGAAACCTCGATCAGATTGTATCGTAGTGGAACAACACAGGAGCGAGATTTAGCCGATACGATGGGATTACGAGCTGGATAAATTGGTGATAAAAGCTAAATAAACAAGAAAAGACTTGCAAACCTAGCTGATATCGATAAGTTGTGAATAAAACTTAGACAAAACCACGTTGATGCTACCGGGAGGTTAAAGCCCGATTGTTATTCGATAAAATGGTACTTACAAGCTTGAGGTCAATCGATGCAGCCCGATGAGCTAGAAGAATGGCGTTTGAAGAAACAAGAAAATAAGAAGAAGTAAAAAAGGGGTGGCGAAGTCGCCGACTATAATAAGTAAAGGTTTTGTTGATTTGGTGTGTACAATCTTCTTTGACCACACAGGGTCACTATTTATGTCCTAGGGACAGCTTGACTCCTAGTCGATGACGACAATGTTTACTTGAATCTAAAGAAACAAAACTTCTAAAACTTAATGATTCCTATAGGAATCGGACTCTCTAAAATGATTTTGACCCGTTGTCAACTTAGTTGTTGACCCACCTCCGTCTTCCTTCCTTTTGGCGTGTTCTTCTTCTGCCACGTTTCTTCTCTATCAATCGGCCGATTCCAAATCGACTGGTCACTCTTCCCCTTTTCTTCATCGGCTTTGAGGTCTTCTCGACACGTGTCAAAAAATGGTGTCAACACTAGGCTAGATGAATCTCACACCAAGATAGTTTCTCTTGAGGCTGCATTGAAAGCTCATATCCTACATCATGCTCTACTTGTGAAATGCATGCTTTGAAAACATGGAACTTGCACACTATGTTCACCGTTTGCGGATGAGAATGATGAGTTGAAGAAATTTATGGGTGGTTGTCGGGCATGAGCCACAATTGAGTTTGATGTTGGTTCAGTTTAAGAGATTTGATGGTCAGGCGTTGGGACTGGCAAGAGTGGTGAGAAGAGTGGAGAGGACAAGAGAAAGTCTGGAGATCCCTATTCCACCTCACACTACACCCATGAACAAATTGAACCCAATCCAAACCATCTCGAAACAAGCTTGATACAACCCTAGATCCACTGTTCCCCACAAGTCGAAAACGAAACCCATCAAGTTTGTGAGCACTCAGGGGAGTGTCTTTGGTGGCAAGTCAGGAGAGAAAGCTGTTGAGAAGCCCACAGAGAAGCCACAGCCTAAACCACAACCGATTCGCTTCCATTGTGTAACACCCTAATTTTGAGCTTATGAATTTAATAAAATTTTGTTAGCAACCTATGATTAAGCTTAAGGATTTTAAGGTGTTGTTTAATTTTTCTAGGCATTTAAATAATTTTCTATAATAAAATAAATAAATATTGGAGTTGAGTTTTGCATACATGCTGGTGCATTATTTTTGAGTGCTTGAATTCAAATTTGTGTTGAATTCAAAATTTGTTTGAAGTTGAAAAGGGTTTCAAAAATTCAAAATGAATTTCTTCCCACCCTCTCTTTCTTTCCAGTTTTCGCGCCGGCCCTTTTAGCCAAGTCTGCTGGACCCCCTCCGTTTCTCTGGCCTAGCTCACTCTTTTCTCCACTTTGGCCGTTTTCGGCCAGTGCCCCAGATCGCTCTCTCACAGCCTTGGGGCCCGCTGGTCATCCCCTTCCCCGCGCTATGCCGAGTCGACGCGAGTCCGTACGCTGCGCCTCCGCATCCGATCCGCCTCCACAGCCTTGGCCCGCATGCCAAGAGGCTACCCTAGCCTCATAAATACCCCACCGCCGCAGCCCCCAACCACTTTCCCCGGAACCCTAACCCTAGAGCTCCAGCGCCGCCGCGCCAGCCCTAGCCGCGTAGCCACTATTGAAGTCGCCGTCGCCACCTTCCCGTCGACGAGTAGGAGTCCCGGAGGTTTGCAAGCTCGCAAGGAAGCTCCTGGTGTCGCTTGTCTGCGTCGCCGTGCCCTGCAGTGCCAGATAGAGCTCGCCGGATATCTCGTCGTGGCCACCGTCCGCTTCGCCAAGCCGTGCGCCATCTCCGTCACGCCTAAGGTCGTCTCTTTGCCCCTATTTAGTTCGTGGTTGCGCGCTCTTCATTTTGGTGCAAACCGCGAGCCCAACTGAGCACCCCAGCTCCAGTTAGCCCTCGTACGCCGAGCGCCAGCGCTTGCCGCCGCCGAGCGGTTCCGCCGCCTCGCTGGCACAAGCTGAGCCGCTAGATCTTAACGACTCGATTAGATAGGATCGCCCGGTCAAACAAGGAGATACCGGTCAACCCCGTCGGGTCGCCGCTGTTTTGCAAAAGAGACCCTGCTCTTTTTAGTTTTGCATGTCGGTCCTCCCACCATAGTGAAACCCTTACAAGTAGGTCGATCTTTGCGGTTTAGACCTGTAGTCCACTGGTTTTAGCGCCCAAGTCCATAGCTTGAGTTTTACAGATAGACCTTCTTATACGTTTAATTACATTTTAGTCCTTGGTTTTTAGCAGATAAGCCCCTGGAAGCTCTGTTTTATCACAGATAGGTCCCTGTAGCTTGTTTTAGCCATAGATTATGCGTTTAGCTCGCTTTTAGCGTTCTTTATGTCCAAACGATCGTATCGAAGAGTAGAATAGCATTATGCAGTTATTTTGCTCTATTATTACTGTTTTGTGCATGTTTCTTATTTATTTCTATTGTTTGCCTGTATGTGGTTGGTGTGATGCGTAGAAGACGATCGCTACTTCGATTACGCTGCCGTTGAAGACTTTGAAGATCTTGAGCAGCCCTTTGAGTTTGTGGAAGGCAAGTCCTTCATGCATGCCCTTTTTCCTATACAACTGCATTTTAGTTACATTATTTACTTTATTGCTTTGCATTAAATTGATGGGACCCTATGATTAAGGTGTGACTAGTGTTGTTTACCATGTCCTTGTTAACCTGGGTATTTTATTTATGTTGGGTAGCACATGCTTAGTCGCTAACTACGGGATTGAGGATGGTTTAATTGAAACAAAAGTGAACTTGATTTATTTTATGCTCTACCCACATTAAGCAAGATTACCCTGTTAATCGAATATGGAGCGACCACCTAGGACAATAGTGCAACCACAAGACAAATGGCTGTCTTGGCTAATTAATTAGAAACCTTAGTATGTAGTATGCTTTACGATAAGGGTTAGGGGTGCAGTAGTTGGTTTATAGCCCAGCCCTTAAGCTGATTTGCTCTATGGTAGCTTCAGCCTTGAGAGAGGTTATGCATTGTGACATCATGAAACCTAGCGAGCAGCTCATACTAGGAATCTTTGTAAAGGCCACGTAGTGAATCACTAGCCACTCACCAAAGGTAGTGTTCAAGGGTCTAGCTAACCTGTGCAACATGGGAAACACTTGTGGGTAAAGTGTACAACCTCTGCAGAGTGTATAAAGCGATCGATCGCGTGCTCACGGTCACGAGTGGCTGGACTCTCACATGGGTAAACTATGGAATATGAATTAATCTTGTGCATTGCATCCTATTATTGTTGCATTTATTATTCTCTAGGTTGGTATACAGTTATCCTGCTTGTAATCAGTTGCTTAATAAAATCGGACCAACTAAAATTTGCTTACCGCTTTAACCATGTCAGCCATCCACCCAAAGAGCCTTGCATGTTGTTATAGTTATGTTCCCTTGTTGAGTACAACATGTGCTCACGCTTGTTGATTTTATTTCTTGCAACTACACTACTGCTGCTCGTGACGGGCGCTTTGAAGACTTCACGAAGACTTTGAAGATTTCTACCGACCGCTCGTGGTGGACAACTTCGTTTATTTTCCGCTGTTAGCTACTCGTTCAGTGTGTTAGATTATTGGACAATCGGTCTGTAATAATAATAACGTTGTGACACTGCGATTCTTGGTTCTCCACTATGTTGTTTGCATGTGTGAACATGATCCTGGACACATGTAAGCTATGATCTGGTTTTGCTTCTAAAACTGGGTGTGACAAAGTGGTACGAGAGCCGTGTTGTATGGGAGCGTTAGCTTAGTTAGTAATGGTGAAATTAAGGATGATTATTAGAAGCCACACTAATGCTTTCGTTATTAAAAATCTATTTTGACTGCTTACTTTTAATTTTACCTCATCCCTGCTTTATCTATTCAACATCTTAACTCCATCTTGATATTTATAGCTTATGTTTCTTTCTTGCACTGTCTTCTCTATCTCTAGATGGTTCTGTCACAGGACCTCTCGTCTGACAGCGCTTTCGGTTTCCCCGCCACTTGGAGGACCAAGACTACTACTACTATCCTATGGAGAGTAGAGAGCATGAGGAGCATGAGGGGGACATTGACGAGGAGATAATGATGGAAGCACCACTGCACAGCTCCAACACACCCTCCGAAATCATCCAAGTGTCAGATGATGAGGAGCCAGACAAGGAACCCATTGAGGAGGCCACTGCAGAGCCTGAAGGACCAGAGGAAGATCCTGAAGAACTGTGAGGAAGACCCGTAAGAGGTTATTCCGAGGAGAACAAGAGCCTGAGGAACCTGAACACCAAGAGGAGGCAGAAGAGGAGCAAGCTCAGCCTATTGAGGAAGTAGCTTGGAGGGGATCTGTCCATAATGTGGATGGGAGAGGCATTCCCATGGCTGACAAGCTCAGAGCAATAGTGTTCTGTGTGGGGCACAATGTGGCACCAGCCTACCAATGCGAGCTATGGACACATCCATGGTTCGAACCCCAGTGGGTGGTGATTGCTATCCTGTACCAGGAGGATCCTATCTATGGTGACACGGAGGTAGCAAGGCAGCAAGATGTTGCTAACAGGACTACCAGAGATGCTGGGATAGCTGAAGATGCAAGGAGGGCACTTTATGTACTCTCCCATGGCCGACGTCTTGGTGGAGGACACTTCGTACAGATACATTCCCTACAGAGCTAGTGGGGAAGCAAAGACCTACATCACTCCCGCTCCAGCTGATGAGGGAACCTTGAACCATGTTCGAGAGTTGTTGGCTGCCGTTAACACTGCCCTAGACGACACCAACAACACTCTGCTGAAGCTCAAGAGAAGGTCTTGAGTTGGAGACTCGTAACCGCGTAGGCAAGGCTGCTCGATGAACAAGGAGGAGCGGTGATCCTTGAACATGAAGAGCCCCACACCTCTTCATCACCTAAGAGGCCCGCTACAACTCTCAGGGCCGCTTGAACCTCTTCAAGAGGATAGGAGTCCTTAGGTGTCAGTCAAAGTCTCTGTAATCGTTAGTCTTGAATGGTCATTTAAAGTGTGTTTAGTTTTAGGAGTGTGTTTAGTTTGTGCGAGCATGTAACATTGGATGATTTGGATTTTTGTTTGAGTGATGTGTGTTGTGGGGTGATGACCACAACCACATTGGTTTAATAAAGTTAAGTTAGTTGGGGTTAAATTTTTGTCTCAATCAATCTTATGCTATCTTTATCTTTATCCCTTCATTATTAATCTATCAGTCAGATTAGTTGCTACCAAATCTGCTCACGCAGCCCTCTGATACAGCAGCACTAATTAATTTTTTTCTCGAGCTACAAAAATCCAATTGCTGCAAATCCAGTTGGGGTAGCTCAGAAATTTTGTATATGATTTTCTGTCAAAAATTCCGAATTTTGGGGTATATATTCTGGTAGTTATGCATGAAGTATTGAAGCCATCTTAATCTGCAAATTCCTGCTGACACAATCACCTTAACTATTTTATATCTCGGGCTACAGAAATCCAATGAGTTAATTCCAGTTGGGTTGGTTTAGTAATTATGTACACTTTATCTCAGAATATTTGCACAATTTTTGGCTATTCATGCAGAGAGTTACAACTAGTTCTTTGAGATCAACAGAATCTGTCTTAGTCTGGAATTCTGCATATCATAAACTTTTAAGCTTTTCTCTTGATTCAATCATCTAAAACTATGTCCCTAACACTCAGATGGTGGAAACCAGGTCAGGATCAGGAGTCGATCAACCCGCAGTGACCTGTCCAAGGCGAGGCAGTGGTTCCAGCAGTGCACCTCGTCAACCATAAATGGATCCGGTCATGCAGCAGTTCCTGCAAGCTCAGACGCAGCTTCTCCAAGACCTGACCAACACAGTGGCCAATATACAGGCCCAAGCCAACAACCCACCCCATGCTCGAAGCAAGCACCGTGAAGCGTGCACGGGTGTTCATGAGCCATCAGCCTCCGGTGTTTTCTCATGCAGCAGATCCACTGGAAGCTGGGGACTGGTTGAAGACCATTTAGAAGATGCTAACCATAGCTCAATGCGATGACAGAGAGAAAGTCCTCTATGCTTCAGGCGACTTGTGGATCCATGGTGGGATGCATATGCCGCCGCTCTTGCCAATCGGAATGCAATTACTTGGCAGGAGTTTACCACTAACTTCAGGAGCCACCATATTCCTGTCGGTCTCATGAAGCAAAAGAAGGAGTTCCTTGCTCTCAAGCAGGGAGGGATGTCCGTGACGGAGTTCAGGGACAAATTCAGCGAAGTTATCACGCACGCAGAAGACACCGATGAGGACAGAAGAAGCAAGAGCTGTTCCAGAAGGGCTAGCTGGACCGCTGCGATGCCAGATGTCCCACACTTTCCCTACCTTCCGATCGATTGACAAGGCTATAGGCTTGGAGCACAAGCGCAGGGAGTTGGGTGACTTGAAGAGGAAGGCTACCAACTCTGGGTAGTCTGGAAGCATCACTCGTCCCCGCTTCAACCAACAACAGGGAGCACCGTTCCGCTATGGAGGGAAGAATGGGAACTTTGGGCAGCAGCAGTTCCAGCGCCCCATGCAGCAGCAGTATCAACGCCCTACAGCACCCTACTCAAGAGAATAAACGCATTGGATAGCGGACACCTCACCCACTTACTAGCGTAACCAGAGGACTCCCATTGGCACTCCTGAGGCTGGCGCACCTCACACCCCACCGCAACACTTGCTTCAAGTGTGGCGAAGTTAGCCACTCGCCAACAAGCGCCCCAAGAGGACTGCTCACTGAACCCCGTGCGTCGGCGAGATGTAGCAGATGAGGAATGGGAACCAGACCCCGCAAGTCAGTGAGGGACAGCAGAGCTATGCACGTGGCAGGTGAACCATGTGAGCGTGGAGTCAGCTCAGGAGAACCCACAAGTAGTGCTCAGTATGTTCCTTGTCAACTCCACCCCGCCTCGGTCTTATTTGATTAAGCATCTCATTCTTTTATTTGCTCAATTTGTGGCTAAGCATAGTATACCCATGCAACCTATGAAACAAAACATGGTAGTTAGTTCACCAGGGGGGAGATGAAAGCTTTATATATATGTCCTAATGTTAAACTTAAGATCGTTGGAGAAGACTTTTGGGCTCAGTTGGTAGTTCTAGAGTCAAAGGACATTGATGTCATTCTTGGTATGGAGTTAGCTACGCATGATGCAACGATTCAAGTGCCAAGAGGGCGTTCTTCTTACCAAATTCCTAAGGAGACAAGGTTATGATTGTAGCTACGCCACCGGTAGCAGCAGAGGGTTCAGTGAATCAGTTGGATGGTAAATCTCTGGAGGATATTAAGGTGGTGTGTGACTATCCAGATGTGTTCCTCGATGAGCTACCGGTATGCCACCGATCGAGATGTTGAGTTTGTTATTGATCTTTTACCTAATCGCTCCTATTTCTAAGCGTCCTTATAGAATGTCTAGTGATCAACTGTTTGAGCTTAAGAAACAAATTAGTGAATTGTTAGAGAAGGGTTTCATTCGTCCTAGTTCTTCACCTTGGGGGGCAGCTGTTATCTTTGTGGAGAAGAAGGATGGTACTCAGAGGATGTGTGTGGATTATCGGTCGCTTAATGATGTTACTATGAAGAACAAATATCCTTTACCGCATAGAAGATTTGTTTGATCGGATGATAGGTGCCAAGGTATTCTCTAAGATTGATTTATGCGTTGAGTTACCATCAGATGAAGATAGATTGTCAGATATTCCTAAGACTGCATTCACCACTAGGTATGGGCTTTATGAGTACACAGTCATGTCTTTCGGGTTGACTAATGCACCTGCCTACTTTATGTATCTGATGAACAAAGTCTTTATGGAGTACTTGGATAAGTTTGTTGTGGTGTTCATCGATGATATTTTGATCTACTCCAAGGATGAAGCAGAACATGACGAGCATCTGAGACTTGTGTTGCAGAAGTTGAGAGAGCATCAGTTGTATTCAAAGTTCAGCAAGTGTGAGTTCTGGCTTAAGGAAGTGGCTTTTCTTGGTCACATCATCACTGATGGAGGTATTACAGTCGATCCTAGCAAGGTCAGAGATGTGTTGAAGTGGGAGCCACCTCGGACAGTCAAGGAGATCAGAAGCTTTCTCGGTCTTGCAGGATATTATTGTCGGTTCATTGAAGGATTCTCTAAGATAGTGAAGCCTCTCATGTCACTGCTAGAGAAGGATAAGGAGTTCAAGTGGACTGAAGCATGTCAGGCTAGCTTTGAGGAGCTTAAGAAGAGGTTGACTACCGCGGATTGGTGATGCGGATCTGTAAGAGCTTTGATATCTCTTGTGATGCGTCTCGGACGGTGGTCTTGGTTGTGTTCTTATGCAGGAGGGACATGTTATAGCTTATGCATCGAGACAGTTGAGGAAGCACGAGCAAAATTATCCTACTCATGATCTGGAGTTAGCAGCTGTGGTTCATGCTTTGAAGATTTGGAGGCACTACATCATGGGGACTAAGTGCCAGATTTACACAGATCATAAGAGTCTGAAGTACATTTTCACTCAGAAGGACTTGAACTTGAGACAGCACAGATGGTTAGAGCTGATCAAGGATTATGATCTAGAAATACACTACCATCCTGGAAAGGCCAATCTAGTTGCAGATGCCATGAGTCGGAAGGGACAGGCCAATATGGCACTCGCATTCCAATTACTGAAGAGGCGATGAAGGAGTTTGAGCGCTCAACTTGGGGATGGTTGCACATACTCGTGGAGTTACCTTGGAGGTGGAATCTACGTTGGAGCGGAGATCGTCAGGGGCCTGACTTGAGGATCTTGAGATTAGAGATCGAGTGACTATGGAAAAGGGCAAGGCCTCGAATTTCACAGAGGATGATCGAGGGGACTATATGGTTTAGAGCAGGATTTGTGTGCCCGATGTGGGAGATCTGCGTGAGAACATCTTGAAGGAAGCCCATGATTCTACTTACTCCATTCATCCAGCAAGCACTAAGATGTATCGAGGATCTTAAGCGAGAGGTATTGGTGGTATGGGATGAAGAGGGATGTGGCCTCTCACGTAGCATTGTGTGACACTTGTCATCGAGTGAAAGCTGAGCATCGAGAGGCCAGCCAGATTGCTTCGACCCAAGGTGCGAGAATGGAAGTGGGAAGAGATCGATGGATTTCATAGTAGGACTACCACGGACACCTGCCGGGTATGATTCTATATGGGTGATGATGGATAGACTGACTAAGGTAGCTCACTTCATTCCGGTGAAGACTACTCACTCAGGAGCAAGGTTGGCAGAGCTTTACATGTCTAGAATTGTGTGTTTGCATGGTGTACCTAAGAAGATAGTGTCCGACAGAGGTACTCAATTCACGTCTCGTTTCTGGCAGAAGCTTCATGAGTCTATGGACACAGTGTTGAATTTCAGCTCAGCTTATCATCCGCAGACAGATGGACAGACTGAGAGGACTAACCAAATTCTTGAGGACATGTTGAGAGCTTGTGCACTTAAGCATGGAGGTAGCTGGGATAAGAGTTTGCCATACGCGAGTTCTCTTACAACAAGCTATCGTGCCGGTCTTAAGATGGCACCCTTTGAGGCTTTGTATGGGAGGAAGTGCAGAACCCTGTTGTACTGGAGTGAGACAGGAGAGAGTCAGTTGTTCGGGACAGATGTTATCAAGGAGGCAGAAAGGTAGGTTCAGATCATCAGGGATAACTTGAGAGCTGCACAGTCTAGGCAGAAGAAGTACGCTGACACAAAGAGGAGAGACGTGATGTTCCACGAAGGTGATTATGTGTATCTTAAAGTGTCACCGATCAGAGGCTTACGCAGGTTCAAGGTTAAAGGGAAGCTGTCACCTTGCTTTATCGGACCCTTTAGGATTTCTGAGAGAGTGGGAGAGGTAGCTTACAGATTGGAGTTACCAAATCAGCTTCCAGATGTGCATGATGTGTTCCATATCTCTTAGTTGAAAAAGGGATTCCAGCCGCATGATAAGGAGCCATTACCTATGGATGGTTTGGAAGTTATGGAAGATCTCACCTATACTAAACATCCTATCAAGATGTTGGATACTCTTGCACGGGTTACGAGGAATCAGGTGATCATAATGTGTAAAGTACAGTGGAGTAATCATACAGAGGATGAGGCAACATGGGAAAGAGAAGAGGATTTAAAGGAAGACTACCCACATCTCTTTGCTGATCCATCCGAATCTCGAGGACGAGATTCTTCTTAAGGGGGGTAGGATTTGTAACACCCTAATTTTGAGCTTGTGAATTTAATAAAATTTTGTTAGCAACCTATGATTCAGTTTAAGGATTTTAAGGTGTTGTTTAATTTTTCTAGGCATTTAAATAATTTTCTATAATAAAATAAATAAATATAGGAGTTGAGTGTTGCATACATGCTGGTGCATTATTTTTGAGTGCTTGAATTCAAATTTGTGTTCAATTCAAAATTTGTTTGAAGTTGAAAAGGGTTTCAAAAATTCAAAATGAATTTCTTCCCTCCCTCTCTTTCTTTCCAATTTTTGCGCCGGCCCTTTTAGCCAAGTCTGCTGGACCCCCTCCGTTTCTCTGGCCCAGCTCACTCTTTTATCCTCCTCTTTTCGCCAGCCAGCCGCTCACGCTTCTAGCCGTAGCGTCCGCCGCGCTCTCACCGACGCCAAGGGCCCGTGGTCATCCTTCCCAGCTACACCGAGTCGGGGCGTGAGTCCGTGTCTGGGATGCCTCCCCGAGCCGCCTCCCCAGCCTTGGCCTCGCACGCCAAGAGGCCACCCTGGCCTCATAAATACCCCCGCCCCCAACCGCTTTCCCCGGAACCCTAACCCTAGAGCTCCAGCCACCGCCGCCGCCAGCCCGCGCGCCTTGTTGTTGAACGTCGCCGCCGCTGCCTTCCATCGGCGAGTAGGACTCCGAGGTTCGCAAGCTTGCAAGGAAGCTCCTGGTGTTGCTTGTCTGCGTCGTCGTGCCCTGCAGTGCCAGATAGAGCTCGTCGGAGATCTCGCCGCGCCGTCCGCCCGCCGCCAAACCGTGCCATCTCCGTCGCACCTAAGGTCGCTCTTTGCCCCTGCTTAGTTCGCGGTTGCGCTCTTCGTTTGGTGCAAACCGTGAGCCCAACCGAGCACCCCAGCTCGAGTTAGCCCTATGCCGGCGAGCCGCGCCGCTGCCAAGGTCCCATGCCACACGCTCGCTCACGCAGACCATTGGATCACTAGTCAAACAAGGAGAAACCAGTCAACCCCGGTCGGGTCGCGCTGTTTTACAAAGAGACCCTGCTCTTTTTAGTTTTGCAAGCCGGCCTCCACCATAGTAAAACCCTTACAAGTAGGTCCCGATCTTTGCGGTTTAGACCACAGTAGTCCACACGGTTTTAGCGCCCAAGTCCATAGCTTGAGTTTTACATGATAGACCTTCTGTTTATCGTTTAATTACGTTTTAGTCCCTGGTTT
>CP053465.1:73051269-73140382 GCA_022644695.1 Cenchrus purpureus
GAGAATGCTGGGCTCAATGAGTTGTGATAGCCGTGATGATGTGCTTAGGAAGACCAACAAGGATAAGAGAATTTAGATCTACTGTTGGGTGATGCTAAGGACAAGATAGTTGTGCTTGAGTCCTTATTGGTTGATGCTAGAAATGAGATAGGCTCTTTGAAATCTGCTCTATTGTGTCCGATGAGATTGATTGTAGTGATTGCAATGTTTTTCTTGCGATCGATCGCTCTCAAGGAGAAGTATGCCTCTACTCTTGAGGAACTAGATGTGATTAGGATTGAGTGTGATGAATTGAAATCTAGGCCAGCTTTGTTAGGTGTTTGCACTTCACATCTGTGTTGCATGCTAGGCTAGATGAATCTCATACTAGAATAGTTTCTCTTGAGGTCGCTTTGAAAGCTCCCATTCCTACATCATGTTCTACTGTGAAATGCATGCTTTGAAAAACATGGAACTTGCACACTATGTTGACCGTTTGCAGGATGAAAATGATGAGCTTAGGAAATTGATGAGTTGGTTGTCTGGGCATGAGCCACAGTTGAGTTTGATGTTGGCTGAGTTCAAGCGGTTTGATGGTCAGGCGTTGGGGGCTGGCAAGAGTGGTGAGAAGAGTGGTGAGGGAGAAGAGAAAGTTGGAGAGATTCCTACTCCACCACACACCATACCCATGAACAAATATGCACCCAAGCCAAACCACCTCAGAAGCAAACTTGATACAACTCCAGACCCACCAGTGCTCCCCCACAAAACAGAAAACTACCAGAAACCCATCAAGTTTGTGAGCAACCTAGGGAATGTCTTTGAAGTGAAGTCAGGAGAGAAGGCTGTTGAGAAGCCACAGCCTAAGCCACAGCCGATCCGCTTCCATTGTCGATGATTGTGGGAGGATGGGCATAAGGATGAGTTCGGTTTCGGGAGGAAGAGATGAGAGGTTTGCTAGGAGATGGCAAACAAGGAAAGGTACCACCTTTCTCATGGTGTGCCTGAGCCTCATAGAGGGCCTCTACCTAGGGGTGAGGTGTTTGTGCGTATAGTTCCTACTCGTGGAGGCGGTGGTGGTTTTCCTCAGAGAGATAGACATGCTGGGTTTGGGTGTGGTGAGTTGGCTCGACGTGCTCCTTCTCGTGACTGCGTTACGAGTTTGGGAGGCACGATCGCAGCTTTGGGTCTCGGATGGACTATGGGCCACGCTTTCCCCTCATGGTGCGCCTACTCCTCGAGAGGCGTGGGGTCCTTTGGTGGTAGGCGTGGGAGGCTCGCCTAGAGGTTTTGGTAGGATGGACTTTGCTAACCCTTCCTTTGAGCAAATGGCACCGGTTTAACTCCTTTGGTACTAACCCTAGTGTTGAGTCGCTTGCTCATTCTCGTTCTCGTTTTTGATTGCAGGTGGGAGGCATGGAGGACTTTTGGTTGATCGACTCCGGTTGCTCATGACACATGACCGGAGATCGTGGGTGGTTCTCCAGCCTCACCCTGGTGAGTACGAGGGAGTACATCACTTTCGGGGACAATGGGAGAGGATGAGTGCTTGCTGAAGGTATGGTGAAGGTGAGTAGCAAGGTGACCTTAAGAAGTGTGGCTTTGGTCAAGTCACTTGGTTTTAACTTTGTTATCGTATCTCGCCATTTGACGAAGGTTTTGAGGTTCGTTTTAAGTCCGGGCTTCGTGTGCTTGATTCTCGAGGCGATCTTGTCATACGATCGTCCCCATGTCAAATCTTTCGTGCCGATTTTTCCCAGTTTGTTGGTCCTCCTCGATGCTTTGTTGCTGGCATTTCGGCCGAGCTTTGGAAATGGCATAGGAGGTTGGGACACTTGAGCTTTGAGTTGCTTTCCCGCTTGAGTGGTCTTGATCTTGTCCGAGGATTGCCGTTGAAATTCGAGAAGGATTTGGTTTGTGCTTCTTGTCGGCATGGAAAGATGGTTGCTGCTTCTCACGCCCCTCTGACTGCGGTCATGACCGAGCGACCTTGTGAGCTGTTGCACATGGATTTGCTTGGGCCAGCTCGTGTTCGCTCTGTGGGTGGGAAGTGGTATGTTCTTGTGGTTGTCGATGATTTTTCGAGGTACTCTTGGGTTTTCCTTTTGGAGGATAAGAGCGAGACATTTAGCTTTGTTTAGGACTTGATCTTGAGGTTGAAGAATGAGAGACATGGTGAAGCCATTCGAGCTATACGCAGTGACAATGGCACAGAGTTTAAAAACTCTCATTTCGATACCTTTTGCAGTGATCTTGGTCTCGATCATCAGTACTCTTCTCCATACGTCGCTTGCTAGAATGGCGTAGTGGAGAGAAAGAACCGGACCCTTTGTGAGATGGCCAGGACGATGCTCGATGAGCATAGGACTCCTAGGCTTTTCTGGGCTGAGGCGGTCAATACCGCTTGCTATGTCTCAAATCGCATCTTCCTTCGTGCTTTCAAGAAGAAGACCTCTTATGAGTGATGCATGCCGACAACCCAAGGTGAGTCACTTTAGAGCTTTTGGTTGCAAGTGCTTCATTCTGAAGAAGGGCAAGTTAGATATGTTTGAGTCTAGGTGTTCGGATGGTATCTTTCTCGGTTATGCGATTCACTCTAGAGCATATCTTGTGCTCAACCTTGACACTAACTGAATCATGGAGATTTGCGAGGTAACCTTCGACGAGACACAACCATGTTGTTCTTCTGCTTTTGAGTGTGCAGGTGACGAGGAGGTTGGAGTGAGGATCATTGAGGATGAGCAAGATGGAGATGGAGATGGAGATGAAGACGATGATGGAGGTGATGCTCCCGTGGCTAATCGTGTACGTGCTACTTCCACTACTATGACGACGATCGAGGATGGTCCATCCCTACACCTACCTACTCGGTGAGGTTGTTCGAGTGGAGGTCATGCGAGGGGAGATCGTGTCGAGGCGAGAGGCTCCCCGGCGGGTACAAGTGGATCACCCACCGACGACGATCATAGGTGACCTTCATGAACGTACTACACGGTCGAGGTCAAGGAATTCTTCTCACTTTGCTCACTCTACATTTGTCACTTCTTTTGAGCCCAAAGATATTCGACACGCTTTGTCTGATGAGAATTGGGTGAATTCCATGCATGAGGAGTTGGAGAACTTTGAGAGAAACCAAGTTTGGGTGTTAGTCGATCCACCACCAAATTGACGTCCCATAGGTACCAAGTGGGTGTGGAAGAACAGAGAGGGTGAGAATGGGATGGTTGTGAGAAACAAGTCGAGGTTGGTGGCTAAGGGGTTCAACCAGAAAGAGGGCATAGATTATGAGGAGACATTTGCTCCTGTGGCCCGTTTGGAGGCAATTAGGATCCTTCTAGTCTTTGCCGTGGCTAAAGGGTTCAAGTTGTACCAAATGGACGTAAAGAGTGCTTTCTTGAATGGGGTGATAGAGGAAGAAGTGTATGTGAGGCAACCCCCGGGGTTTGAGAGTGAAAAATACCCACACCGTGTTTACAAACTCCAGAGAGCGCTCTATGGGTTGAAACAGGCACCGAGAGCTTGGTATGGCAGGTTGAGAGGGTTTTTGCTGAGTAAGGGGTTTATGGTGGGCACGATTGATAAGACCTGTTTCTCCTTAAGCATGGGAATGACCTTTTGATTGTTCGGATATCGTGGATGACATAATCTTTGGTGGCTCTTCTCATGATCTTGTTGCCGATTTGCAGATGACATGAGCGAGGAATTTGAGATGTCCATGATGGGCGAGCTGCAGTTTTCTTAGGACTCCGGATCAAGCGGTAAGGAAGGGATGTTTGTACATCGGTAGTACACCGTGGACATGGTGAAGAAGTTTGGCATGAGCGACTCCAAGCCGTGACTACACGATGAGTACCACTATGGCTTTGGATGCGTCACGAGGATGGTGACCCCGTGGACCAAGAATCGAGCATGATCGGCTCCCTCCTCTACTTGACGGCGAGGCGGACATACGATGTGTGTACGTGCGCTCGTTTTCGAGCTTCACCGAGGACTTCACATCGGCAGCCGTCAAGCAGATTTTCGGTACTTGAACTACACTCCACGAGTTTGGTCTTTGGTATTCGCCTCCTCGACACTCGGACTTCACGAGTACTATGATGCTGATTTGGGTGTCGATTGGACCGCAAGTCTACCTCCGGGTGTTGCCGGTTTCGGTTCTTCTTTGGTCTCTTGGTCATCTCGCAAGCAATCCAATGTGTAGCCCACTACTGTGAGTATGTAGCGCTAGTTGTTGTTCCAGCTCCTATGGATGACCTACACTATGAGCGACTTTGGTGAGGAGTGCTCCAGGTTCCACTCTTTTTGTGACAGCACCGTGCAATAAGTGTAGCAAAAACCTTGTCCTTCACTCCAAAAGCGAAACACATAGAAGTGAGGTACCACTACGAGGACAATGTTGAGAAGGAAACATATCTTTGTCCTATGTGCCTACCCAAGATCAGCTAGCGATATATTCACCAAACTACTTGACCAAGTCACTTTCACTCTCTTGAGGTGAACTTGGTGTGTGTTTTCCTTTCTACGGGTCATGGAGCTTCTCATGTTTATATGTGATATATGGTTCATTTTGTTGCATTTCATACATGCATTTTACCTTCTGTACAAAACCTGGAACGATAGCCATCTTTGGATCACTTGTGCTAGGAAAAGCTTCTTGTGGGGGATATACCCCCTCGGTCCCACATGGAGGAGCTTCATAATGCGTATACGTATACATACTAAAAAAACGTGTATATGTATACGGAGATGGGCCCACCCGTGTGGAGATACGGCATGGCGTATGGATCAGGATGAGGCGGCGCCCGAGGAGATATCATCCCATGAATAAAGGCCGGATAGTTAGGAAAGATATTACTTGAGCCCGAAGGCCAAATCTTGTAATCGGTTAGCTATAGATTCCTTGAGATCTGTAACCTTGCCCCCAGGCTATATAAGGGCGGCAGGGACCCCCTCAGAAACAAGTCCATCAGATTCCCAATCGTGGAACCATCAATACAACACACCGAGCACAGGATGTAGGGTATTACACCTCCCGGCGTCCCGAACCTGGATAAACCCCTATGTCCTTTATTCACCATCTAGCTCCAGTCTCGGCGATCCCCTCCACACAATCTACCACCATAGCCTACCCTTGGTGGATCGGGCCATTGCACAGACCGGCGGTTGGCGCCAGTAGGGGTTCGCCGTGATAATTAGCGAGCTTGATGACCGCAGTTAAGATCCCTACTAGTTGCCTCGCCCTCACCGCGTTGGGAGCGAGAATCCCTTTCGGGAGCCTCGATCCCGTCTCCGCCGTCGACGAGCAGGCGGCTGGCTACATGACTCCTCCTCAGGGTCACATCATCATCGGGGAGATCCCATGCGTTCTCTTTGACACCGTGATCACCGCGGAAAAGCCTTCCGGAGCGGTTTCCACACCGCCCGCGAGGAGAAGACCGGCTGCCAGATCCAATCTGGACAAGCCCAAAGCCTGCCGAGTGTTTTTTGACACGCCGCGAAGAAGGGAGGCCACCCTCCCGGTTCAAGATCCGACGGTTGCAGGTCATCGAACCCTCCCGAATGATCCGGTTGAATCTTTCGACCGGGCCATTAGCCACATGGCTGACACCATTGCCACCTGCGAGGCGACCTTAGGTACCCCGCAGTCAGAGTGCTTTCCCTTCGGGTTGAAGAGCACAGCCGCTTCCGTGGTCACGGAGGAGGTGAAGCGAAACCTAGCGGTGATCCCTGCACCCGAGCCAGTCGAATACTACTCGGATGAGGACTCACCGCGCTTCGTGAACATGGTCCTCTCCCCCATACGAGAGGGAAACCGCGACGCGTCCCTCCTCCCCATACTGGAAGAGGACGAGGACGGTCAACTTTGCGGATTGGACTACGGATGAATCGGATGAGCGCCGGTCGCCCGGTCTCAGCCCCGAGTACGCCCCGGATGGGTCCTTTGCATCCCTTGAGGTGGCTCTTGGCCTAGATGAAAGCTCTCCCTCCCACGGGTCCAACGACACGATCCTGATTAGCGCTTCAAGCTCACCCTGACCTGTCCGACGGAAGTCGGTCGCCGCCTTTGTCTACGCGGCACACCGGAGCTCACGCGCGGTCTCCGAGGACGAGCACACTCAGGATAATGAGACGGCCACACAAAAGGCCGATCGATCGGATACGAAGAATGCGGACCAAGCGCGGTGCCAAGAAGCCCAAATGACGAGGAGGAAGAGGAGGATCTTTACGAAGATTCTGATCACCAGCAACAGCGGCGATGTCGCACCCGCCGATCCAACAGAGTTCAGCCCCGAAGGCTCAAGGATGACTCCACCCTTGAGTACGATGGGCACAAGGTCTACGCGACCCCCAAGGCAAACCTCATTGTGCTAAATGAGGCGGTCGAGAGGTTGCCTCCGACTACGCCAGACATTGGGCGCATATGGGCCCTGGTGCAGGCCGCTGCGACCCAGTATAACCGCGTCGATCCTTCCCCGCCAGTTGGGCAGGAAGAGATGGAGGTACCCACCGCTCGCGCCATAAAAGAGCGCGGCGCGACGAAGGTGGAGACTTGCGTGACAGGCTTCACAGCCGCGACGCAAGGACCACGATCAACCACAACCGCGAGGAGCGCCGCCGTCAGGAATCAAGGCGATGCAACGACTACGATAGGGAGCATGGAGCTCCCCAACGCCAAGAGAGATGCGGCGACTCGCAGAGCGGGTATGAAGACTACTACTCGGATTCCTACGGGGAGTCTGGGGATAGCTACAGCTCCTACGAGCGGCCGGCCGGCGGATGCCATGGAGGTCGAGAGGGTGCCCCATCCTACGATGGCTTCCTCTCTCTCTCAAAAAGGCTACGTCAGGTGACATGGCCCCGAGGCTTCAAGCTGTCCGATGTCGACAAATATGATGGCACGTCGGACCCCACGCAATGGCTCCAGATCTACTCCACCGCGGTCAAGGTCGCGGGAGGAAACGCCGACATGATGGCAAACTACTTGCCTATAATGCTCACGAAGGGGTGCAGAAACTGGCTTGCGGGGCTCCCAAGGAACTCCATTACATCCTGGGACGACCTGCAGTTCTTCACGAGCCAATACTCGGCACATGGAGAGGCCGGGGAATGTATGATCTGGACGGATCCAGCCAGAAGAACGAGTCGTTACGCTCGTACATTCGACGCTTCTCCGAGAAGAAGAACTCTTCCTTTCGTCAAGGAGCACGACGTCATTAGCGCCTTCCAGTATGGACTGGCGTATGGCAAGCTAGTGAATAGGTGGGCCCAAAGGCCCCCAAAGACTGTAAACGAGCTCTTCGCCATAGCCAACAAGGAGGCTGACGGTGAAGAGGCGTAACGCGAGCTTGCGAAGCACATCAAGTCCCGGAAGACGATGATTCCCCACGTCCGTGTCAACCACGCCATGATCCGACCGAGAGGAGAAACCTCCCGGAGGTGCACTGCAACAGTGGCGCAAGCCGGCCGAGGTCGTAGCGGCCGTAGAGCCCGCTCCAAAGCGCATGGACCCCTCTGAGTTCCAGAGGATGCGGGACATGCAATGCCCGTACCACAAGAACCATAAGCACTCGGCATCGCTTTGGCTCAAGAACCACTTCTCCCCAAGGGCCACTCGAAGGGTCCCCCCAAGAATGACAAGGGCAAGAGCGCTCCCCAGGCGGATGATGACGAGGAAGACTTCCAGGTCGCCAACCGTACGGTCAACATGATATATGGCGGCCCGGACCAGATCGAGGGAAAGCGCAAGGCTAAGCTCACGGATAGGTTACTGGTGTATGCAGCCCAACACGCACGCCCGGTTCTGCGGTGGTCAAGTCCCGATCACTTTCAAGAGGGAAGGATCACCCGAGGCGCCGTCAAGCCCGGCGGTACCCCTCATGTTGAAGCCTACGATCCGCAACGTGGGACTTCGCAAGATGCTAGTGGACGGAGGCAGTGGCCTCGACATATTATTCACCAGCACGCTCAAGGAGTTGGGCCTCACTCCCTTGGACTTGAGCCCGACTGACAAGCCTTTCTTCGGGATTGTACCCAGAGACCCTTCCGTACCACCCGGTCAGATCTCCCTACCAGTCACCTTTGGCACGGTCGAGAACTACCGGACGAGATCGTCCGCTTCATAGTGGCGGACTTGAGAGAGCCTATCATGGCATACTCGGCAGGTCGGCGCTAGCCAAGTTTATGGTAGTGCCCCACTATACCTACATGGTAATCAAGATGCTCGCTAAACGGGTCATCACCCTCAAAGGTGACTCCAACACGGCCAACGCCAGAGAAGGAGAACCTCCACATCGCTGCTACCGGATCTCTCCAAGCGCACTCATCAAGTCTTGGCGGTTGCCAAGCTCGACATGATAGATCTGGAGATCCCGACCAAGAAGCTGGCGACGGAGGCGATCCAGCAAGAGAAGGAGGCCGTGAAGAAGGTGTCGCTTAACCTCGACGATCCTGCGAAGACGGTGACCATAGGGGCCAACCTAGACCCTAAATAGGAAAGTGTGCTCTCGAGTTCGCATGCTAACTCCGACATATTCACCGAAACCGTGGATATGCCGGAGTGCCCAGAGCTCAGCCGAGCACTCCTTGAAGGTTGACCCAAATGCTAAGCCGATCAAGCAAAAGCTTCATCGGTTCGCGGCTGACCGCAAGGAGGCAATAGGGGTAGAGGTTCTGTAGGAATGCCAAGTTCATCAAAGAGGTGCATCACCCGCATCGGTGGCTAATCCAGGTTCTTGTATCCAAAAGAATAAGCAATGGAGAATGTGCATTGATTAAACTGTGCGTTGATTAAACTGATCTCAACAAACACCGCCCAAAGACCCTTCACCCTCCCTCGAATAGACCAAGTCGTTGATTCCACGGCGGTCAGTGCCTCGCTCTATTTCTCGATCGCTATTCAGGCTACCACCGATTAGCCCAAGGTCGAAGACCGATCAAGACGTCGCTCATTACACCTCATGGTGCATCGTTACTTGACAATGTCCTTTAGTCTGAAGAACGTCAGCGCGACGTATCAGCGTGCCATCCAGGCATGCTTGAGGTCCCAAATCGGCATAAACTGCGAGGCATACATAGACGATGTCGTAATCCGGTTCGAGACCACGATAACCTTATCAAGGACCTGCGAGACCTTCGATAACTTGAGGATTTACCGTGGAAACTTAACCCGAAAATGCATTTTCAGCGTTCTCGGAAAACTACTCGGATTCCTTGTCGCAATCGCGGCATAGAGGCAAACCCGAGAAGATCCACGCGATCACTCGGATGAAGCCTCCCAAGTGCCGAAGGATGTCTGAAACTAGCCGGGTGCATGGCGGCACTCGGTTCATCTCACGACTTCGACGAGGGCTGCCCTTCAAGCTCCTCAAACATCAAGACGATGATTTTAAGTGGGATGAGGAGGCCCGAAGTCTTTCACGGAACTCGTGAGCTATCTCGCAAAAGGCCCCCATCCTCACGGCACCGAGGCGGGGAAACTCTCACCTCTACATCTCGGCTACCACGCATGTGGTAAGCACAGTATTAGTTGTGGAGCGCGCAAACAGGAAGGACATGCTTACGCCCGTCCAGAGACCGGTCTACTTCATAAGTGAAGTATTGACCAACTCTAAGGTGCGGTACAATCAGGTAGAACCGCTACGACCGATCACCGCACGCAAGTTGAAGCACTACTTCGAGGCTCATAAAATTGTTGTAGTTTCCGACTACCCCATAGGTGACATCCTGCACAACAGAGATGCCATGGGAAGGATCGTGAAGTGGTCCATCAAGCTGGCCGCACACGACATAACTTTGTGCACGCAACACGATCAAGTCACGGTACTCGCAGACTTCGTGGCAGAGTACACGAAGATCCAGACGCCATCCACTACCGCTGAACCTGAGTATTGGACCATGTACTTTGATGGATCACTCAGGATTAAAGGAGGCGGGGCCGGCATAATCTTCATCTCCCCAACAGGAGAGAAACTGCGATATGTGCTGCAGGTCATGTTCAAGGTTTCGAACAACGCAGCCGAGTACGAGGCGGCCCTTCACGGGCTCCGTATCGCCGTGTCGCCGATAAAATACCTCATGGTCAAGGGTGACTCTACTTTGGTGGTAAACCAGGTTAACAAGAAGTGGAACCGGACCAGCAAGAAGATGGATGCATATTGTGCAGAGATCCACAAACTTGAATGCAAGTTCTACGGCCCGGAGTTTCGGCATGTACTCGCGACGATAACAAGGCTGATGAGTGGCAAACATGGGATCCACGAGCCTAGGTACCACCCGGAGTCTTTATTCAAGATTTGATCAAGCCCTCCATCAAGAACCCCGATACGCAAGTCGATCCATCAGAAGGACTCGGCGAAGTCCTCATGATTGAGCCACAACCCGAGTGGATCTCTCGAGATTGTCGAGTACATCAAGGATGGCACGCTCCGAATCCTTCACTAGGTCAAGAAAGGGAGGCGTGGCGTTGCATGAACGAATCGATCGCGAGCAAGAACTATGTCTGATCGGCAACAACCTCATGTATCGCCGAGGTGGACAGTCCCGAGTACTCCAGAAGTGCATACGGAGGAAGAAGGACGACGACTCCTAGCGGAGATTCACAGTGGCATGTGTGGCAACCACGCCGGGGCAAGAACCATTGTTGGAAAAGCTTTTTAGTCTGGTTTCTCTTGGCCCCGGCCGTCGCGACGCCGAGGCGCTGGTGAAACGTTGCGAGGGATGCCAATTCTTCGCAAAACAAATACACGTTCCAGCCCAAGCTCTGCAGATGATACCTGTTTCATGGCCCTTCACACGCTGGGGACTCGACCTGATCGGGCCTTTCAAGAAAGCATCCGAGGGTGCGACCACATCACGGTGGCGGTTGACAAGTTCAACAATTGGATAGAGGTCAAGCCGATAAAGGCACTCACGGCTGCCAAGGTGGCCGAGTTCATAGGAGAAATCGTGCATAGATTCAGTGTCCCTAACAGGATAATAACCGACCTGGGTACAAACTTCACAGGAAGGGAGTTCCAGGAATATTGCGATGAACTCCTCATCAAGGTGGCACGCGCCTCAGTCGCGCACCCACGTGCTAATGGCCAAGTTGAGCGAGCTAACGGAGTAGTGCTCGAGGCACTCAAGAAACGCATCTTCGATCGCCTGAAAAGTACTCAACTCGTTGGCTATGTGAACTCCCTGCAGTACTCTGGGGACTATGGACACAGCCGAGTCGTGCTACTAGTCAGACTCCTTTTTTCCGTGTATGGATCGGTGCTCCCCACCGACCTCATGTTCAATGCACCAAGAGTTGAAGTATACAACGAAAACGAGGATGAGAAGGCACGGATTGAGGACATTGACAGCATCGAAGAAGGACACTCATGGCAACAATCCGGCACGCAGACGCCCAAGCTTATGCGGTGTTACCATGATAAAAATGCGGGAGAGAGCTTTTGCGTTGGAGATCTAGTCCTGCGAAGGATCCAAAGCAAGAAGGACATGCACAAGTTAGCAACCCCATGGGAGGGGCCATTCATAGTCAAGGAAGTCAGTAGGCCGGGTGCTTATTGGCTGATGCGAGAGGATGGCTCGGATGTGCCCAACTCATGGAACATCGAGCACCTACGCCGTTTATCATTTTCTGTTCAAAGTTTTTCGTACACCATGTTAGCAGTCTATGGCAATGAATTCAGATTCATGTCTCGTGAAGTTTTTCTGCTTCACTCTTATGTCTGCTCACATGCTTTTTTCACCCAAGTTTCAATTCTAAAACCTGGGGACTGCTTTACATACAACAAAGTTTTCCATGTTAAAACTAAATAACACTCATCTAACATGGATCTTACGACTCATAAAGTACTCGGTAGCACACGTCTTAAATCGTGGGTCGAGGTTTTCGCCAAGCTAAGGTACTACGCGTGTATGAGAGTACGCCCTCTGCGCTAGGAAACTAAGGCCAACGAGCCTACGATTTCCCGTAATAGACTAACTACCGGAGAAATTAACAGTACAAAGATACCGTCAAAGTAAAGCGCCTACTTAAAAGTACCAAATGTCAACGAACCAAAATGCACCAACAAAGCACCACAAAATATTACAATTTTTAACCTCAAAGTTTTTTATGGCTGGGACAGGAGGGCATCAGCACCAACTTCTTCATCGCCCCACGCGTCGTCAAGCTGCTCCGCCGTATCCTTCACCTCCTCCAGCAGTCGCTCGGCCTGCTCGCGGCGGCCATGAGCGAAACCACCGTGGGCGATCCACGTTGATCGAGGGGTATAAGGAGGCGGAAGACGGCGAGGCGATGGGCACTCGCCACGCCGACCTCGCGAAACGGAAGCACGCGTCGCCGCGCACAGGCACGCTCGGAAGGGTTGGCGGGCGCACCACCGTCAGGCGCGGCGGAGGAGGACTCGGCAAGGCGCCGCTCATCCGAGATTGGCGCGGCGCCTCGCGCATAGAGATTTTGACTCCTCTCCGACACACGACATGGGCCTCAAGATCTGCATATTGGGCAAATTGTTTTTGCCAGAAATCTGCTCAACGTCAGAAGCACTTATTAACAAACATCCAAGGAAAACACGGGGGGTGCAAGGTAACCAACTGCTCTTTTACGGCTACACCCGGGCGACTCTGGCGTCCTCGGAGCTGCTTCATGCGGTCCCATAGGGATTTGAGCTCTCCCTCCACCTTGGCCCGAGCTATTGCCAAGAGTTGATCATCACAAAGCACTCGGGCAATGGCGAAATAAAAGCAAAACATAGTCAACATACCTTACTGATGCTCCTCCGCCGCCTGGAACGTCGCCTCGTTCGCCTCCGCAGCTGCCTTCTCCCGCTGCAGCCTCTCGACCTCCCGGTTGTTGCTGTCTCGCTGAGCAACAGCTTGCTACTCGAGACACTCCAAATGGGCGTAGCAGTGGCGTTCAGATCGGCAATGTGCCCACGGTCAAGCCGCGTGCTCTTGCGCGCGGACTCCGAGGCCATGGTCTATCGAGGCATGGCAAGAGATGAAACAACTATAGCTAGCAAGCTCCTACAAGGATAAGAGGGAAAAAGAATTACCTCTGCAAGCTGGAGGGTCCTCCGCGCAATGGTGATGAGCTCCGCGTGGTTCTCGGCGTCGATCGTCGGATCTCTAAGCACTTCAGCGACGCTGCCCAGGATGGCGGGCTGAGATGAGGCTGAGGGAGCTCACGCTGGATTTCTATGACATTAGAGGCCCCAGCCGCAACGGCGCCGGAAGCTGCAATGTTTCCAGCCTCACGCTGGGGACTAGGATCACGAGCAGCAGCATCAGCAGTGCAGCCGCACCACCAGGAACCCCCAACGCAGCAGCTGGGTGCTCATCAGAAGCACTCGGGCGCGGCGACACCGGGCGGCAGACGCAGGATGACTGCCAACATCGGAAGGGAGGTTGCAGGACCCCCGTCAGACAGACAAGACATAAAGATCTCTTTCCAATCCTATGAACCCAAGAGAAGCAAGGATGGAAAATTTCAAAAGGACTTACTCGGAGGACACACGAACGTGGGTGCGCCGCAGAAAGCCGGAACAAGAGGAGGCAGATTGCTTCACCCCACTGACCATCGCAGCCACCGCCAGGTGCCAGTGACGCGCAGCGGCAGCCATGCGTGCGAGCGGTGGGGATGCGCAGCGCCCGCGCGCCGCGACGGAGCCCACTTGCCGAGAAGAAGAGAAGAAGTGAAGTGATCGGTAGGCGCATCGCCGAGTTGCCGCCGAGGGAGCTTCACCAATGTCAAACGAGAGGGGGACTCCTCCTCATCGTCCTCTGACAGTACGAGTTTGCGCCAGCGCGCCTCTGGGTCGTTGATCTTGAATGTCCCAGGGGGCGCACGCCGCACCTCGTGATTCCGCCGCCTTTGCGCCCTTGCCCTTGGCCGGCGCGCGCTCCTCTCCGTAGCAGGGCCATGGGCCGACGGGCTCGATCGATCGCCTCGCCACCACCCGCCGCGACGGGCGCCGGCGCGCCCATCCTCTGCAGCTCGCCAAGGCGGTCGGTCAAAGGACCCTGTCCGGCCAACGAGCCAGGCACAGGTGCCACAGAGACAAAAGCCCTGCGATCCTACGATTTCGCAAAAACAAATGTAACCATTTCATCAAACATCTGGGCACATGTTCATGCCCTAATGGGCGCCTATAAAGACAAAATCACCTCGCGGATAGTTCGCCAGGTTGAATAGCTTCGGCGCGTCACGGTTGGAGATGACGGTGCCGGGAACGAAGCACTGACAGACGTGCTACCTCAGCTCCTTTGCTCTCCCCGGCTCTACCGCTTGCCAGTGCCACGTCCGAGGTTGTCGGCAGATACTCACGGGCGCACCCTATCCCGGAGCAGCTGCGTGTGCCGGACGGCGAAGCTCGCCATCACCGCGATGCCAGTGAGCCCGGCCTCCTTCAGCTTCCGGATATGCTCCAGTAGCATGGACACCTGCCCCATCTCAAAGATGGCCAAGCTCTTCATCCCGCATGGGAGAGGAGTCGGTGTGTCGACGTCAGGCACCGCCGAGCATGGTTGGTGGTGAGAACCACTCGAATGCCAGCTCTTGTTGGGTGACAAGCGGCACAGAATACACTCAGCAGAGTGCCTCTGCTTGAGCTGGAATCCGGTGCCGCCCACCACCCGTGGCTTCTTAGCGTTCGAGTGGGGCTTCACCCAAGAAGTAACAAAAGATCGAAATGCGGGCGATTCCAAGAAACGCCGCATGGATGCACAAAATGGAGATGTGCAAAATGGAGTTGGGGTTGAGATGGCACAGCCCAAACCATAGTGGTAGAGCAGCCGAGGAAGATAGGCCGAACCGCGGAGGTAGGCCGACTCGAAGAACGACGGCGTGGGGAACTCCTCCCCCGCAGCGGGCCGCCATCCCTCGACGCGGACTCGGCGACCGCCCGGCACTAGGGTGGTGATGCGCTCCATCGTGGAGATGGGCGCACCCTCTCGCTCGACCGGCGGGCGGGGACGACGACGGAGACGGTGAGCACCTCGCCTCGGAGGCGCCGCGCCTGGACTTCTTCGAGGGCTGGCGGGATCCCACCGGCGACATCCTCGCAGGACTCGGGGACTCGGGCGGGGAGCGGTCTACACCCTCTCTATGCTCGGGGACTGCCCGGGAACGGTGGCCTGGATGCGGCGCGGCGGCGGATCTAGATCTGCAGCCTCGCCGGAGCCAAATCTGGCGGAGATCGAGCTAATGCGGCGATGGATCCGGCGGATCGAAGGCGGAGCGGCCGGGGGAGGAAGAGCAAAGAGCAGCTGCGTAGTTTCCTATGGGAAGTGGAGTGATGTGACTGCAGGGATGCGTGGCGTACGACGCCCCCGGGCTGCCTTAAATGCGGCAGACGGAATGGTGGTCATGGCGGGCCCCGCCCCCCGTGCGGTCGCGTCGCCGCAGCGCGGGAGATTCTTCTCGCGAGAAACTTCATGAGTACGACCAGCTGACGCTAGTGCTCAGCCTTATCCAAGACGCTTCCAATTCCAGCTGCTGGGCCTAAGTGGGCCGCGGCTCTAAATGGGCCAAAGGGTTAAAACCTTTCCTTCTACGGGAAGACACCGTTAAACTTAAACGAGCTTTCCAAAAATGATTGGTTGGCTTAAATCACTCAGAGGCCGTGACCCAGAGTCACGTCATCGCCAGTTATCGACAACCCACCCTCAAAAATTCGGTTTGGACTCCTAAGAGAGCCCCAAAAATCTACTAGCTCATGAGTGTTCTCCCGGAGGCATGCCATACATAGGCCAAAGCTGTTCAGAAGTCACGAATATGCTAACTAGGATAGGTGACCTTGCGTGAGTGCTCCGTGAGAACACGGTGGGCCACACGGCAAATTTGGCATAGGGCCAGAGCTCTAACCAGACACCATACCGGGTCAGATGATCCGAGTGGTACTCTCCCAAACGGGATGATGGTAATACCGAACTAAACCCTTTTAGAGCTTCGAAATAGTTACTTTAACTATTACGAATCTCGGGGACTGCCCTAATGGGCACATCTTGAGATGCGCCCATTCAGCGGCCACAACCCGCCACCGTGATCATCCGGAATTATTCCAAGACAAAGTCTCATTGACTAAAGTCAGGATCGGGGATATGGGAGGCAATTAGTGGTACCTTCTTCCTAAAGGGGCACCCATTCTAAAAGACATCAGGGAGCGGTCGCTTAGATTCTCTTTTGACCCTAGATAAACATCTTCAATCTTTATCTAGGCTCGGGGACTAAGTGTGTACACTTCGCCTTCGACAGTGTACAACCTCAAACCCGGATGATCCGAGTAAATCACAAACATGGTGAAGAGCTCTCCTCAACCACCCCAAGGCAACCACGAGTTCAGCTTCAAGACCACTCGGCTACACCGAAGGTCGAGATCGACAGAGATTCAAAGCACTCGGACGGAAGGCATTAAGCACTTGAATGGCGAAAGTACGAAGGTGCAGGCGAAGATCAAGTTGCGGTTTGGTCAAGAAGCGCTCGGGACTGCTGTGGGGGATATACCCCCCGGGTCCCACACGGAGGGGCTTCATAACGTGTATACGTATACGGAGATGGGCCCACCCGTGTGGAGATCGCATGGCGTACGGATCGAGGATGAGGCGGCGCAGGAGATATCATCCCATGAATAAAGGCTTAGTTAGGAAAGATATTACTTGAGCCCGAAGGCCAAATCTTATAATCGGTTAGCTATAGATTCCCTGAGATCTGTAACCCTGCCCCCCAGGCTATATAAGGCGGCGAGGACCCCTCGAAACAAGTCCATCGATTCCCAATCGGAACCATCAATACAACACAAGAGCACATGACGAGGGTATTACGCCTCCGGTGGCCCGAACTGGATAAACCCCTATGTCCTTTGTTCACCATCTAGCTTCAGTCTCGTGATCCCTCCACACAATCTACCACCATAGCCTACCATCGCCAGTCCGTTGCACCGACACTTCTCTTATATACATTGATCACTGATGTGCTACATGTGAGATATGTGCATGTTTAGTAAATGGTGATGTGAATGCTATGCTCTTGATGGTTTTGCAATATATTCATGATGAGATAGCTTCCTTTTTGAAAATGCTAAATTGGTGTCACTCATGAGTAGATACTTGTCTATGCTCAATTTGTGCTCAAATGCCTATATCATATTTAGTTTGTGCTTGAGTATCATGTTCTCTTTGCTTGTCAAAGACCCATTTGTCATTGTAAATGTTTAGCCCATTTGTTCACTTTGGGAGGAGCATAAGCTTCTTTGCAAAAGGCATTTCATGTACCATGTTTAAACTTGAAAATGAAATTAGTGTATGAATTGCCTTATGCTTCAAAAATGAGCTCCTAATCATGTATTTATGTTTTATTTTCATATCTTGGTGCTAAACTGCTGTTGCATGTTGTCTACCATGAGAAGTCTCATTTTAAGAAGTAGACACATGGCTCTTTTAACATGACTTGAGTAGCTTGTGGGCTTTATAATGATCTTGTGATGAGAATTTGTGATCTTGTATAAACTTTGGATGATCTAGTGTATTTGTGCTCAAATTGCCATGGATAGGATCTTGCTCATGAGATGAATGTTTCTTTGTGAAAATTGCTTAAAATTGCTTTTTGCCATGTCACATGCTTATATGTCTCTACCTTCTTGATGGTAATGTGCTAACTACACCGTATCTACTTTGCTTGCTCTATGTCTCATTTGTAGCATTTTGTTGTGCTCTTTATATATTTGACAAGCTTGGTAGATTGTATATATGCTTTGACATGCATTTTTCATGAAAAAAGGGGAAGAAGTTTCATATACCTTGATTCATGCATTGTCAACAAGGGGAGAGTTTGATAAGGGAGAATCTTGTGGATAATTGGTATGCATTTGTGAGATGTTGCATGTGACGATAAAAATTGAGAAGAAGAGGTTGCATTTGCTCAGGGGGAGTTTGCATATGTGCAGGGGGAGCTCCTTTGATTTGCCTGAGTTTTGTGCTTTGTGATGTGTTCTTTGTGAACTTTGTTTTGTCTCGGCTGTGTTGAGCCGTTGCCCTTGCCTTAGGGGTCGAGGCATTAGTGCAGCGAGTGATCTTGTTTTTGCTTGTTCTTTGGCTTTGGATCACTTGTTGGAGGTTGGTGTCATGGTTGTTTTTCTTTTCTTTTTCTCTATGTGATTTCTATGGGTGTTGTCAATGCACTCATCAAGGGAGATTGAGGACCGTGTGTGTCCAAGACTAGTGGAGGGTCGCTCCTTAGTGATGAGTGATTGACAACATTGTGTGGACTGATGCTTAGCTAAGTGTGCAGGTACAGGTTGTGGCTTGACTCGTGTCGGTGCAGGTGAAGAACAAGTGCAAAAGGCCTTAGCCGTGGCGGCCTCCGGGTGATGGAGAGGCAAGTAGGCTTGGTTCGATGGACCCGATGGCCGATGGGGTCAAGTGCGAGCCGTGCGGTGCAAGACTAGCGAGCTGAAGTCATGAACATGGGCCGGTGCAAGGTAGCGGATCGAGGCCGAAGCTTGCACGCGGGGTTTGGTGGTTTGCCCACAAAACCATCGGTGGACGGTTTCTTGGTTTGGGCCACAAAACCAAGTCCGGAGGCCCGAGGCAACGGAGACGGTGATCCGGGAGCTTCGGGAAGTTTCGAGGCGGGGGGCACGTGGCGTGATCGCGGGGCTTGCGTCGAAAAGATCATGGGTGGATGCCTTGTGCATCTTTGTGTGTGATCTTGACCCCTCAAACGCCGGGAAAGCCTTCGATTCGTGAGTTTTTGGCCGGAGCCCGAGTTCTTGGTAGTGGTTCGTGTGATCCGCGATTCCCGGTGATTTAGGGAGTTAGAGGTCGAGATTTTTGGGGCATACCTTCCTCTTGTGTTGCTTATCATCTCCCCCAAAGTCTTCTCTCAAGAGCTCTAGCCGTTTGGGAGATCCGGTGATGGATTTGGAGCGTGTCGCGAGGCTGTCCGCGTGGCATGTGTTCTTCGGAGTTCATCGTGTGTTCTTCCGCGCTCGCATTTTGATTTGTTGGATTTGAGTTTTGGTGTTGCAGGCAGTTCGCGGACTGACCGTGTAATCCTGGCGGATTGTTCGCGTTGGCCTGAGTTTGTCTGGGGTGGTTCATAGTTTGTCTGGGGTGTCCAGCGAGTTTGGCGGACTGTCCGCGGAGCCCGGTCGGACTGTCCGCGTAGGGTGGTTTTCTCCCCAGAGTTTCTGTTAGCTCCTGTGTTATTTTCGGACCATCCGCGCCTACCCAACGGACTGTCTGCACCTCTCTGGCAGACTTTCCGCGGCAGCCTGGCGGACTGTCCGTTCTGGACGCAGGAACTAGCCCGGTTTGATCGGTTCCTTTGATTCTTCTTTCGTGCTTCCGTGTGTGCTTCAAGGAATCGTTCCTAAGACTTGTGGTTGATCCATAACCTTGTTGTCTTGGCGATTGGCGTTTGATTCGATCCATCTTCCGTGTGTGACTTGGATTTGAGTGGGGCCTTTGCCGAGTTCTTCTCGAAGAATTTTTGTTGGCTCCCATTCACTCTCCCTCCTCTCTGGTCGCCTATTCGGTCCTTTAGGCACCAAACTTGTCTGAACAATGTCGATTTTCAGCAATAATCTAACATCCCGAGAGAGTAACTGATAGGAACATGCTGCTTTTGTTTGTCTTCAAATTTGGACATTGTGTCATACTATTAGCAACTTCAGGAACATCAGCCTCAAATATTATTATGCATGGATATCTGTCCACCAAGATCCCATGAAAAATAATTTCCAGGTGGCTGATGTTTCAGAATAGTAATTCCTTTTTCTTGATCACCTAGCTCCCATAAAAGACGAACTCTAGATAATCGATATTCTGAAGTACTATTTTTCAGCAACGAGCAGTAAATACTCCAAGAAACAATATGTCACTCTGTTTCTGTAACCTTGTAATCAACGACCTTTGATTCCTCCATTTTCTTAGAATCTATCATGGTAGCTTTGGTTGTTTCCTTCTGGCCGTTGACTTTCACCATATCTTCTAAACAAGGATTCTTGTCGATTGTAGCTTTCCAAATAGGATTCCTAGAATCAAAATCCTTGTCAGTTTGCTTTTCTTTATCCTTGTAGTTAGTTGAGAATTCTTCCATGTGAATTTTCTCAGAGCCATGTTCCTTCTCATGCTGGTATTTATTCTTGAACTCATCAACCAAGACTTGTGCTTCATGAGTCTTTGTTTCCTGTACATGCTCATCAAATACAACCCTCTGTTGCTTAGAAGCCAACTGGACTGATAGCTCTGGCATTTCTACATCCTGATAAGCCGATAACGGTGACTCTTGAGGAGTGTACAGTGATTTAATATTCTCATCTTTCTGATAGATTCTTTGCATGCTCACTTTGTCCGTATCAGTTGGACACAGATCCCTGCCAGTCTTTATCAGATGAGCAAGTTCTGATGATTTTTCTATAACAGACTGACTGGCCATTGATTGAGAAGTTTTTGGTTGATGTAATTGGTGAGCAATCGGTTGTAGAATAATAACTCCTGACAGATATGCTTCCTGCTGTGAAGCCGATTCTTGTGTCCAATAATTTTTTGGTTGTTGTTGTTGAGCCGATAGTTGGGCAAATTGCAGCCCCCCGAGCCAAGATTGTTGAACTATTGGCTGCTGCAGATGTTGAAACATTGGTTGTGGAACTGATATCTGCGGTTGGTAACCCTCTTGATAATGCGACTGGAATCTGTCGTTTGTGGTACCAACGTTTGAACCCAATCCTGAACTGTTTGACCATGAATTCCTGATGAATCATAAGCAGGCGAGATCTTGAATACCGCGTTAGCTGATAATTCTGACCGTTGATAGTATAGCTCCACGTAACTTTGTTGTTGAACTGGGTCGTAAGAAAATGTAGTTTTAGCCGATGTAATAATCACCGATGATACAATCTAGATAACTTTCTTTGTTGAGATGGTCTGTGATAGAACATATCTCCACAGCGTATAAAATTCGCCAATGCTTGACCGTACGTGATGGACATCATTGGGCTATTTATGGTAGAATATTATCTTCGTGTCCCACCAGGCGTGCCAAGATGTGTTGATGCAAAAAACAGAATCAAGTTCTTCAACGGCAACACGTAACGGATCCCCGAGATGTAACAAGGCGTGCCAGCCGACCTGACCTGTTGATCGGCACGGAAAGATAGGAACCGTTAGATGCAGGTTAGATCAGCAAGAGAAGCGATGTGGGTCTTCAACAAGTAATAGCCCGATCGTAGATACAATTGAGCGAATCGCTATTTGGAGCTTGAAGTGCAAGTATAACCAAAGCAGCTAGATCGATTTGATGACGTAGGCAAAGCGCAAGAAAAAGCAGAGCAAACTAAGCACTACGAGACAACACTCGAAACCAATCTAGATCGGCTGTATCATGGTGAAATGATGCAGGAGCGAGGTTAGCCGATGCGATATGATCTCGAGCTGGATAAATTGGTGATAAAAGCTAAATAAACAAGAAAGACTTGCAAACTAATATCGATAAGTTGTGAATAAAACTTACATGAAACCACAATGATGCGAGGTTAAAGCCTAGTTATTATTCGATAAGCGGTACTTACAAGCTTGCGGAGGTCGATCGATGCACGACGAGCTAGAAGAACGGTGTTTGAAGAAACAAGAAAATAAGAAGTAAAAAAGGGTGGTGAAGTCGCTGACTTGGAAAAGTAAAGGTTTTGTGTATATTGGTGTGTACAATCTTTTTCCGACCACGCAGGGTCGCTATTTATGTCCTGAGGACAACTTGACTCCTAGTCGATGACGACAATGTTTACTTGAAACTAAAGAAATAAAACTACCAAAAACTTAACGATTCTCATCGGAATCGAACTCCCTAAACTAACTTTGACCTGATGTCAACTTGATTGTTGACCCGCCTCCGTCTTCCTTCCTTCGGAGTGTTCTTCCTCTGCCACGTCTTTCGCCGATCCTAGATCGGCTTGTTGTTTCTCCCCTTTCTTTATCGGCTTTGAAGTCTTTCTGATGTCTCTTCATCTTTCCTCTGACACGTGTCAAAAAACAGTGTCAACAACATGGTTCAAACAAAAGCCATTACATGTCCAGGTTCAAACAAAAGCCATTACATGTCTCAGGTTCAAACAAAAGCCATTACATGTCTCAGGTTCAGATAATGCAGGATTCTATCCTGATTTTTTTGCCTTGTGCAGTAGAAGTAGACTTAATCTTTGCACTTGCACCGCTTGTAACATTGATGGTTGCTCTAGCGAGATGAAGTGGGATGGCTGCACTTGTCTCAATGACAAGAAGCATTCCCAACGGCAGTAGCTTTAGCTTCAGACTTGGACAGCCCAAAGGACAGCAATCTTCTCTTTTGACCAGTCTACAAAACAAGTGCATTTAGCTCAATTTAATGGAATAAGGCATAGAGATTAATCACATTAGCATTTACTGACCTGAATAAATGATGAGCCAGATCATTCACTATAATACAATCCACCGCCCCTCTAAGGTCTTTCTCTTAGTTGACTTTGTGCTGGAAGATGTAGCTACGCCCTTTTCTTTAGATGATGCTGGTTCAATGGCTAATGGAGCATTATTATTGTGAGAAGAAGATGGCACGTGAGAACGACCAGGATGATTGCCCGATGTCGAGTTCTGTTATTGCACAGTAAAGGGAAATAGTTAGAGGCATGTCACTCTTATTGTAAAAAAGAAAACATGAAGATAAATAAGATGAAATGTGTAAACACCAGATCCACAGAGCATGTCTTTTTGTTGTGTCCACTGCCGTGGCAACGTCCGCATCTAATCTGAATTCCAACTCCGGAGGACTTATTATTCGAGTTCACTCGTTCTGAAGGATCCATCCTCCTTTTGTTTGTGGTCGAGTTGGCATCTTCTTCACTCTAGGAGGCAATGGTGGTAAGTTGTCTTGTATTGCTCAATGGAGAAACATGCATTTACATAATTATTAGGCTCTCGACATTGTCACTGTGGCAGCACAAGCATGTCGGCATGGGATACCCGAGTATTTGCCAATATCTGAGAGCATGTCTTACCCGGATCAACTGTGAACCTCCATATTTTGTCTCTCACTTCAAAACTAGAAGCACCATTCCATAAGACAAGACATTCGAGTTCCATGCCTTATGTTATTTACCTTCACGAAATGTTGGGGCATATAGGCATTGTCCATCTCTCACTATTACTCTTTTCTCTTGAATCCTTCTAGTCACCATGACACGTAAGTCCTCCAACATGGCTATGATAGGTTTAAATCTTGCATCTATAATGTTGAATGATTCACTCACATTTGCTTCACAATTAGACCCAAACTTGAACCAAGCTCGGCACCAATGTCTTTGGATCTTGTTTTCCAAATCAGCCCATCCCTTAGGTGTTTTTGTTGCAACATATTCTTGTAATGATTGAACATCTCTTGAATCCTTCTAGTCACCATGACACGTAAGTCCTCCAACATGGCTATGATAGGTTTAAATCTTGCATCTATAATCCAATTGAATGATTCACTCACATTGTTATCAAAAACTTGGGATCTTGTTTTTCCAAATCATCCCATCCCTTAGGTGTTTTGTTGCCAACATATTCTTGTAATGATTGAACATCATCTCATTGCATGACTTTGCAATCTTCCAAAACCTCTTTTGATACTCCCAGTAACCTATGTTTTTCCTCCATGGCATAAATGTGCCTTGCACACATTCGATGCTCCTTGGGAAAATCGGTCAATTGCCTTCAATAATCCCTTCTTTGTTTGTAATGAACACCCATCCATCAACACCATATGGGATATTCAAATCTTTTGAAGGTGGCCAAGAAACCATTTCCAGAACTTAAATTCTCATATTCCACAACAGCCCATGCTATAGGATAAATCGATTATTTGCATCTCTTCCAATAGTCGACAACAACTCTCCTTCATAGGCCCCTTAATAAAGCATCCATCAAGCCCTATAACCCTCCTGCATCCATGTAAGAAACCCCTTCGACATGCATCCATGCATATATAAATTATGTGAAACACATGTTCCTCTTCTTGAGTGATCAAGAGCAATGTGCACACTACTTCTAGGATTACTACGCTTGACTCTAGAGCATAGTCAAACGACCTAGAATATTCACCACTCCTAGCATCCATTACCTTTTTTATAACTTTGACTTTTGCTCTTTTCACCATTGTCAGAGAAACTTCCACACCCAAGTCTTCTTGTATAGTCTCCTTCATTGCTCTAGCCTTCCATGCAGGGTTAGCCTTGATAGTACTTTCATATTTGTCACATATTCTAGCTGTAGACAACCTTTTATTTTTCAAGACTGGGCAACAAGCATGGTTGGGATTGTATGTAACAATCTGAAACCAATCAGTTTTGGAGTTGTATGAAGCATGCAAAAGCCAAGGACAACCTTTCCATGAGCAAACAGCCCTCAACCTTTGGTTGTCATTCTTAGGAAACCTAATATTTACCTTCATTTTCAATGCATACCTTGCTATAACATCCTTCAATTCCTTCCTGCCTCTGAAGCTCATGTCTAGAGCAAATTGAGGTGTCTCTGCATGCCTATCAAATATAGGGAACCTGCACTTCCTTCTCTTGGCATCAGATTCACTATCATCTTCATAAGAAAAATCTTCATCTAAGTCAAAATATGGAACCCCATCTCCAAAAACATTCACCGCATCATATTGTTACCGCTATTCCCCTGCTATTGCTCCATTGATGTTGGGGTGTCCAATGGGATGCCTTCCTTCTTCTTTCTTTTAGACATATGCTTTATACTTAGTCCTAATCTCTTGCACTTCATCATCCTCATCGATGTAAATCCTATGGCTTCACAATCAGTATTTGCCTCATCTTCTTGGTCACCATCTTCATCTTCTGTACCATTTTCTGCATGTTCATGTGTGGCTGGAGCATCTAAGCATTCAGTTTGGTCACCAAGATGTTCATGTGTGGCTGGATCATCTAAATTCAATAAATTTTCATCTCTAAATATTTGAAACACATCTTCATCTCGCATTGTTTCCACTATATCTGTTTCACTCAATGCAGCCATGTCCACATCAATTTCTTCAGTGTAAATGTCAACAATCCCAACAGATCCTACTACATCAAGCATGTCAAGGCATGACTAATCATCAACTAGCATCCTCATTCTAGTATGTACAGGTGCACCAGATGGCAACCAATACATCCTAACAAACCTTCTAAATGTTGTGTGATCCAATAGGTGACCTTTCAGCTCTGGGATTGACAATTTATCCTTATCTATGTGTGAAATTCCCTCATCCCCATTGCAGTAGTTCAACAAAGCTCCATCAAAAACAAATACCCCATTCAAATGAAATTGAACAGTCAATACCTCTGAATCTCCCATCTTCTCCTACATGATGTATTCTAATGTCAAATTGACCGAAGAGCAAGGCACATCCAACTGGATCCATGAAAGTTGGAGCGGTGGTGGGCGTCGTTGGTGCGCAGTGACCGGTGGTGGGCGCAGCCGCGTGGGTGGGAGGCGCTGGTGGAAGGCACAACCACGCGGGTGGGAGGCGGTGGTGGGCACGGCGCGCTGGCGGCCGATGGTGGGCGCTACCGGTGCGCCGTGGCCGGTGGTGGGCGCCGCTGGGGCGCCACACGGGTGGGAGGCGCCGGTCGACGCGCGAGTGCAAGACGCCAGGAGCCGACGGTCGAACTCACCCTCCCAGCTCGGGGGGTAGCGACAGATAGATGCCAGGGTTTCGTCTGGAGGGGTACACAATGGGACTTCGAACGGTGAGTTTGGTCCTTCGTGACGGGTAAAATGACGGTGTGACGGAAAATTGGATGATGGATTTAACTGACACGGTTTACAAAAATTCAAGGACTAATAGGCTTTTCGGCTGACCTTTATCTCGGCTTATTTCGGTTTATCTTCTCTCACACAATACTATTCAATCTACCAACCGAACACTATTCAATCTACCAGCCGAACAACCTCTAATTCGACCTTTCCAAAAGTTCAGGGACGAACTTGACCCTTTGCAAAGAGTTCAAGAATGAAATTACCTATTTTGCCCTCCATAAACTATCTCAAAGAATCCTTTCCTCCGCCCGTGAACTGCAGCCGGCGGTGGCGATTCCTCCCAGCGCGCGGCCCGTCCTCGGCGGAGGCCGCGTGTGGCGGGGGCCCTCCACGACGTGCCTGTGGTGCAGAGGCTGACGGTGGGCGCCGCGCGTGGCTGTGGTGCAGAGGCAAGGAACAGTGGCTGTCGGGGGATGCGCTTCGAGGAATCGAGGTAGCTGCCGGCCTGCTGTAGCTGCTATGAGTGCCACCGCTAGTGTGCTCTCTCTTGTTTGTCTCCCTCGATTTCTCTTTGTTTCTTTTGATTCCTCTCGTACTCTTCACCCATTTATCTTCCCTTCCATGCCTTCTCCGTTGTATGCGGCAGAGTTGCCTCAACAACAAGGGCCCACAAGGCACAGATGCACGTCATAGACACACAGGGGTATTGCTGTCTAGATTTAAGTGTTGTATGGTGAAAATATTACTTTATGAGCTATAGTGTCCCTTGGAAAATAGACATGATTTTATAGTGTTCTCCAGCAAAGACACTCTTTTTGAATGGTTTGGAAGAAAAAACACCTTTTAACGGTGTCCTGTGGCAAATTTTGCCTATAAGTGTTGGCGTCTAGCCCCTTTTCGAACCACAAACAAGCCCTTGAACAACACCCCATCCCCCTTCTCGGCGAGATATTTGTAATTTGGCCACTCTCAAAGATAGGTTTCGCTAGTTTGCCATTCTACGAATGAGTTTCGCTAAATTACCATTATGAAATGTTGTCTCCCGTTGGAATGCTTTTTCACCATTTACCAATTTATTTCTTGTTTTCTCCCACCTGATCTGACCAATTTGCCCTTCCACATGCTGAATAGACTGAATCGCTTCGTTATTATTGTTGCCCTCTTCCTCTATTCGTGTTCTTCAGTGCTGCCGCGCTGGAATAGGCGACCAGCTCCGCGGCCCTCGCCAACCTCGCCGCCGGCCAGACTGCGATGTCGACACAGCTCAGCCGCGATCTCCCCAAAGACACAGTTGGGCGCTAGGGTTGTGGACGCTTGTGGGAATGTATAGATTTGCTTGCCTGCTTTTCACGGTGATTAGCTTGCTTGCTTGCACTAAGCAATCTGCAATCTGTATGCATAAATGAATTAGTACTGCTTGGATAAACAGTAAACAGCTACTAGCAAAAGCATTGCATCTCCCATTGATCCAAATTGCAGCACACAAGCATCAAATCGAGCAGTAGCAACCACACGCGCGGCGGGGTGAAGTGGCAGGAACAGGATGGCGACGTAGGAGCATCCAAGTGTCGGGTCCCGCATGTGCGCCCGGCCTTCCTCGACGAGGCTCTCACGCGACGCGACGGCGAAGGGCGGCGGTACAAGACCGAGCGGAGGAGGAAAGAGAGGAAACGAGAGAATGAAAAAATGGATAAGGAGAAGAAGCTCTCAAGGGCATTACGGTTAGATTATGAAGAGAAAAACACAAAATCTAGAGAAAATAAGTGAAAAGGTATTCTAGCAGGTTAGCATAGTTTCATAATGGTAATACAACGAAACCTTTTGCAGAATGGCAATCTAGCGAAATCCATTTTTAAGAGTGGCTAAATTACAAATATCTCCTTCTCGGCCGCGGTGCCACTCCCTTCGCCCATCGCCCCTCGCGCTCCCGGCGAGGGATATTTAATCTTTTACCACCGTTAGAGTGGCCACTCCTTCGAATAGGATTTTTGCATTGGCTTCTACAGATTTGCCACCGCTGCTCGTCCGAGACAACAAAATTGCCACTTTAGCTGACGTGGCAAGCCACTTCACCCTTCCAGTGTGGATCGGGTATGGAAAAAGACCCTCCTGCCCCCGCCTTATCCCTGTCTTTACCATGTGCTACTCTCTCCTGCCACTGGTATATGGGGCCCACACATCAGATTCACCTTCAACCTCTCACGTGAGCGAGCGAGCACCTGACAGGGGTGATTGCTGGGCCCGCACGACTGCCGGCGAGCTTGAGCTCCGCGCGCGGGGCCAGCTCCGAGCTCCCCATGGCCGTCGGAGCCAGCTTGAGCTCCGCCCCTAGGTCAGCTCCCCATGACCGTCGGCGAGGGAACCCATCGTAGGTAGGTGGTGCATGCTTCCCTCATCCGACGGCAGCCGCCTCGGCCGACGTCTCGCACTCGAGGCCCACCACCCCTTGGCAAGCGCCGGGCAGGCTCCTCCTCGCCACGCCGGCCGCCGCGGTCCGCGTCGTCGCCGCCGCCACTTCCGCGTCTTTGAATTCATGCGCCCTCAGAGCTGCTGTTGGCCTCGGCGTCGGCGGTGGCCGGACGGCGCGGTCGGATCCATCGAGGCCGGCGGTAGGGGCGGCTGTGGGGGAGAGGGGAGGCGGCGGATTGGCGATGGCAGAGAGAGAGAGAGAGGGTGAGGTTGAAGATGACATTTTTTGTGGGTCCCTTATGTCAGTTGTGGAAAGAATAGAAGATGGTAGTTGAGAGGGATAAGGCAGGGGTATTATGGTCTTTTCCCGTCCCAATCCACGCTGCATAGATGAGATGGCGTGCCACGTCAGCGAAAGTGGCAAATTTGTTGCCTCACGCGAACGAGAGTGGCAAATGTGTAGAAGCCAAATTAAAAGTCTCTTCTCAAGGAGTGGCCACTCTAACGGGGGCAAAAGATTAAATATCCCCCCAGGCGAACCCTCCTATCGTTTCGACGACCAAAATCTTGGGGCGGCGGGATTCCCCGTCTTCCTTGCTCCCTGCGGCCGTCGCTCAAGGACCCGTCTCCATGGCAGCCTTAGCGCCGGGGATCCTACGGCGGGCCCCCGTCCGCTCCGCCGCGCGTCTGGCCTCCATACGGTTCGTTGCCTTGCCGCTCCCCGTCCAGCCGCCGGTTTCGTTGTTAGTCTAATCTCCGCGCCGAACTGGCTGCTTGTTGATCAGTGGTTCATGGGATCGAATGTGCGGCTCGGCTCCCTCACCTTCCGCCGGCTTGTCCGTGCGTCCGTGCGGAGGGTCCAGGCCGGAGGAATACGGCTGGAACTTGTGGCGGCGGTTTTGCCAGCCCGTGAGGTGCGGGAGCACGGCGTTTAGGCTGGACACGGAAGGTGGGTTCGCCAGGTTCGCGGTCGGGCACACGGACAGTGCGAAGCAGAAAGGGAAGCAGATGCAGCCGCCGCCGACGACTAAGATGTCAAGGAAGGCCAAGGTCAACCAGCTCAAGTGGTATCGTCTCAAGGCCAAAAAGAAGATGAAGTCGCCCAATCCCGAAGTTAGGATCAGGTACAAGCTTGAAAAGGTCTGAACCTCCACTAAATGTTGCATTGTTTCAGATCTCTTTCCACTGGATTTGGAGATTTGATAGTGTAGCTGCATTAACGATTTGTTTTGTGGAAATTCAGGCAAAGAGAAAGGAGGAATGGCTGATTGAGAAGCTTAGGAAGTATGATGTCCCAAGGACACCAGAGCCAGTTCATGACCCTGAGATTTTGACTGAGGAGGAGAAGTTTTACCTCAAACGAACAGGGGAGAAGAAGAAGAACTATGTTCCTGTAGGGAGGAGGGGGGTTTTTGGTGGTGTGGTTCTCAATATGCACCTCCATTGGAAGAAGCATGAGACTGTGAAGGTGGTTTGCAAGCCCTGTCGACCTGACCAAGTATATGAGTATGCCGAGGAACTAACAAGGCTCAGCAAAGGCACCGTCATTGATGTCAAACCCGATAATACCATCATATTTTATCGAGGGAAAAACTATGTGCAGCCAAAGGTCATGTCACCTCCTGATACTCTTTCGAAGCAGAAGGTAAATCAAATTATCTGTTGTTGTAACCTTATGCAGTTTGATGTCCAAATATGCCTGCTTATTGGTGCTTCCTTTTTTTTAACTTTTATTTTTTAGGGTAAAGTGCATCCCTAAACTTGGGCTCGGGTGTCATTTAGGTCCATATACTCTCAAAGTGTAGATCTAACTTCCTAAACTTGTCTTCAGGTGTCATATAGGTCCCTAAACTTGAAATGCATTGTCATCCCACTAATATAATTAATATGATAAGGTCGAACTTTATGTTTTAAAGCAAGCCATCATTTTCAGCATATTTTCTTACTTGTTTTATTGCTTCATTAGCTTCACCCCTTCTAGTAATAATTTATCTTAAAAATCCCTAATTTAAGTTTAATAGTGTGCTACCATGAGTTATTCAAATTTGAACAATCTTTCAAAATTAATTGAGCATGCCAGTCATGTGCACCTATATGATATTACCTCCAAAGTAAAAGAATATCAATCTTTCTGGATTCATCATATCAATATTCTACGCATGCGGTGATTTGAAAGACATTTTATTTTACTATAGTTAAATTATTTGTGTGTAAAATTAAGTTTTTATCAATTTGATTGAGATGAAAATGCCTTAGAAAGTATATGGACCTAAATGACACCCGAACCCAAGTTTAGAGGGACAAATCTGCACTTTGATAGTATATGGACCTAAATGACACCCGAGCCTAAACTTGAGAGCTAGAAATGCATTTTGAGACATGGGGACCTAAGTGACATAGCTGGACAAGTTTAAGGACCACCAGTGCATTTTACTCTATTTTTTAATACGACCATCAGTCGACGTACACAGTTTTATTCAATGCTGACACCTGTCTGTTCTCCATAGGCCTTGGAGAAATATAGATATGAACAATCTCTTGAACATACCAGCCAGTTTATTGAGAAGCTGGAGAAGGAGCTTGAAGACTATCAGAAGCATGTTGCTCTATTTAAGAACCGTGAGGGAGCTACCTCTGTTGATGAAGAGACCACTGTTGATGACCCTACAAGTACTTCAAATTCTGAATGATCTAACTCTGTAAGCATGTGTTTGGTTCTGAGGACGGAGCTAATATCCTGGATCCATTTAAGAACCATGAGAGAGCTGCTCTTGCAAAAGCAGTGAAGGTTTTGTTAAATCTTGCATGGTTGCAAAGCTCTATTCCTTATTCATTTATATGTTTCCCTTGGTTGTTGTTCTGTAGAGAGCTAGCTTGAAGTACTAGGATTCAGGTAGAAAATAGTAGTTGTATCATTTTTAGGGATGAGCTGTAGGACATTCTTAGTGGGCTTTATACTTTAAAATTACTGTCCTGGTTGGTGGGCTATTACTTGAACAATTCCTTGATCATCAATGTATCTTGATTAGCCTTTCGAATTACTAGTCCTGGTTGGTGGAGGGCTGTTACTTGAACAATGCATTGATCATCAATCTATCTTCATAACTATAGTAGCCTAGTACTGATTGCAAACGAGTTTTTTACTGTTCAAGCAATACATCCTGCTAGGTATATTTGTATGGTTAGTTTCATGCTTTCATTTATTGGTTCGGATTTTTGTGACTTAAACCCTGCTGCTGTTGTTTTTTTCTGGAGACATTTATACTTCTGTCTATCACTGTTTTCATTGCAGGAAGTTATAAAATAGGAGGTCTTATTCTTTTGTGGTTGACCTTTTATATAGGATTTTCACTCCTCAAGCATGGTACATAGAGAACCATGAAATGCTAATTTGGGAACTGGAAGAGTGCTGGAGTTCCTTCTAAGAAATCAAATTATATTTATTGTGATTATAAAGGTTTTCGGTCTGCATTGCCACACTACTATTTAATCATTCTTATACACCAGTGGTGGATATCAGAAGTGCGCAAGATTATTTGTGCCTCACAGTTGAGCATCCTCGCATGATCATTGAATTGTGCTGAGAACTTGAAAAGGGTCCAAATATGAAAGAAAAAAAGGTATAACAATAGCTAGTTACTCCCTGAATTATTGACACATAGAAGACCATTATGATGCAATTGCCAATTTTTGGTTGTGAAACTATTTGTTGCTAAATATGAATTAAAGTTGCTATGGACGAACGGGTACACACATAAATATGAATTGAACAAAGGGCTTGCGGCTTCCGGAAATCTAAAGAACACTCGATTGTTATAGCGTCACCGACACTTGTTTTTTTGCTATCTGATTGATTTGCACAACAATCAACTTCAGTTCGTCTGATTTGAGTGTTCACGGTCTTCTTCCTCAGCTCCAATGAAATTAGCGCTTGGGGCTTCGCAGTTTTGGTTTTGGGGTGGTGGTTTCCTTATCTCCTGGGCATAGAGGGAAGGTCCCCTAGGCGGACTGGTGGTGGTGGCGGGCGCGGGTGACGAGGTGAGTTGGTGGCCGTCAGCCTAGGCAGTGGAGGAAGGTGGTTGGGCAAGGATAGGAAGGGGCATCACAGCCTGGGCCTGATTTTTACAATTTGGTCCTTTTTCGGTAAGAATTTTACATATAGACCTCCGGAGGAAACAATATCAGAAATGGACCTGAAGCACGACGCCAAAGGTCTTGGCGCCGTAGTAAGACAACACGGTGCCATGGGCCCCGGCCTTTGTATCCCGCCACGTCGGATCCACCGTGTCACGGGGAAATGCGGTCAAAACAGACGGTGCCAAAAGACAAGGTGTCGTGTCATTCACATCATACGCCATATCCCTTGGCGTCGTGCCGTAACTGTAACTACGACGCTAAAGGGTTGAGGACTTAAACGCGCCACGCCTCCTTCTCCTTGCCCCGTCCGCCGCCGCCCGCCGACCCCCGTCCGCCCACCGCCTCGCTGACCCGTCCGGCGGGGCGTGGCCCTCCTCAGCGGCCGCCCGGGCTCCTCTTCCTCCTCCGAGGCGGCCCCAGTGGCCTGCCGCCCGGTCCATGCCGACCGGATCCGGCGGCGAGCTCCCCACGGCCGGCGCATCCCTCCTCTCGGTCGGTGAAGGTGAGCCCTCTTTCCTCCCCGTTTTTTCTTTGATTTAGAGCTCCTTTGAATGGAGGATTTTCATAGGAAAAACTCAGGAATCAGCAATCCATAGTTATTGGTACTGTACACCCCTTTGGTATGTAGGATTGAAGCGTAGAAGTAGAGGAAATTTTCCGATGACGCTGGTTTTGGAGGAATTCCACAGGCTTGAAATCATCCACTCCAATCTCATTTTTTTGTCTGGGTTGCGTAGGACCGAGGTACCTCCATCATTAGCATACAGTGATGAAGAAGATTAGAATACATGGCAGGAGCTGGAGCACCATGTGAATACAATATTGCAAAGAATGTTATCAACCTTACATACACTGTTGTTTCCTGCAATTTTTCCTATGGTTCATCCAAAGGTTTGTTCTTGTAAAATTCTTATGTTTTTCAATCCTTTGTTTTGCATATGTATTCCTATCCTATCCCCATATTATTCCTATTCCTATATTTTTCAATCGCATTCCAAAGGGGCATTAGTTAGATTGGTGCTTAGTATTTGAAGAAACCCTAGATGAATGGTGTTGGTCTCGATCTATGAAATTAGTGTTTGATAGGAGGATTGTGTTTTGGATATATGCAATGTAGTTACATATTGGTGTATCTCAATGAATTTGTCAATTTCTAGATGCCGAAACAATGAGTGGTATTATATAGTTGAAACATGCTATGAAATTTCATCTCGGTGGAATGAAAAATGCTATGCCAATTTCTAGATGCCAATTTCGTGATGCACATGTGGAATGATTTTTTTATGTTGGATAGGTGGATAAGCTAGTGACAATTCGTCATGGTGGTATTGTGAGAAAGAATGTCAATGGAGATATTGAATTTGAGGGAATGCAAGAGGTTTCAATGCTTTTCAATGCTCGACCGTCTTATGGTTTCCTTGTCACTAGATTGAAAGAGAGCCTTCAATGGACAGATGATTGAGTGAATATTGTTATGCACAGGGTGATTGATGTGGGGTCGTCTAATGGGCCACGTATTAAGCGGTTGGTTTCAATTAGTGGTCAAGCCGAATGGAACAATTATGTGTCAGTTGTGATGGAAACGGAAGTGAGACCTGGACTTGATTGTTAGTCGTTGTGAGGGAGCCGCCACCTGGGAGCCATCACTGATACAATGTGGTGCTTCTTTTGAGGTGGTTCCTCCTGAAGCATGTGAGGTTGTATTTACTCAGGCAGTGGAAGAAGATGTTGATGATATGAGAGGTGGTGGCTTTGCTGATGATGAAAGGGGTGATGGTTCTTTTGCCGAGAACTTGTTGAAGAAGGACCATGTGAAGGATAACTTCGAACTATTTGAGGAAGTGGCTCTGCAGCTCGAGGTGAAGTTATTTGAGAAGTTGGAGGAGCTAAAAAGTAAAACAAATGCAGAAGGGAGGGATTGGCTCTGAGGCTAAATGCGTGACGTTGATAAGTGGTCCAGGGCTCATGATAGTGGTTGGAGGTACTCGTTCCAAACAAGCAACATGACAGAATGTTTTAATGGTTTGCTAAAAGGCTCACGGGCCTTACCGGTGACTGCCATTGTTGCATTTACATCCTACGAGTGTGTAGAATTGTTCGTAAATTGAGAAAAATATGTGAAGTCTCTATTGGAAAAAAGGGATAAGTTAGGACCGAATCGGCTCAAACACCTTAATGATGTAGCCATGATTGGGCAACATTGCAGCATATTCGACCATAGAACCGGGACATACGAGGTTGTTGAGCCAGGTGGGACAAACGAGGCTGGCGAGGTTCGAGACGAGCGGAAGCATACTGTCGTCATCACAACGAAAACATGTACTTGTCGAAGGCCATAGCAATACCACTTCCCTTTTTCGCACATGGTCGCGGCTTGCAGGGCACAAAATGTTCTAGCAGAGTCAATGATCCCTCATGACTTCTCGGTCCAGGCTTTGTTGGACACTTGGTCTCCTCGGTTTGTGCCCTTTCGTGATGAGAGCGAGTGGCTATCGTATGATGGTCCAAAGTACGTGGTCAACCCAGAAACAAAGTGGCCTAAAAGGGGGACACAGAAGAGGACTCGGTATAAGATGGACATGGAACGGATACCTGGTAGGACTCGTAGGGGAAGGGAATCCATTTGTTGCTGACCCCGTGGAGACACGGTGCAGTACATGTCATGGAACTGGCCACAACGTTAGGACTTGTGAACGTCGTCAGGTTGTATGTTATTATTATGTAACTTCATTTCATTTATATTCATTATACTTTGCATTATTCATGTCATCAACATAATTATTTATTTAACTCTATTTTCATACATCTATGCAGGATGGCGGGGGCGCGGGGGTACCGGCTGCTGGACGAGTTCTACGACAAGAACCACCGTGCCAGGGCGATAGAAGACAACCCGAGATTGGTACGATACTAGTTGTTAAATTAATTGATACTTGCAAATTAATGAAGTTACTAGCGTCTCTATTTCTTTTCAGGACCTTTCGATCATTTGGGCCGGAACCCATGATGGGTTCATGCTGATACGACCACGGTACACACCATGCGCTTGAGGGCCGGCCTCACGTTGTTGCCTGTGTCGTCCGTCGTGGCCTTCCTAACTTCAACACCCCCGCTCTCACCGTCTTGATCGATAGGTTCGTACTGAGCTAATGTCTATATGGTTTCTTATGTATCCTTCTACTATACTCTACTTACTTGTATTGTCTGTTTTATGTAGGTGGCGGCTAGAGACACACAGTTTCCACCTACCTTGTGGTGACATGACTATCACGCTGCGAGGATGTGGTGATGTTTCTCGGCTTGGGGACCAGAGGTCGTCCAGTGATTGGTAGTGCGGTGTCTGATGGTTGGCACGGACATGTGGAGGAGTTCTTAGGCACATCACCACCGACACCTCGTGGTGAGGTGAGGTGTGGACGTGTTGGTGTGTGCCGCTACCGGCCGAGGGAGACGCTTGTCGAGTGCTCACAAGACCGGGCGAGGGACGATCATGTACATCACGGCGTGGGTCCTCAACCTCTTTGGTTTCGTTCTTTTCCCAGACGTCACAGGAGACTGTGCTTCGTGGATGTACATCCATTGCCTGTGGGACTGGGACGAAGCAGGTACATATATGTCCAGCCAATGTTAATGAGTTATTCCTTTGGTAACTAACAATGACATATTTTTGACAAGTGGAGTGGGAGCCTTACAACACACCTGGCAGTCCTGGTGATATCTCTGAACCCGATGTGCCCGTGACCAAGACCTTTAGAGGATGAGGTGCCCCCTCATTTGTTTCTACGCGGTGGAGATTCACCTACCGCACCGGGTAGCACGTCGGTTCGGATTGGCCCAAATGTTCCCGCCGGACGAGGTTTCCACGTCCATCGACTTGCACAAGTAAGTCTGTCATTACAAGTCCACTTCTAATTACTTTACCTTTCTCCGCTTTACAACAACTTCACTAACCTTGCGTTGGCCCGTGTTCGATCGAGTAAGCAACAAGAAGGTCACCGACTTCGCCAACTACCACCGTGAGAGGATTGAATGGTGGAACAGGATGGAGGCGAACGTTCTACCGGTTGAGAGCCTGTAGAACAATGCGAACTTCCGAACCTACTTGACTTTACCACACTGCTACTCATTACAAGTTGCGTCAAAGGTGGACACAGGACGACTACGCCGACATAGCTTCCTCAGACGACGAACACCACCCACGACGCCGAGAGGTCGAGAGGGTGGGTGAGAGTGGGCCCCATCTTGGATAGAGTGGTTTGTTCACTTCGGACTAAAAACTAGAAACTTGCATATACTATTACTCTAATGTTACAACACTTGATCCAAGTTCTAATTACTTCTTGTAGGGCACGTCTATGAGGGACTCGGTCACTGAGATCGATGCAAAGACTTCAAGAGGTTGGGGACCTAGAAACTGAAGGGTGCTTCCGGAACTTGTTTCAGGTAACTCATCTTTTTCGCTTCCGGACCTTGGTTCAGCTAACCAATCTTTTCACGTGTTATGGTTTCTAAGACAATTTCTTATTTTGTCATACATACAGAGGTTGCGCCGCCGTCTGAGTCGAGCTGCCACACGTGCTGGTTGCTGGACTCTAGCTCAGGCCGACGTCTTCGTGTATCCGGCAAGGTCGTCGTCGTCATACCGAGCGGCAGGCACAAGGACCTCGTCTCGCACGCCCACATTCAGCGACGACGAGGATGAGGACGCCCTGGGCGACGAGCAGGAGGATGACCAGGAGGAGCTTGGTGGGTCACAACTAAAAGACGCACCACCTCCCACTCATCAGACACAGCAACGTCGCCAACTGCCTCAATGACACACATCGGGCACAAATGCACTTGCCAAGGCTCGGGGCTGGCCAAGGCAAAGGGAGGGTGATCTTGGCAAGGATGTGGGATTTCATGTATTGTTGTCATTTCGAAAACATGTGTTATGAACTAGTTGTAATGTCATTTGTGAACTATTTGTGCTATCAACTTGTGGTAATGCATGTGTGAACCATTTGTGATCTATGAACTTGTGGAGTCTCTGCCGCTTTGGTTTGTTTCGTGATCCCTACGCCAATACATACGACATCAGATATATGCAATATGGCGCCAAAAGAGTTGTGTATAAACGACGCCGCCTTTTGGCGCCGCCGCCCGCCACCACGAACGCTTAAGTCCCGAAGCACGACGCCAATGACCTCGGCCATGTATATGCACACGACGCTAAAGAGTCAAGGCTCACCGCCCCCAAAGAACTCTTAAGTTCAAGCACGACGCCAATGACCTCCAAGATCGTATATGCACACTACCTCTTTGGCGCTGTGATGTGAAAAAACAGCACCCCTCCTTTTGGTGTTGTTACACCGGCCCCCAGGAACATCATGACGCCATACAAGTTCACAAATGACACTACCCATTACCATAAATGACAACAAGTTCACAAATCACATTACCATAAGTTCAAATGACCTGACACAAGTTCATATCACATAATTGAAGATCACATCCGTTTCTTCACAATTGACACATAATTGTTGCACTCAATTTAAATACAAACACAAACACACAAATATAAAGTCCATTAACACAACAAAGGAAAAACGAATTGTTCAGTGGTACACATGGATACACATGGCACAGCTAACAGTGACCATCATGCATTAAGTTGTTGTCCGCATCATCCACATTTTCACATGAGGTCCGAGCATCATCCTTCCACAATCCTCTTACCTTTCTTGTCTGCTTGGGCCTGTCTTGCCGCTTCATCCATTCCACTGGCCAAGTCAGTAGGCAAGTCACGTACAATTGCCTTCATTGCTTCCATCTGAGCCTCCACAACCCTGTTCCGGATTTCTTCCAATTCACTTTTCCTTTTTGATTCATCCTTACCATGTCTCTTCGGTCGAGGCCACAACCCTCTTTTCCTTGCTGCTTCTCTTTGTGAATTCTCCCGACTCCTTAAGTAACTCCTCAATACATTTGGATGTTTTCCTTTTAGCGTTCGCCAGGCAATCTCATGATCCACTTCAGGCTTGACCACGAAAAACTCCAACTCACATCTTTGAGTTCCCTGTTCACATCAACAAATTTATCATAAGTCTACATTTGTTGTTACAATGTCTTGAACATTATTTACCATGAATAAAAAACCCACCAAATCATCTCCAATCATGTGCCTGCAATAATAACCTATGCCCAGCTCAGTTGGAACAAGACCATAGTTCATCGCTACACCGCAGCGACACTTCCTCTCTGGAGCAACATACTCGACATTCTCTTTACCCTTCTTGTTTGTACTCTCAAGCCAACATGACTTAGGACCATAATCAAATTCACTAAAGTCACAAAGCGGGTACCCACCCTGCATCATACACAACTCCAAATTAGCACTTCAAAATAACATTTTGTGCCACAAATTTGAGCAAGCATCACTAACCTTTGTTCGATTTCCACTCAAGGTAGGTGTAAGGGGCCCTTCCACCATCTGATGAATATGGGCAGGCACACCACATGTCGGGGTTTGTTACCGCCGGCAAGTAAATTTATACGATCATGTGTCGGGATCTGCACGGTGGCACAAGAGACACTAGGGATTATACTGGTTTGGGCCTCCAGAGAGTAATACCCTACGTCCAGTCTGAGGGGGAAGTGTTCTTTATGCTCAAAGTTCATAGTAGGGGTTACAAACTGGTCGGGAGAGGGTCTCTGAGCTCAAGTCCCTGGTGCGCATGTACGTGGTTCTCGTAGCAGAGTCCTGTGTACGTGTGGGTGAGTATGAATGGCTATGGGATGATATGAGATGAGATATCGAGCGTGACCCCCTCATCCCCCTTTTATAGTCGCAAGGGAGAGGGCATAGGGGGTAAAAGGGAATGGAAACTAGATTACAGTGTAGGGTGTCCTTCTCCACGTCGGGCGGCCGTCCGGACACGGTGAAACAATTAGGGACTGTAGCAGAGTGATTGTTGACGGTATGGGCTTCCCGAAATTACGGGTTCTGAGTAGTTGACGCTGGGGACTCCTCGAGCTCGTCTCTGAGTAGTTTGGTCGTCGTAAGTCGTCGGTTTCATACCATGCTGTCATCAGCGGAGTTGGTATGTGTCTTTCCAGGGCACTGTGGGGTTCCTGTGTGGACGGAATGGCCTGCACTATGCCGTTTGTGGCGTAGTGGGCAGCGCGCACAGTGCCGTTCGTGGCGTAGTGGGTGGCCACGCCTCCTGACACCGGACATCCCCTGTCAGTACGACCCGGCATGGAGTGGGTTACACATGGCGGCGCGGGAGCGGGCATGCACGGAGGCCCCATCACATCACGAGTGGGCCCCGACTGTGGTTGCCTTCGCCAAGGCGGGCCACTGGGACTGAAACTACTGCGAACAGTAGTCGTGGAGCCCATGTGGACGGAAACTTGCCGGACGGACCCCCAAGTACTCGGAAGTTCGCTGGATGAGCCGCCAAGTACTCGGAGGTGAGTGGTGCCCGCTCATACGGGCCACCAAGTGCTCGGTCTTTGATGGAAACTGGTCGTACGAGTTGCCAAGTGCTCGGGGACGGAGTACTCGTCGTACAGGTTGCCAAGTGCTTGGGGACGGAGTACTCGTCGTACAGGCCGCCAAGTACTCGAACTATAGCCCGTACTTCTCCTTTTGGTAGTCGCGGTGGGCCCTGGTCTAGGCCCTCGTCGAGAGTCCCGAGCCTGGAGAGGGAGTCAAGGACTTGCTCCCAGGCTCAGTGGTCGTGGCGGTGAAGAGGTGAGTTGTGTTTTTCCGGCGGGGGCGTGCGAGCGCATCCGCCAGGTGTAGCCCCCGAGCCCACGGGTAAGTCGGAGACTTGCTTGTTTGGTTAAGTAACGATTTGAAGTTGTGGAAATTTTGTACCGTTGCACGTTGCGGGAAATGCGTGTCGTGGGGTAAATGGGCGAAGATCTCGCACGGTTTGATTCGTGGGCCCGCTGCAGTGACGTGCGCGTGCGTGCACCGGGGCTGGGGCGCGCTTTTGAGGGGCGTCGCTTCGGTTCGTGGGGCGTGCAGCCAGGGGTGGGCCCCGACATTAACTGCTGCGTGCACAGTTATCACCCTTTTATACACGGTGACCGCCGGTTGGGATTTCTCCCCTTTCTTCTTTCTTGCCTTTCTTGCTGCCGCCGCCGCTTGCCTCTTCGTCCTCACAACTTCCGCCCACGCTACCTCTTTCTTCGATTTCGCCTCGAGCTCGCTCCCGCCGCCGTGTCGAATCGACGCTGCTCCAACGTGACCTTCCGCAGCTTGACCGCCTTTGTTTCCAGCCGCCAAGGCATCGAGGCCGAGAGAGTGGAAGCTTCTGGCTGGAGGTCTCCCCAACCCTCCGGGTAGGTCTCCCCAACCCTCCGGCTACGCTGCCTCTTCGTGGCCTTCCACGAGAGCGGCTTCTCCGTCCCCGTCGGACGGTTCATCCGCGCCGTGCTCGAGGAGTACGAACTGCAGCTCCAGCACCTCAATCCCAACGGCATCTAGCGATGGCGACGCTCGAGGCGTCAGGCGAGGGTACCCGGCATAGAAGCCCACCGGGACTTGTTCAGGTACTTCTTTATGTTCGTGTGCCTGAAGGACGATGGCAGTGCGGCGGCAATCGGGTGCGCCGGACTCCAGTCGAAGCAAGGGAGGTCGGACCATGACACTCGTATCGTGCTGACGAGCTCCAACAATGGGTGGCATGGGATTGGTTCCCACCTTAAGAACGATCCTCGACCCGCCTCCCGAGTTCAACGATTGATTGATCGAGCGCACTGCAGAAGTGGAAGTACGAGCCGGAGAGGAAGGACCGGAAGAAGCTGCCCAGAGCGGCTAGGACGCGCTCCAGGTGCTTCGTGCTCATGGCGTGGACATGGTGGCCGTCATCGGCAGCTATCATGCGAAAGGGATGGTCCCGCTCCTGCGGCGGCCCCTCCGTATTTTCGAGATGACGGAAGACCGGGCCCCATTCACGGAATAGTAACGACCGACCCCTGCCCTCGGAGGACAAGGTTCAGCGCCGCGTGGCGCAGACGACCGGGATCTCACATGTGTTCTGGCCGTCGCCAGATTTTCTACCGATGCTCCCCCACGAGGTCACCACTACCCGTGGTAAGTTTTCTTTTCAATTTCCGATCTGTTTGGGTTTTAGGGATGGCCTCCGACCCGTTTATGTCTGCTCAGATGGGGAACACGAATGTCGTCCCCGTGTGGGCCTCGCCAGGAGGACTCGGGCGCGGCACCGTCTGGCCGCCGCTGCGGAGAAGAGGCGGGCCGACCGTAAAAAGGCGCACCAGCAGAAGGAGATCGTGAAACGGACTTGGAACTCACGCCGCGGCGGCACGCCGACAAGCTCGGGAGGCGAACGCCTCCTGACGAGGATCCTCGCCGCACGAGAGCTCGACATTGAGCGATGCCGGGTCGCCCGCCCACGCCTGCGCACTGCAAAGGTGCCCGTATCGCATGCCGCGGAAGGCAGCTCGAGCCGGCGGACGTCGCACCAGTCCCCTTGGGGGGACCAGTTCGAAATTCGCACTCGCTCCTCCCATGTGACCGCCGCACCCCTACGAGAGAGGAGGGACTCGACGTGGTGACCCTGCTCACGTCACCGCCGTGGCGTGAGGTTCGCCCCGCCCTTCCTCCGGCAACAAGCCGCGTCGAAGGTCGCATTCCCCGCCGAGGCACTCGTCGCGGGAGGAAAGGGCCCCACCGAGGGCTTCTCCCCACCTGTGGTTCGTGGCGAGGATCGAACATCCCCATGGCGCCCACGGTGATCGCCGCGGGGGCCAGTCGGCCGCCGCCTGACTTTCCGCCCGACTGTGGGGAGCAAAAGGTCGCCTCCTACCCCGAGCTTGACCTCCACGAGCTCGCTGCCCCACCTCGCCGCCCGGGTAAGTTCCACTTGTTGGTTTCCGATTGGCTTGTTGAATTGCTCAGGGATGTATTTTTCATATTGATCTTGCTGCGGTGCTTCTGTGTTCCAGCCGCCCTACGCCCACCATGATGAAGTCGTCGGCCAAGAAGACGCTGCACCAGGACGCACAGGCGGCCCGTGGTGCATCCCTGCCGGCTGCCCCACCGCCGAGCCCTCCGTCGGGACAAACCAGCGGGGAGGCGGGAGAGGGAACCGCAGCCCAGGAGATGTAGTCCCCCTGAGGGGTGCCGAGAGCCCTATGCGCAGCGACCTATCGCTCGGGCAGATAGGCGTGGGGGGTGCCGCCCCCACAGAGGAGGAGGTCTCGGCCTGTCAGGCCGAGCTGGAGAGGTGCCTGTCAGAGCCTCAGGCGCCAGCCCCCGAGGCGCGTGCCCCCGAGGCGGCTGCGCAGGAGGGCAACATCACCACGGAAGTGGGGCAGGCCGTCCCCGTCCCTGAGGAGACCCCACTCACGAGAATGTTGTCGTGATCAGGACGCCGCCGCAAGGCCGGCGGTTCCTTCGGCCATCGACGGCCGGCGCGCTCCACCGCCGAGGCCCCGGAGGTCGTCGATGTTCCGAGGTGTCCCTCCCCCACCGCTCAAGCCACCGTGGGTCCCCTTGTGGTGGCGGAGGAGTTATTGCCGGCCCCGACTCGGGAGGTCGGAGAGTGTTCAAAGGGTCCGGGCTCACCCCGCCGTCTGGCCAGGAGTCGAAGGAGTCGCAGCTCCTCTGGATGGTGCCGGTCTCGCGGGTGGAGGCCTCCGCCGGCTTCGACGTCGACGAGGGTGCGGAATCCTTGGCCCATCGGAATCTTGAGAGGGGCCTGCGCTAGACCGAGAGGGCGCTGCGCTAGTCCGAGCGGGCGTGCATTGAGCTGATCCTTCCCGCCACGAGGGTAAGTTATCGATCTTCTTGCTTTCTTTTCTCCATCGCTTTGACCGCCGCCTCGCCGAGCGTGGAGTTTCTCATGGCGCAGGAACTCGTCAGGCACGGTGCCGACAGGTCTCATGCCGTCGAGGTGCTCCGGGCGAAGAAGCTACAGTTGGAGGCACAGCTTGGCCGTGGCCCATTTTGTCGCAGCGGCTGCCGAGACCGGCAAGGCCGCAGAACGGGCCGCCCTCGAGGCGAGGGTGAAGTCCGCGGAGGATAACGCGGCCGCCGTGCAGTCGGAGAAAGCCGCCCTAGAGGAGAAGCTGGCCGAGGCGGAGAAAGCAGCGGTGGAGCTGCGATCAAACGCTAAGGCCGCCGCCCGAGCTGCCAGCCAGGAGAAGGCGGAGCTCGAGACGAAGGTGGGCCGGGCCGAGTCCGACCTCCAGGTGGCTCATGAGCGGGTGACAGCTCTGGAGGCCCAGGTCAGCGACGCTGGCACCGAGGGGACTAGGCTCTGTGAAGTCACCCAGAAGCGTGAGGAGGAGATTCTCAGTGAGTGTTTCGTGGCCTTCACGTCTTTTCTTCCTACACAATTGATGGTATTATGACATCGTCTTGTTTTTCGAGGTGGACAGGTCTCCGCGTGGCCCACGACGGCCTGTTGAAACAAGTCATAGAGAAGGAGAGCCTCGTGACCACCCACTTCGTCAAGAACCAGGAGTTGGTGAAGCTCGCCAGTGACCTCTCCGACAAGATGAAAAGTACGAGGCACACCCTCACTATCTCATGTTCTTTCTTGACGAAGATTTTTAGCTGAATTTCGTTCTTTCTTCTTTTCCGCAGAACTAGTCACGGAGCTCGAACAGTCCAGGAAGTCATGCAAGGAGGCCCAGAAGTACCTCGAGGAGGTGTAGAAGATCCGTGATTCCATGGCTCGAGCTGTCTTGAAGGTGTTGATGGATCTCGGAGTCGGCCCTGCTCCTACTTTGGCGGAACGCCTCGCCCTTGCTATCGGGACATCTCGACAGTGCATGCTGAATGTGGCGTGTGACATGGTCGCCATATTCTTGTCGCACTACCCGAGCTGGACCGCGTCGCTGAGCGAGGGTGGGATCACAACTACGAGAACAAGGAGTACGACGCCTTCGAGACGGACTCCGATTTATGACGCCGTGACCGCCAATACTCACGCAGACCTTGGGTTGTAGATGAAAAACAAGATAGCCTCGTAGGGGCTTTTTGATTATATTTTGTCATGCCTGTAAATAATTATAAACCATGTGGGAGCGTTCTTCCGGCTAAGTTTATAAGTTTATTCATTGTTCTGTTGCATGTTGTTCTCTTTCCGAGTAGTTAGGGATTTACGAGTCCAAGCAGTACAACCTAAGACCTTGTCGGCAGCGCTTTTATTCAGAACCGCGAGGGTGTAGGAACTTGTCACCTTAGCCGGCTTAGCCTTATAGCAATACTACTTAGACGTTCAGCCCTCGAGTACTTTGGGAGAACGAGTGAGCGCGCATGTTTTTGCAAACAAGAAAACCGCTCGGGGCAATCACTTAGACGGTTGCACGGCTACTTGAGAGAGCGAGAGAAGAACAATTCGGAGTCCTAGGTTATGCTTATAGGTTCTCGCATCGTAGCTGCATGGGCATAAGTACTCAGAGCTCGGACAAGCACATGCCTGGAGCCGCGTGAGTTGTTGTCTTCTTCCCTAGCAAACGCAGGTATACCGCAAGGATCATTCGCGAGTGCGATTTGAGTATAGACGGTTTTTGGTCGAAAAACAAGTTGGGGGAGGGCCGTCGTGCCCCGAGTTGTAGCCCTTGAGCCCACTAGGAAGTCAGAGACTTGCTCGTGGGATAAAAGGGTTGAAACGTTTTATTCAGGCAAGAAACGTAAGCCAAAACAAAGATAGCATACTTATGAAATATGAACATAGCTCGAAGCTTTTGCATTATCACAAGATGAAACAAAGAACTTTGCTTAAGGATAAACGCAGCATAACTGTTCTATGCGTTGGAGATGACCCTGTCATCCTCGTACTTGAGCTTGAAAGTTCCCGGACAGGGCACCTGGTCGACGATGAACAGTCCTTCCCACGGTGGTGAGAGCTTGTGCCGGCCCTCGTTGCTTTGAACTCGTCGGAGCATGAGGTCACTGACTTTGGAACTCCCGGCTTCGTATGTTGTGCTCGTGGTAGCGTCGCAGGGCCTGTTGGTACTGTGCTGAGTGAGGAGGGTGATGCTACGCGCTTCGTCTAGCTGGTCGATGCCGTCTTCGAGGGCGACCTGGTTGCCTTCTTCGGTGTACGCTTGAACCCTTGGGTTGCCGTAGTCGATGTCCGTCGGAAGCCTCTGACCCGTGGACGAGGAAGAAAGGTGTGCAGCTAGTGGCCCGACTAGGCGTGGTTCGCAGGCTCCATAGGACGGACGGGAGCTCCACCGCACACGTTGCTCGAAACTTCCCGAGGCACTTGAAAATTTGTGGCTTCAGGCCCTGTAAGATGATGCCGTTAGCCCTCTCTACCTGCCCGTTGGTGCTTAGATGGCTGACGGCGGCCCAGTCGACACAGATGTTGTTGTCGTCGTAGAGCTTGAGTAACTTCTTGCTGGTGAACTAAGTGTCGTTGTCGGTGATAATGGAGTTCGGGATCCCGAAGTGGGTATGCCGCAAGGATCATTAGCGAGTGCGATTTGAGTATTGACGGTTTTTGGTCGAAAAAGTTTTCGAAAAACGAGTTGGGGGAGGGCCGTCGTGCCCCGGGTTGTAGCCCCTGAGCCCACTAGGAAGTCAGAGACTTGCTCGCGGGATAAAAGGCTTGAAACATTTTATTCAGGCAAGAAACGTAATCCAAAACAAAGATAGCATACTTATGAAATATGAACATAGCTCGAAGCTTTTGCATTATCACAAGATGAAACAAAGAACTTTGCTTAAGGATAAAAGCAGCGTAACTATTCTATGTTCCATGCGTTGGAGATGACCCTGCCGTCCTCGTACTTGAGCTTGAAAGTTCCCGGACGGGGCACCTGGTTGACGATGAACGGTCCTTCCCACGACGGCGAGAGCTTGTGCCGGCCCTCGTTGCTTTGAACTCGTCGGAGCATGAGGTCGCCAACTTTGGAACTCCCGGCTTCGTATGTTGTGCTCGTGGTAGCGTCGCATGGCCTGTTGGTACTGGTTGAGTGAAGGAGGGCGATGCTACGTGCTTTGTCTAGCTGGTCGATGCCATCTTCGAGGGCGACCTGGTTGCCTTCTTCGGTGTACGCTTGAACCCTTGGGCTGCCGTAGTCGATGTCCGTCGAAGAAAGACAGCTCGACGTGGATGAGGAAGAAAGGTGTGCAGCTAGTGGCCCGACTAGGCGTGGTGCGCAGGCTCCATAGGACGGACGGGAGCTCCGCCGCACACGTTGCTCGGAACTTCCCAAGGCGCTTGAAAATTCGTGGCTTCAGGCCCTGTAAGATCATGCCGTTAGCCCTCTACCGCCTGCCTGCTGGTCCTCGGATGGTCGACGGCGTCGACACTGTGATGTTGTTTTTGTCGTAGAGCTTGAGTAACTTCTTGCTGGTGAACTAAGTGTCGTTGTCGGTGATGATGGAGTTCGGGTTCCCGAAGTGGGTATGCCGCAAGGATCATTCGCGAGTGCGATTTGAGTATTGACGTTTTTGGTCAAAAAAGTTTTCGAAAAACGAGTTGGGGGAGGGCCGTCGTGCCTCGGGTTGTAGCCCCTGAGCCCACTAGGAAGTCAAAGACTTGCTCGTGGGATAAAAGGCTTGAAACATTTTATTCAGGCAAGAAACGTAAGCCAAAACAAAGATAGCATACTTATGTAATATGAACATAGCTCGAAGCTTTTGCATTATCACAAGATGAAACAAAGAACTTTGCTTAAGGATAAAAGCAGCATAACTGTTCTATGTTCCATGCATTGGAGATGACCCTGCCGTCCTCGTACTTGAGCTTGAAATTTCCCGGATGGGGCACCTGGTCGACGATGAACGGTCCTTCCCACGACGGCGAGAGCTTGTGCTGACCCTCGTTGCTTTGAACTCGTCGGAGCATGAGGTCGCCAACTTTGGAACTCCCGGCTTCGTATGTTGTGCTTGTGGTAGCGTCGCATGGCCTGTTGGTACTGTGCTGAGTGAAGGAGGGTGATGCTACGCGCTTCGTCTAGCTGGTCGATGCCATCTTCGAGGGCGACCTGGTTGCCTTCTTCGGTGTACGCTTGAACCCTTGGGCTGCCGTAGTCGATGTCCATCGGAAGAACAGCCTCTGACCTATGGATGAGGAAGAAAGGCGTGCAGCTAGTGGCCCGACTAGGCGTGGTGCGCAGGCTCCATAGGACGGACGGGAGCTCCGCCGCACACGTTGCTCGGAACTTCCCGAGGTGCTTGAAAATTCGTGGCTTCAGGCCCTGTAAGATCATGCCGTTAGCCCTCTCTACCTGCCCGTTGGTCCTCGGATGGCTGACGACGGCCCAGTCGACGCGGATGTTGTTGTCGTCGTGGAGCTTGAGTAACTTCTTGCTGGTGAACTAAGTGTCATTGTCGGTGATGGTGGACTTCGGGTTCCCGAAGTGGTAGATGATGTCGGTGAAGAACGCGACGGCCTCCTCGGAACGGACATTTGTTATCGGCTTGGCCTCGATCCACTTGGAGATCTTGTCGACAGCCATGAGCACATGTGTGTAGCCCCCGGGCGCTTTCCTCAATGGCTCGATCAGATCCAGCCCCCAGACCGTAACGGGCCAAGTGATGGGGATGGTCTGGAGTGCCTACACTGGGAGTTGGGTTTGTCACGCGTAGAATTGGCAGCCTTCGCAGCTGCGCACGATGCTGTTGGCATCGGTGATGGCGGTTGGCCAGTAAAACCTTGTCGGAAGGCTTTTTCGACAAGAGTTCTCGGGGCAGCATGGTGTCTGCACGTCCCGGCTGAATGTCGCGTAGCAGCTCTTTTCCTTGGTCGGCCAGGATGCAGCGCATAAAAGGCCTTTGGTGCCCTTCCGTCGGAGCTCGCCGTCGACAAGTTTGTATGACTTGGCCATTCATGCGATCCGCCTGGCCTCCTCCTTGTCGGGTGGCAGCTTGCTTTCCAGGATTGTAAGGAATCGGATGCCCGTAGCCTAAGAGGGGGAGGGGGTGAATTAGGCAACTTAAAACCTTATCCTATGGCTCATCACTATTTGCATCAAACATAAACTAGAACATACTATCTAGATGTGCAACTAGGTTGTTCTAGTGTGAAACTCTCATCCCAAAACAAGTTTTGCAACCTATAGCCAATCCTAGCAAGATACTACTCTAGATAAGTAAAGGCAAACAAGGATTGCAAGAATGTAATGCGGAAACGTAAAGAGGGATGAGAGGAAGCAAACTCTTGACACGCGATTTATCCCGTGGTATCAGTAGGCACTAAACCACCCCTAGTCCACGTTGTTGAAGCACTCTACACAAGAGTATTGCTTCCCGGTCACCAAGTCTCTTCCAAGAGCACCACTTGACTTGCCACTAAGGCTCGCCACGAAGGCACTCGCCAAGCTCCCTTGGTCACCTTGATGCCGCCTCCACTAAGGAGCTTCTCCACCAAGGGAAGGGGGTCTCCACGTCCCCCGCACAAAGTGTCCTCGCCGCTCCACACCAAGCCAGATGGTCGAAGACGTTTGCCGGAGAGCCACCTAGGCTCCAAGGCTTCCGGTGCACCTCGTACAAATTGATCCACTCGAGAATCACCTCACAAGGTAGGCACACCTTGCACTCACTTAGCTCTAAGCTAAACCTAACACTAAGCACACACAAAGCATGTGCAAGTCTATGGATGAGCAATTTAGCACTTGGATGGCTTGGATATGATCTTCTATGAGTCTTGAACTCCTCTGCACTTCCACACACTCCAGCAACTCCAAATGATGGGGTGGAAGGGGTATAAATAGGCCAAGGCACCAAACTAGCTGTTGGGCCAAAGCTCCTGGAAATGGTACCATCAGATGATCCGACGCTGTCCTTTTTTCCCCGGCGTCGGTTCATCCTGCTCTTGACCGTTTCGTTCCACCACGTAGCCGTTTGAACCTGCGGCGTCATTCATCTGACGCTTCAACCGACGCACCGTCAGTTCATCCGGTGCTGAAGGAAATCTTCTCCGGGCGTCTCTGTTAGCCAAAATAAGCCCGCCGGATGAACCGATGCTTGACTCCTTTTGACCGTCGGTTCATCTGGTGCTTAAGAGCTTCGCGCCTGGACCTCTCTGTTAGCAAACATGCGATCGTCGGATGAACCGTTGCTTCACCATCGGTTCATCCGATGCTTGATTCACCTTGCTCGGTCTCTTGATTCATCCGGCGCAACTAGAATTGGGGCGCGGATGATCCGGTGATCTTCTGTTGACTTGAGTCTTCCAGTTGTACCACTTCATCCGTGATTGCACCGGCCGTGTCTTCTAGTGTACCGTTGGTTCATCCAACACTACTCTTTTCTTTCTTTTTCTTCCACGGTTTTGACCCTTGAAAAATACACTATCTTCTCATTTTAGCATATGGTATTTTTGCATCCTTGGGACCTAGAAGTGTCTACAAAGACATGCTAAACAATATGGTTAGTCCCATTGATCATGTTATCATTTAATCACCAAAATTAAGCTTTGAACAAATGGCATAAGAGGCCATGTTCGCTACAATCTCCCCCTTTTTGGTGATTTATGACAACACAATCAAAGCAAGCATAAATTTGCAAAAATTGACAAAATTGAACCACTTACACTTGCTTGGATGCTTATCATCATCCAACTCCCCCTAGATGTGTTCTCCCTCTTTCATGATCTTCTCTTCACATGTAGCTTGCTACTTCCCCCTTTGAAAACTTTGACTTGCTTTGGTTCCACATTCTCCCCCTTTGGAATAAAATCTCCAAAAAGTGTCCAAAACAAAAGAGTCTCCAAAGGAAACTTAGTAAGTCCTAGCAATCATAGCTCAAAGAGAAATGTTAAATACATGGGAGAAAGCCGCATGAACCATGATCCATATGTATGATATCAATGAAGATACCACATGTGTGAATGACTAAGGTGGATCACAAGCTCATGAGACTAACATGATATAAACTAAGCTCCCCCTAAGTGTGTGCACAAAATGATAGTGTGAAAATCAAGTGCACAACTACAAACATTTGTAAGACAAGGAAGCTTAGAGCATATCATGCACGAAGGTAGCTTAAAAGACAAGAGATAAGACAAGAGAGTTCTTGTAACATTACCACTTGTAGATTTTGAGCACTGCATACCTCTGGGGATTGTTCCTCTCTACCTTGTTGGCACCACATTGAGATGAGCTACTTAAAAATGATATCTCTTGGAGATGACACCATTTTGAAAGAAGCTTGCAAAGAAGACACTTGGGGTACCACAAGGATTAGGAATGTATGAGTTCACTGCCTTTGAACTTATATAGAGACATAAGCTTGCAAGGACATGACTCAATAGCATGAAGCTCATATTGCTATATTCACTCTCTTAGAGATGTTAGATCACATTTAGAGTGAAATAGCATTCTCTTAGAATGAAATACCGCACCGGAACGCGTCACCAAGAGACTACACAATATAATCTTGAAAAGATGTTAGTCTCATAAACAAACCATAGGATGAGCTCCCCCTAAATGTGTGCATTTAGTGTTTGAATCACCAACTAAATGTATGCACATTGTTTATGACAACAAAAGGGAAGCTAACCCTATAGCTTGCTCATGATGCAAAGAGATATATATGAAAAACATGCATCATGAAAGAAATAAGTGTAGCTTTCCTACACACTAAACAAACCATGTAGGTTGCTCATAGGTTAGCACATGACACAAGCAACCTACCATATGTAAACAACTAGGCATAGCAACAAATGCAGCCTAAACAAGGCAATGGAGCTACAATGATACATAAGATGAGTTAGTTTCCATTACCTTAACCGGGGAGCTTGGGCAACACATGTCCAATCTTGCAAGATTGGCTTCTAGACTTGAATCTTCACTTCTTCTTTGTGCCAAGCCTCCCAAGTCCCCGCACTCATGACCTTCACGTGGCCTTAGGAATCCAAACCATTTGAGGCCCCTTCATTTTGGTGATGACTTCCTTAGGTACCCAAATGGGTTGGTTCCAACCTCACTCTTTCATCTTCCCAACCTTGTGTGCAACCACCTTGCCATTAGCCTTCTTCTTGATGACATAGGAGTCACTCTTGGTTTTGTTCTTGTGGTTGGGCTTGGTGTAGATGAGAGAGCTCTTGATGGTGGTGTTCATCTTCTTCTTCTCACCCTTGTCCATCTTCTTGACAAATTGAGGGCATTTGTCGAACTTGTGCCCTTCTTCATGACACTTGTAGCAAGTCACGGTTGATCCCTTCTCAAGCTTCTTCACCATGTCATCACGGTTATCTTGAGAAGGTCGAACATTGCTCTTTATGTCTTGAGAGGCTTCTTCTTGTTCTTCATTGTTCTTGCCCTTGCCCATCAAGTTAACCAACCTCTCTCGGAGCCATTTCACTTCTTGCTTGAGCTCATCATTCTTCATGCTTAAAATCTTAACATTCTCATTGCAAGATGGTGAGCGAGATTCATCAATTAAATCCATGCAAGAAGTTGAAGCATCTACCTTGGATATAGGAATTGCACAAGAGATAGATGATTCATCAAGCTCAAAGGAATCACTAGTTTTAATCTCAATGCTCTCTAACTTAGATTTTAGCTCTTCATTCTCCTCGCTAAGCAATTTGAATTTGCACAACAAATGTTTATAATTTGTAGCAAGGGTAGCACTAAGATCGTTGAGAGCATTAAGTTCTTTAATTTCTTTAGCTTGTTTTTCTAGCATTCCTTTTTGCTCATTTACTAGCTCAACAAGATCATCAATTGAAGTGGCATCGGATTCATCATCACTCACATTGCTTTCCATACCTTGGGCCAAAAGGCACATGTGTGATGATGATAGGGGACCTTGCATGAAGCGGGTGGTGAACTTCTTGCTTGATTCATCACTTGAGCTATAAGAACTTGATTCTCCACCACTTATCCACTCACGTACGGCGGTGAGTGCTTCTTGCTTCGGCTTCCCTTCCTTGACCACCTTCTTCTTGGGCTTGCGCTTGATCTTGGTGAACTTGATATGTTGATGATGACGCCTTTCTCTCAAGTGGATGTTGTAGCCGTGCATGTTGACTTTCTTCACATACTTGAAGATCTTCTTCACGTACATAGCAACCATTGACTCGACCTCTTCATCACTTGAGGATCCTTCATCATCACCATCATCATCTTCACTTGAGCTTCCATGAATCGCCATCCTTCTCAACTTCTTCTCTTGTTGGCTTGAGAGAGCATGGCTTGCGGCTGGAGAAGATGGTTCTTGGGGTGTTGGCTTGGGCTCATATTTTGGTTTTTCCTTGGTCTTGAGCTCATCCTTGGAAGCTTTCTTGGACTTGGGCATGACTTGAAATTCATGTGCCATGATCTTGCTCAAGATTTGAGAAGGCTTCAACTCTTCAAGCTTCTTCTCATAGATGATAGCTTTCACCAAGTCATAATCGGGCTTCCAGAGACTTTGAAGGATCGTGCAGTTCATGTTCATGTCCGTGATGTCCTTCACACCTAAGCATTAATCTCATTGACAAAAACATTTAGGCGTGAGTACATAGATTCAGCATTTTCATTCTCAAGTTGCTTAAAGCTATTGAATTCCTAAAGGAGACAACCGTAGCGTTCATTAGCTACTTCTTTTGAACTCTCATTTTGTTCCTTGATGGTATTCCATAGCACATGAGCATTTTCACTAGTAAAAACTCTATTGAAAACACCTACATCTAGAGAGGATAGAATGATACTCTTTGCAATAACATCAAATTGTTTTTCCTTCCTAGTACCATTTCTAACACCCTCATCAGTGACCCTCCAAACATCAAGATCCTTAGCTTGTAAATAAGCTTCCATGAGTTCCTTCCAATGAGAGTAACCCGTGCCATCGAAATGTGGAGCCAAACCTATGTTATCCACCCCTTTCGTCCTCTAAAGAGCAACTCACTAGGCGGTGAAGCCTAACCGATCCAATGAGCCGGTTTTCACAAATTGCCAATCGAATTGGTGTATCCTTGTGAAGGAAGTGAGTCCCGGCTCTGATACCACTTGTAAGGAATCGGATGCCCCTAGCCTAAGAGGGGGTGAATTAGGCAACTTAAAACCTTATCCTATGGCTCATCACTATTTGCATCAAACATAAACTAGAACATACTATATAGATGTGCAACTAGGTTGTTCTAGTGTGAAACTCCCATCCCAAAACAAGTTTTGCAACCAATAGCCAATCCTAGCAAGATACTACACTAGATAAGTAAAGGCAAACAAGGATTGCAAAAATGTAATACGGAAACGTAAAGAGGAATGAGAGGAAGCAAACTCTTGACACGCGATTTATCTCGTGGTATCGGTAGGCACTAAGCCACCCCTAGTCCACGTTGTTGAAGCACTCTACACAAGAGTATTGCTTCCCGGTCACCAAGTCTCTTCCAAGAGCACCACTTGACTTGCCACTAAGGCTCGCCACGAAGGCACTCGCCAAGCTCCCTTGGTCACCTTGATGCCGCCTCCACTAAGGAGCTTCTCCACCAAGGGAAGGGGGTCTCCACGTCCCCCGCACAAAGTGTCTTCGCCGCTCCACACCAAGTCGGAGGGTCGAAGACGTTTGCTAGAGACCCACCTAGGCTCCAAGGCTTCCGGCGCACCTCGTACAACTTGATCCACTTGAGAATCACCTCACAAGGTAGGCACACCTTGCACTCACTTAGCTCTAAGCTAAACCTAACACTAAGCACACACACAAAGCATGTGCAAGACTATAGATGAGCAATTTAGCACTTGGATGGCTTGGATATGATCTTCTGTGAGTCTTGAACTCCTCTGCACTTTCACACACTCCAGCAACTCCAAATGATGGGGTGGAAGGGGTATAAATAGGCCAAGGCACCAAACTAGCCGTTGGGCCAAAGCTCCTAGAAATGGTACCATCGGATGATCCGACGCTGTCCTTTTTCCTGGTGTCGGTTCATCCGGTGCTACTGACCGTTGCGTTCCACCGCACATAGCCGTTGAACCCTGCTGATGTCATTCATCTGACGCTTCAACCGACGCACGCCGTTCATCCGGTGTCAAGGAAATCTTCTCCGGGAGTCTCTGTTAGCCAAAACAAGCCCGCCGGATGAACCGATGCTTGACTCCTTTTTACCGTCGGTTCATCCGGTGCTTAAGAGCTTCGCGCCTGGACCTTTCTAGCAGCAAATATAATTCGTCGGATGAACCATTGCTTCACCATCGGTTCATCCGGTGCAGTTGATTCCTACTTGCTCGGTCTCTTGATTCATCCGGCGCAACTAGAATTAGGGCGCCGGATGATCCGGTGATCTTCATGTTGACTTGAGTCTTCCCATGATGTACCACTTCATCCGGCAGCTTGCACCGACGTGTTTCTTCTAGTGTACCGTTGGTTCATCCAACGCTACTCTTTTCTTTCTTTTTCTTCCACGGTTTTGACCCTTGAAAAATACACTATCTTCTCATTTTGGCATATGGTATTTTTGCATCCTTGGGACCTAGAAGTGTCTACAAAGACATGCTAGACAATATTGTTAGTCCCATTGATCATGTTGTCATTTAATCACCAAAATTAAGCTTTGAACAAATGGCATAAGAGGCCATGTTCGCTACAAGGATCTACTGGAGGAGTGGGATTCTCCACTTCGGGTCCTCGAGGTTGGGCTCTCGCACCACGTAGATCTCCATGACCTCTTGCATTGAGGGTTCCAGTGGCTTGTCATCTTCGGAGCAGACGGACGGCTCGTACTGGTCGCTGGCAAAGACGTCATGCGGAACGGGTTTCCGATTAGATGCTGCCTTCAGGAGGGTGTCTGCTGCTTCATTGTACTTGCGTAGCACATGGTTGAGCTCGAGCCCGTGGAACTTGTCTTCCAGCTCGTGCACCGCTTGGCAGTACGCTGCCATCTTCAGGCTTAAGCAGATTTTCTTCTTCATCACCTGTCCCACGACCAGGTCGGAATCTCCCCATATCTCGAGATGGTGGATCCCGAGCTCGAGGGCGATCCAGAGACCGTTGAGTAGGGCTTCGTACTCTGCGACATTGTTGGAGGCCGAGAAATGTAGTTGGGCCATGTACTCCATACACACGCCCAGGGGCGAGATGAAGAGAAGTCCGACCCCGGCTCCTTCCTTCATGAGCGAGCCATCAAAGTACATGAGCCACGTCTCGTGTTCGATTGGTGCTGGAGGGGTCTGGACCTCTGTCCACTCGGCGACGAAGTCGACCAGTGCTTGTGACTTGATGGCGCTTCGAGGCGCATACGTGATGTTCTACCCCAAGCGGATATTTTTACACCACCGTGATGGGGTGTGAATCGAAGTAATGCCGGAGCTTCCGCTTGGTGATGAGGACAGCGTAAATCAACTTTTGGATCTGCGGGTAGCGTGTTTTCGAGTTGGAGAGGACTTTGCTGACGAAATATACTAGGCGCTGTACTTTTTGTGTCCTTCCGAGCTCTTCTCGCTCGACGACCAGTGCTGCGCTCACGACCTGAGTTGTTGCAACAATGTACAGGAGCATGGGCTCTTCTTCCACCAGTGCTGTGAGCACTGCAGACTCTTGAGCAGGTTTTTGAGTGAGTCGTGCGCTTCTTGTGCTTCGGGCGTCCATGTGAAATGGTCCGACTTCTTCATGAGTCAGTACAGTGGCAGGCTACGTTCACCAAGTCGGGCGATGAAGCGGCTGAGTGCTGCGAGGCAGCCGATGATGCGATGTACCCCCTTTAGGTTCTGGATCGGGCCCATGTTCGTGATGGACGAGATCTTCTTGAGGTTTGCCTCGATGCCACGCTCCGACACAACCAACCCGAGGAGCATGCCTCTGGGGACCCCGAAGACGCACTTCTCGATGTTAACTTTTACACCGTGTTCCCTCAGTTTTCCGAAAACTGCTGAGGTCAGGGATCAGGTCGCCCACCTTCTTCGATTTTACCACGATGTCATCGACATAGGCTTCGATCAGTCGGCCGATGAGGTCGCCAAAGACACATCACATGCATCTTTGGAACATGGCACCTGCATTTTTTAACCCGAATAGCATGGACGTGTAACAGAATGCACCGAAAGGGTGATGAATGACGTGGCGAGCTGGCCGGCCAGGCTCATCGCGATCTGGTGGTACCCGGAATAAGCATCGAGAAAACAGAGGGTTTCGCACCCGGCTGTTGAATCGACCACTTGGTCTATGTGCGGAAATGGAAATGGATCTTTTGGACATGCCTTGTTCAGGGTCGTGTAGTCAACACACATTCTCCATTTGTCATTCTTCTTTTTTACAAGTACAAGATTTGCTAACCACTCGGGGTGGTATACTTCTCGAATGAACCTTGCACTAAGGAGTTTCTTGATTTCTGCACCGATGGCCTTGCACTTGTGGAGTTGAAGCAGCGAAGATGTTGCTTTATTGGCTTCGAGCCGGGCTTAATGTTAAGCTTGTGCTCGGCGACCTCCCTTGGAATCCCCGACATGTCGGAGGGTTTCCATGCAAACACGTCGAGGTTTGCCCGGAGGAAGTCGACGAGCGCGCTTTCCTATTTAGGATCAAGCGACGTCCACTACTAGATTTTCCCCTTAATACAACACACAAAATGTGTTGCAATATGCCATATTTGGTTGCAATAGCCACAATTACAACCAAATTTTTTCGTCAACCATGTGATGCGAAAGGTGGCGTTGCATTAGCCTGTAGCAACGGTGGTCTTTTTTTGGTTGCAAAAGTTTTTCTATTGCAACGCAATATGGCGTTGCAACTAGCATCTTAGACCGCGCTCGTGTTGGTTGCAAATTATTCTATTGCGACGAATCTGGTGTTGCCATAGGTGCAATTGCATCGTACCAATCGCATTGCAATTCAAAAAAACTTGCTGCAAAGTCTTGTATTGCTACGCCTAATTGTGGTTGCTATAGGGGAAGCACCTCTATTGCCACGAAAGTTGCTTGGGTGCAATACGTGATTCCCTCTATCACCACGAAATTGATTTCGGTGCTATAGGTGGTGTCCTCTATTGCCACGAAAGTATTTTTGGGTGCTATATGGGGTTCCCTCTATTACCACGAAAGTATTTTTGGGTGCTATATGAGGTTCCCTCTATTACCACGAATTTGATTTCGATGCTATAGGTGGTGTCCTCTATTGCCACCAGGTTCGTTTGGGTGCTAGAGGTGGACAATTCTATTGCCACGCATTAGTAATGGTTGTTATAGGTGCAACATTCTATTACCACCAAAATCATTTAGAGGCAATAGGTGGAGCACACTATTGCCACCATGTTTGATTGGTTGTTAGATATTTTCTCCGTTATTGCTTCGAAAATGTTTTTCCACGCTTATTTATCTATATCACCAATAATTCAAAATAATATAATACATGATCAATAATAATTATGTATTTATCATTCATGAAACAAGATTCAACCATTCACTGTACACTTCCATGACACGCGAAGTACTGAAATAGTAGGCTAATTTGAAAAGAAATGAAGAACTTGATCAACAAAAGGTGACTTTAAGACGATCCCATCACTTGATCGGCAAGGGTAACTTCAAGATGCTCCCCATCACTTGTTCGCTGCATTCGAACTGCCTTGGGTTGCTGAAAAGAATGAATAACATTCTTTTAGCATCAAGTAAACTGAAATTATGAGAAGTGTTCAATATCAACTTTTTCATTACAAACAAGCTGGATTTCAGTACATTATACAAAGAGTAATTGTGCATTGTAAATCAGCAAAATCTTAATCAATTGAGAGTAAACACAGAGAGGAGGAAAATGGCCAAACCTTGTGATATGTGATGGACGGAGCAGGCTAGTTGGTTTCCTGGTACACACAATCCAGAAACTGCAAACATATGGAAATGAAAAGGAGTTGGCTCAGGACAATGCAGATATGGACCAAAATTCAAGTAATATTGCAAAAGATTAAGAATTGAAACAGACAGTCATGCATCCTGATGCTCCCAGTGACCCATCTATAAGGTATCAGACAAGTAAATAATTACACACACCTCAAAGTTTGCACCAGACGTTAATGAAACTGATCACCAAATTCTCTCTATGAAAATATTCTGACTTCCATATGAACTTAGCTCACCATTTACCAATTTTCTCTATAAATTTCGGATTGCAACATACCTCTGAGAAGAAATGTAGGCAATGGCATGGAGGAGGGTACTTCTCTACACTGAAGGTGAGTGCATTAGTGCCTTGCGCTTCGCATCTCACTTGCTGCCCTAGATGAAAAATATAAAAAAAAGAACAAAGAGCAAGACAATTATATGATTTGTGGACAGCACGCTGATTAATGAAGTGAACTAACTGCCGTTGCTAACAATTTCCCTAAACATTTCGCATGCCCCAACAGTACACAAACTATGGAAGACCTTACCAATCAAGATATATCTCCACTTTGAATGCAGTGAAACTATAACATTTCAAATCGACCACCCAGAAAGCAACTTGCATCTTCATTATATCTGTTCAAATGATCGAAGCACCATCCACAATAATTCAAACATGGACCCAATTCTGAAGCACCTACAAGACAAGCTGACATATTTTAGCAAACATAATTTGGAAAGCAACCAAGAATGTTTCTTTTTATGCCTGCTAACATTTAGATGTTAAAATGCTACTGCAGTACTGAATTCAGACATACCTATTTATTTGCATTATGCATATAGAAAAAAATTATAGCTATCCTGAGTTTTGCTAACATAAACTCAAATGCATGCAGAATAGATGATTATACATATTATATCTCCTTTACCAATAAATGACGCGGCATAAATACTACGAATAACAGTTATCCTATCCTGCATGAGACGATCGAGTTCAGCACTCCGATCCATTGGTAGTTCAGGAATAGGGCAACGTAATTCATGGCCTACCTGACGTCGCCAGGATGATTGAGAGACGATGTGGCTCGGGCAGTGTTCAGGGCCGTCTCCAGGATTTTGGGGCCCGTGGCAAAATGCACAATGAGGCCTATTATTTAGTATAACTAAGGTCTATTGTTATATTTATGTTGCTTGACTACGTGTTATTCCATACAGTATTTAGAAAAGTATAGGCCTGTAGGGGCCGACTATAGAACTAATAAAAAATAAAAATCGTTAATCTAATCGATAATTAAACATGTACATGAGGAACTCGGCAATTTTTTTTAATATCTGAAAAGAAGCAAAATACAAGAGCCCTACCTACACGGTTACAGCTGGTTTAAATATTTTTTATTGTAAAGCACTCAACAGCTGGTAGAAAATAGCATCTGATCAGAACAGATCATGGCGCACATGGCGTATTTGACCATGGCGCAGTGTAAAGGTAGGCGAGGCGCGTGCAGTGAAGCAAGGCTGTGAGCTATACCTTTACGGCGTATATATACACACACATGACACATACCTCACACTTGTGATTATAGATGGGCGTGGTTGAACCTTGGATCGAACCATACTCGACCCAGCAACCCATACAAGTTGTAGAGGAGAACCGAGTCGATCCATTATACTACCTGCGGACCACTGGTGCACCAATGGTTATTATGGGTCAACAACCCCCATGCTGCCACGCGCTGCATGCGTATTGGGCTGTTGGCTTGCTTTATGCAGCTTGCCAGTTGCTTTGCCTTAATTATACCGGTCATTTATTTGTTTCAAATACATCCATTTTATCTAGTGATGGACTGGTCCAGACACCTGCGCTAGGAATACGTTTGGAACAGAGATACAATTGTTTGTACATGGTGTTCAATATTTATACACACACCGCGCTTAGGAGCATGAAGCACATTCAACCATTCACACATATGCCCATTCAGTCCACAAAGTTTCAATTCACACCAAATTTCAGTTCACAGAAGATAGACTCAATAATAAAGTTTCAGTTCACACTACTGACACAACATAGTAGAAACTGTATCTGAAATAACCAATAGTTACCTCATTGATTCATATAATCTCTAACCTCGTGCTGCTCTACATGCCTTGCCTTTTTTAATTGCTTTGAGTCCTCAATGGATTTCTGGCACTTCTCTTTGTCCTCTGGCGTTGATTTTTTGCACAGTGTAACCTGCACAATTAGAAATCAAGTAGGAATCATTAACAATTATACAATCAAACAATCCAAATTATAGTAATACTCCTCATACTATCATAAATCGTAGACCACCATACTAACCTGACAACGAATCCCAGCAATATGGTTCTTTAGCCTATATATACCGGCTAGCTCTCACCACTTAACCACACGGCTTGCACTTGAGCATGCTCAAGTTAGTTGGATCCATCAAATAATTAATTTTTTGCACAGGAACTAGTAATGTAGTTCCTCTAAAAACAAATAAGGTGACACAACAGAGCAGAAGTGAAGCACTACATTGCAAGTGGGAGACTACACTGTAGTACCTGTACCTGGAGGCTAGGCGCTGGATCCAGACGAGGGGCAGTGCTGCAAACCTGCGGTGAATACTAGATCCAAAGGAGGGGTGGCCGGTTAGGGGACTAGGTCTGAGAGAGATGAAATACTGGACAGTGGTGATGGAGTAGTACCTGCAGTCAGAGGACAGGTTCAGGCATCACCTCCGCCTGCACGGGTTGGCGCCACAGCTTCACAGGGCGGAGGCCTGCCGGAGGCTTCAAGGAGTTGCAGCCTGCAGGTCGATGGAGGCGTGGAGGCGCGATGGAGGCCTGGAGGATGGAGGCGCGATGGAGGTCGATGGTTGGCGTAGTCCGGCGCCGGAGAGGCAGAGACAGTGACGCAAGAACGAGTGACGGCGGCGGCTTGGCAACAGAATGGAAAAAGGAGGAACCCTAAGGTAGTGAATTGGGCCTGTAGTATATATACGGAAGCGTTTTGGGCCAAATTTAGGCGCGGGTTCTGGGAGCGTGTTTCGGTGAGGGACGAAATTTCCCTCCCACCCATGGGCCTGTATGTCCTGAACGGCCCGTTTACCCCGCCAAGAACCGTGAATTTTTTTTATATTTTTTAATCATTTTGCAAAATTATACTATCATCTCAAAATTTTGCAAATTTGACCACGGGCCGTCATGGCCCACGGTCGCCGTGGCCCACCGCTTTACCGCCAACCGCCCGTGGGCTGGTTGGGCCTACCGCCACGTCGTGAAAGCCCAGCAGGGCACACCGCTGATGATTGATTCGCGTGGGCGACAGACCTACCACCGTGGGCCACGGCGGATTTCGACCGCCGTGGCCCACGGCGAGGTCGTCACTCTATAAGAGCCGAAAATTTGCCCGAAATTGTCAAAAAAGAAAGAGAGGGTTGGAAGGAGAAGAGAGTGAGCGGAAGCTCTCTTTGGTCCTTCGTTTCATTATAAGTTTCGTTGATTTCAACCTTTTTAGCTTTTGTACTTAGATGTAATGAGATCGTAATTAGTATTGATTATTTAGATTTTTTAGATCTGGTATTAAATAGTTCCTTTCCGTAGAGTTTAGTGCTTAGAAGGAGAAGAGAGTGAGGTGGATCGGCGGAGCGTAAGTTCTGCTACTTCTTCGCTTTCATTGCAGTATTTTGCTGATTTGAACTGTTTTAGTCATTTTTGCTTAGATATAATTACTATTAATTATGTTGAGTTTTCTGTAGTTATGGTTTAGATTATAGATCTGTAGTTATGGATTAGATTATACTTTACATGTTTGCCACTGATTAGACTAAATTACGTAACATATTTACTGTTAGTTTAGATATTAGTCTTTTTGTTTGTTAGTCCCTGGATGTAGTATCCACTGACCCTAGGAGGCTGTGTGGATCAAAAGAGGAGCCCATTAGGATCATTTTTTCGGGGCGGGTCGTCGAACCGGTGGGTCGACCCGCACCACACCCATCTATACTTGTGATTTGGGGCCCTAATTTTTTGGGGCCCTGCGCAGGTGCTCACCTCGCACGCCCTCATCGACGGGCCTGGCAGTGTTGGGTCGTCGTCGCAGGCGACGGGCGGCGCACCCTGGATCGACATTAACAGCGGCACCCTGGACGATGATTTTGATACTCGAAATGATTTCATCTAAAAGAATCATGAATATAAAGGTCGTAGAAGTCATCAAGATCTATCACTTCTATTTTGGTCATTTTTTGATATGACTTTGTTGGTCAGTTCTAATTTTGAATTTCAAAATATTAAAACTTCGAACAAAATTTTAGGGCACTAAGTAATTTCAAATAAAAAAGTCATCAATAACAAAAATGTGTAACTCATCAAGATCTACAAACTTTATTCAGATCATTAATCGATGTGACAAAGTTTGAATAATCCAAATTTTAAATTTCAAAAATTGATAACTAAAAGCAAGATTTAGAACACTAAATGATTTTAGATGAAAAAGTGATGAATACCAAAGTTTCATAACTCATCAAGATCTACAATATTTATTTAGGTCATTTTTTCAGTTGAGAAAGAGGTATTATACATTGTCCATTAATCTTTGATACACTCACATTGTTTAAGAAACTATGTTAGTGACTTGTCAAATTTGTACTACATGTTATTACCACTTTTGAAAATAACAAAATGACCTAAATAAAGATTATAGATCTTGATGACACATGAAACTTTGGTATTTATCACTTTTTCATTTGAAATCATTTAGCGTAAAATAATCTTGCTTTCAGTTATCATTTTTTGAAATTCAAAAATTAGATTGTTCAAACAGACTCACACGAGAAGAATTTTTAGAACAATGGCATTAACAAGTTTTGTAATTTGATAGAGCTTGATTTTAGAAAAATTTGGAAGAAAGAATCTTCAGAATTGGAGTAGCCATGTAGGAGAAATACCAGATACACGTTTAAATTCCAGATTAAAATAGTTAATACGAACGATTTGCGTGTTCTTTAGTCTGGCCATGTGGCACAACGTGATTGGCCTAATCGGCTGCACGCGGATCTCCCTAGGCACGGTTCATCCTTGGTTTGATTCCCCTCTTTGACATTACGTATAGAAAAAATAATGTATTCTTCCACAACATAAAGCGTAACATAGTGGTATAGTGCTAAACTCTAAATCCCAAGGACCTGGGTTCTAATCCCAAGTCTCTCTTGCTGTTGGTTTTTTTAACGTTTTCAAGTGTTGTACAAATTTTACACGATTTGTTTTTATTGCAACGCCCAAAATATGTTGCAATAGACCCTAAATGGATGTAATAGGCACAATTGCACTACATAAGAGTTCCAAATTTGAAAATAATTTACTATTTTCCATTCTGTAAATGAATTTACCTGTGTTTAAAAATTTAAATTTAAATTTTTACTATTCATGTGAGGCTAGTGCAGCTAGTGCTAATATACCATCCTTCACATTGCAAATCAAAAAGAAGTTTGTAGCTTAGTGGTTGATGTTCTTATTCCTAAACCTATGGTCCTTGGTTTGACTCCCTAACACCACCTTTTTCTCGATTTTTTTTGCAATAAAATAGAAAAAGAAAAGAAAAACCCCACAAAAGGAGATAACCTAGGATTTGAACCTAGGTACTTGGGTTTGAGAGTTGAGAACCTTACCACTAAACTAAACATCATGTTGTGATCAAATACATTATTTTTTGTATATATACATAATGGTAAAGAGTGAATTTCAAAAAATGACAACAATAAGCAAGATTTTTTACTCTAAATGAGGTCAAATGGAAAACTGATGAATACCAAAGTTTCATATCTCATCAAGATCTACGATCTTTATTTTGGTCTTTTTGTCATTTTCGAATGTGGTAACAACATGTAGTACAAATTTGACAAGTCTGTGACATAGTTTCTTATAACATGTGAGTGAATCTGGGATTAATGATGAATGTATACTACCATTTCCGCAAATGAAAAACTGATATAAATAAATATTGTAGATTTTGGTGAGTTATGAAACTTTGGTATTCATCACTTTTTCAGTTGCATTCATTTAGTGTTCCAAAATCTTGCTTTTAGTTATCAATTTTTCAAATTCAAAATTTGGAGTATTCAAACTTTGTCACATGGATTAATGACCTAAATAAAGTTTGTAGATCTTGATGAGTTATACAGTTTTGTTGTTGATGACTTTTTCATTTGAAATTACTAAGTACCCCAAAATTGAAAAGTTTGAATATTTGAAAATTTGTATTTCAAAAATACAAGTTCGATTTGATACTCGAAATGATTTCATCTGAAAAAATCATAAATATAAAGTTGTAGAAGTCATCAAGATCTATCACTTTTGTTTTGGACATTTTTTATATGACTTTTTTTGGTCAGTTCTAATTATGAATTTCAAAATTTTAAAACTTCAAACAAAATATTAGGGTACTTAGGGATTTCAAATGAAAAAATTATCAACAACAAAACTGTACAACTCATCAAGATCTACAAACTTTATTCAGGTCATTAATCGATGTGACAAAGTTTGAATAATCCAAATTTTGAATTTCAAAAATTGACAACTAAAAGCAACATTTTGGAACATGATTTCAGCTCATAAAGTAATGAATACAAAAGTTTCATAAGTCATCAAGATCTACAATCTTTATTTAGGTCATTTTTTTCATTTGAGAAAGTGGTAGTATACTTTGGTCATTCATCCTTGATTCACTCACATGGTATAAGAAACTATGCTGTAGACTTGTCAAATTTGTACTACATGTTATTACCACTTTCAAAATGACAAAAAGACCAAAATAAAGATTGTAGATCTTGATAAGATATGAAACTTTTGTATTCATCACTTTTCCACTTGACATCATTTAGAGTAAAAAAATCTTACTTATAGTTGTCATTTTTTGAAATTCACTCTTTACCATTATGCATACAAAAAATAATGTATTCCATCACAACATGATGTTTAGTGTAGTGGCAAGGTGCTGAACTCTTGAAACTAAAGGACCTGGGTTCAAATCCTAGATTCTCCCCTTTAGCGAGTTTTTTGTTTTCTTTTTCTATTTTTTATTGCACCCCTTTGGTTTTTGTCTTTTTCAGAGTTGTGCAAATTTTATAAAGTTTTTTTATTGCAATGCCCAAAATTTGTTGCAATAGACCCTTAATAGAAGTGCAATCGCACTAAGTGGTGGGGTGCATACATTGCGCGGGCCATGGGTTATGGGGGTCCGCCGGGGTCCAACCGGCTAGGTGTGGCTTTGGTGCGATCGGGCGTGCCACACAGACTCAAATAAAGTTTATGAAAAGTGCACGGATAATATACCATCCTTCACATTGCAAATCAAAAATAAGTTTGTAGCTTAGTTGTTGATGTTCTTATTCCTGAACCTAAGGTCGTTGGTTCGATTCCCTAGCTCCACCTTTTTTCAAAATATATCTTTTTTCCCTATCGATGGATGGTGACGTGGCGCGTGCGGCTTGTGATGTGGTCTTGGTGCTGGCTGAATTTGTATCATACAAAATATTAACAAAGTACAAATTCATCACAACTAATTGAGTAGCCTATTGGTAGCTGTGTTGCCTCATGAGCTAAAGGGTGCAGGTTCGAATCTTAGTATTGATATTTTTTATTTATTTAGATTTTTCTACCCAATGATTTAACAAGGTAAAAAATACAAAAAATGTTCAAAATATTCTAAAAAATGACATGAAAATATATTTTAAGTCTATAATTTTGGAACGGTCCCGATGAGTCCCTATCTGATCGTCGTTTTGACCTCCTGCATAAGCATTGCGATAGACAAATTACAGTGCAACCAAGGAATACCTCGTTGTAATAATTCTGATAAAGTTGCAACGACCACGAGAAATAGTGCAACCACTAAATTTCGTGGCAATATGTACACGCTATTGCATCTTGAGGCTAGAAACGAAGCAATAGCCCTCCATGTATTGCAACAACGCACCGATAAATTTGCAACCCAAATAAGACGTTGCGATATAGCTGTTCAAAAGCAACCAACCCTAGTATGGTGGCCATAGCAACTTTCTATTGCAACACACGAAATGCTAATGCAACGCAAAAATGGTGTAGCAGTATTTCCAACCAAATGCAACACAAATCCTCAAAATGGGTGCATTAGCGTCAACCTGTTGCAACACAAAAAATAAATATTGCAACTCAAATTTTGTGTAGTAATAGACACGCATATTACATCCAAATCACTGTTTCGGTGCCATAGTACCCCCTATTGCAACCAAATTAGTGGTGTTGCCTAAAAGTTTTGTGGCAATAGGGGAAAAACCTTGTAGTGGTCCCGATGCGGATCGTGCGGCCGTCGTCGGAAATGGCCACTCCTTGGTATCCTTGGCGGGCTCGAAGGAGCATGCCGTTCGCTTGGACGACTCGAGGATGTCAGGGTCCTCGGAGAGGGGCTCTGCGGCGAGCTTCTCGGACCGAATCAGTGTTTCAGCGAACTGAAAACACTTAGTATCACATTCGTGTCGTCTTTGGAACGACGTGCTCATCGTGATGATACCCTTGGCCGGGCATCTTGACGAGGTACGATAGGCGGGATGGCCATAAACTTCACGTATGCTGGCCTTCCAAGTATCGCGTGATACGTCCCCGGGAACCCGACCAGCTCGAAGGTGAGGGTTTCCTTTCAGAAATTGCTCGGTGTTCCGAAAGTACGGGCAGATCGATCTACCCGAGGGGAGCCGCCTCCATCCCGGGTACGACCCCGTGGAATGGTGCTGTAGATGGCCGCAGTCGGGACTCTGGAATCCCCATGTCATCGGGAGTCGAGGCGTAAATGACATTGAGGCTGCTGCCTCCGTCCATCAACACCTTGTGTATATGCTTGGTACCGAACAAGGGCGCCACGACGAGTGGGTAGTTACCTGGCTGTGGGACGTGGTCGGGATGGTCGCTGCGGTCGAACGTGATCGACGTCTCCGACCACTTTACATATGTCGGCGTCGCGGGCTCGATGTTGTAGACTTCTCGCTGGATCAGCTTCTCCTGGCACTTGGGCGGGTGCGCCGGTGAGCCCCCGAAGATCATCATGACCGCGCCGTCTTCGCCGGGGTATCCGGCGTCATCGTTGTCTTTGTCCTTGGCCCGTTTGCCAGCTGGGGCGGGGTCCCTCTTCTTCAGCGTGCCGATGTGGTAGCTCTTCAGCAGGTTGCAGTCCTTGAGCGCGTGCTTGACCAGGCCCTCGTGGTTGGTGCACGGAGCTTCTAGCAGCTTCTCGAAGTGGTCCTTGGGCGGATTGTTCTTGGGCCTCGTCGTCTTCCGATCGACTGCGGCCACGAGGTTGTCATCACGGTGCCGCTTGTCCTTGTTCTTCTTCTTCATGCTGGATTGAGCATGCATCTTCGCCGGCTTCCGCTGCTTCCCTGCCGGGGCTGAGTGTAGCGCCTACCGCCTCCTCCCCGTTGGTGTGGTCCGTGGCGATGTCGAGGAGCTCCCGAGTTGATCGCGGCTTCCGGCGCCTGACCCTGTGGATCAACGTGGAGCACGTGGTCCCATTTTGGAATGTCGAGATGATGTCCGTGCCGGTGGTGTTGGGCAGCTCGGTACACCTCTTGGAGAAGTGCCGGATGCAGTCACGCAGACTTTCCCCCTTCATTTGCTTGCAGTTGCGCAAGTCCCATGGGTTCTGGGTCGTGTACATGCCACGGAAGCTCGATGTAGGGCGCCTCGCATGTGACCAGCTATTAATCTTGCCTCGGGGTAGGTGCTCCAGCTAGGTGCGAGCTGAGTCAGTGAGGTGCAGCGAGAGGTTCTTGATGATGAATAGTCCTCCAACGCCGAGGTTGGTCTCTCCGTCATACTTGGGTACTGTCGTCAGAGCTCGGACGTGCGGAGGGAAATGAGTGCTATGGACGTTCTTCCCGAAGGCCTGTGGCCCTTGGGCATCGGGCGAGTTGCTCCGACTCTGGTCTTCGTCGCTGTCTTAGCGGCCACCACGCCGCTTGTTGTACTCCTTACAAGGCTGGTGCTCGTGGTCGTTGTCCCGACTTGCGGCCGCCTTTTGTCGGGCCTTGATGGTGTCGCGGGCGTCGCAGTCGGGGCCGAGGCGTTGCTTGACGGGACGTCGACTTCCACGGAGCGGTTCGGACGTTGCGACGGGACGGGCGGTTGACGGTGCTCGGAGTGCACGTGTCCCCGTGAAGCCCGCTGACGTGACGCGAGCCGCCTCTTGCACGGCATTGCCCTCGTGAAGCATCATGAGCTGCTAGTGCACTTCCTTCTCCTAGGGTATGGCTGGCTCTGGGATCGTCCAGAGAAGAACAACCACCGCCGCCAAGTTTTGTGACGCCCGCTTGAAGACAGGCGTGCCGTTGACGACGTCGCGGTTGTCGTTGATGATGCGCTGCTGGACGTCCTGTGCATGCGCACGAGCGGGAGTCGGGTTTGCGTCCTCTCCGAGCTGCTGGTGGAGCTGGGCTCGCTCGTCGTCGAGCTGGCGCTGTGCTTTCTCGAGCTCGTCCACGTGCGCCTGTCGTGCGGCATCGTCGGGCTGGCCTTGTGCGCGACGTTCGTTGTCCGCCATCAAGCTGTGGGCGAATTGGATGGCCCCATCCGGAGTCTGACACATGAAGTATTCGCGGGTGGGGTCGTATGGCGCCGGCGCTTGAGTGTGGCCGACAACAAAGCATTCGCGCGAGGAGTCATAATCCTCCGTGCTGGAATATTCAAAAGAGTCGAAGCAGTAGTCCGCTGCTGCCTGGAATCATCTGAAAGCGTCGGTGTCCCGGAACCCGGAGTAGTCCCACTCCGGGTCCCTGTACCCATGCGTGTACTCCTTGCTGTCATAGTCGAGGTACAGCTCGTCAGGCAAGGTCGCGATGAGGTTCCGAATCGCCATGAGATGATGACCCGGGAGGTCCTCGTACGCTCCCAGGTCCGTGCTACTCCTTGCGCGTGGTCGCGCCTTCCCTGACGAGGTGTGCAGTCGGATTCGCTGGTGGAGGTGCGACCCCTTCCGTCATGATGGCAGGCTACGGATCGCCAGCCTTCAACGGGAGCCGGCGGCGCCGCCCAACGCCGCCGCCGCTTGTCGTGAACGCTGGCCCGAGCACCTTCGGCATCAGCGTGACTGTGGAGATGGCGCCAAAGCTGGCACCGGAGCCTCCACATTTGTGTTCCTTAAGAGGAGACGCATGTGGTACCCGTTGCCCGTCGCCTAGAACTCCAAACTCTCGAACCGAATCTCGAATCCGGCTAGGAATGGGTCAGAGGATCCCATGGGGCATCGCGACGATGACGGCTCTATGCGGATCACCATCGTAAGAGCTGGTGGATGGGCTGTGCGGACCCTGGAGTGGATGTCGAGACACGCGAAGTCCCCTACCTGGCGCACCAACTGTCGGGGTTTGTTAGCGCCGGTAAGTAAATTTATACGATCACGTGTCGGGATCCGTACGGTGGCACAAGAGACACTAGGGATTATACTAGTTCGGGCCTCCGGAGAGTAATACCCACGCCCAAATGCGAGGGGAAGTGTTCTTTATGCTCAAAGTTCGTAGTAGGGGTTACAAACTGGTAGGGAGAGGGTCTCTGAGCCCAAGTCCCTGGTGCATGTGCACGTGGTTCTCGTAGTAGAGTCCTGCGTACGTGTGGGTGAGTGTGAACGACTATGGGATGATATGAGATGAGATATCGAGTGTGACCCCCTCCTCCCCCTTTTATAGTGGCAAGGGAGAGGGCACAGGGGGGTAAAAACGGGAATGGAAACTAGATTACAATGTAGGGTGTCCTTCTCCACGTCGGGCGGCCGTCCGGACACGGTGAAACAGTTAGGGACTGTAGCGAAGTGATTGTTGACTGTATGGGCTTCCCAAAATTGTCGGTTCCGACTAGTTGGCATCGGGGACTCCTCGAGCTCGTCTCCGAGTAGTTTGGTCGTCGTAAGTCATTAGGTTCGCATCATGCCGCCGCCAACAGTTGGTGGTATGCGCCTTCCGTGGCACTGTGGGGTTCCTGCGTGGATGGAGTGGCCCGCACTATGCCGTTCGTGGCGTAGTGGGCGCGCACTATGCCCGCTCGCGTGGCGTAGGGCGCCACGCCCGACACCGGACACCCCCTGTTAGTACGACCTGACATGGAGTGGGTTACACGTGGTGGCGCAGGAGCGGGCGTGCGCGGAGGCTGTGGTTGCCTTCGCCGTGAAGGCTGGGCCGGGCGAGGATGGAAACTACTCGTGCGAACGAGTAGTTGGAGGCAGGACGTAAACTACTCATGCGAATGAGTAATTGGAGGCAGGACGGAAACTGCTCGTGCGAACGAGTAGTCATGGCGGGGGCGGAATCTTATCGTTCAAGCCGCCATGTGGACGAAAACTTGTCAGACGGACCCCCAAGTACTCAAAAGTTCGCTGGATGAGCCGCCAAGTACTCAGAGGCGAGTGGTGCCCGCTTGTACGGGCTGCCAAGTGCTCGGTCTTTGACGGAAACTAGTCTTACGGGTTGCCAAGTGCTCGGAGACGGAGTACTCATCATACATGTTGCCAAGTGCTCGGGGACGGAGTACTCGTCGTACAAACCGCCATGTACTCGAACCGTAGCCCGTACTTCTCCTTTTGGTAGTCGCGGTGGGCCCTGGTCTAGGCCCTCGTCACCACATTTGCAAGGAGGGTTAGCCATACGAGTGGTGATACCGTGTTTCTTCTCTTCGGCTGTCATTGCTGGTGGGTTAGGTGGAGGTGGCACCCAACGCTTGAACTTGTCATATGGAGTTTTACCACATTGCCTAAAAAGCAAGATTCTTCGTTCAACCATTTCTGGGCCATCAATCCACTAAAAAATAGCACATCTCTGATGTCTGCACCAAAATACACATTTCAATTCATCGTCCAACATTGAAACCACAAAATGTTTTAATGCGACTAATAAATGCAAAATCTACTTACACGATTATTACCACACAAGTAGTATGCCCGAGCCTGTCACATCCCGGTTTTTCAAAACCATTAAAAATAGCCTCTTAAAATTTTTTCTAAAAATATATAGAAAATTCACACAAAGGCCCTTGCATTTTTCTTTATTTTCAATGCAACCCTTAAATTAGATACTAGGTTTCATATGCATATGAGTGGCTAACATCTTTTCTCACCCCAAAATTCTTCTCTAACTTTTGCTAAGGACTTTCTAGAGCACCAACACCTCTAGGTTCACTCAAATTTGAAATCCAAATTCAAATTTGAATTCAAACTCATCTTCAAATATTTAGAAAAACCTTTTCAAACTCAGATGGGCCGCCTACCTCATTTCCAGCCCACCGAAGTCCAATCCACCTCTTACATCTCTTTCCCCTTGCGCAGCCCGCCACCTCTTCCTTTTCCCACGCGCGGCCTAGCTCAGCCCAAACATCCGGCCCACCTTACCCCCGTGCCGACGTCGACGCCACCGCCTTCCTCCCGCCCCATCCTGCCCGCTTACTCCTCCACACGCTGCACCACCATTTCTTCCGCACCCCGCCTTTTCCCCTCTCCCGCTGCCTTGCTCGCGTGCGCGCCGCATTCACCCGGTGCCCCGCCGCAGCTGTTGACCACAGGAGGAGCACGCTGAGCCTCCGCGCTGCACCCCGCCACAACGCCGTAACGCGCCCAGAACTCCGCGGCGGCCGCGCCCAGAACTTGCGGCGGCTGCACCCTATTAACAGCTAAAAAGTACCACTTTCAGCCATCAATATTCTCACATAAATGGAGGCATATGCATTATTTACTAGCATTTTGGTTTGAATAATGTAGTACCACTTGTCCTTGGAGATTATTTGTATGTAGGTGAAATACCCCTTAAAAGAGATGGAAACCCACCTTCTATGAAGAAACCATGCCAACTCACCGAGGAGGTGGGCGCCACCAAGGAAACATGACATTCCACGCCATCGATCCAAGGGAGGCACTCACCGACGAATCAGAGGACGCCACATAGACTTCACATGGATCAAAGGGCCTACCTCGAATACCAAATCAAGTCATGCACCGGGGACGGATCAGAGGGCCCACAAGGCAGCCACCTAGAGGAAAACCACCCCGAGTGGGGGCCGGGCCGATCCTAGGATCGGCCGAACCGCCTTAGTGCCGCCCCATCTCGGCCCTACACGTGGCAGCTCCTCATTGCTCACTTGCTGCATCCCAGGGTGTTTTGGAGCACTTTGAGCCTCCGAGCAAGCTTGGTCCTTGCCTATAAATAGAACGGAAGGGGCCCCCATTTCCCACACACCACTATCTCATTCTCCTCTCACTTTTAGTTTCCAAGGCTAGGGGGTAGGCTAGAGTAGCTCTTATTCAGGTTTCAAGTCTTCTTTGGAGTCTAGGTATGAGTTCTCTTTTATCTTTATTTCATTGTATGACTTTGATCTACTTGCTTATTCACTATTTCATATAAAGTCATGGTAGATCATATGCTTGATATGTTCTTGAGTTCATCCTTTGTTCATCATTTAGAGGCTTGTGTTCTTCATGAACACTACCTTTTGATCCACTTGAAGGGTGATAAACTCATTCCTTATGTGTTTGTTCATAAGTTAGAGGCTCGTGTTCTTCACGAACACGACCCTTTGATCTTATTCACTAGACATAAGAGAGTTCGTATCTATTCGTATGTCTAGCCTTAGTTGATCTTGTTAGATGGCATGAGAGTGTTGCATAAGGTTTGTGTTCAAGCTACGGTACTGGTCTAAGTTGACCGGTTCTCAGGTGACTCTCACCGGGTCACAATAGCCCAGCCGGGTGGAGTCTAGCAGCAACGAGGCATGGTGCCTGGTTGTCTGGCTACATTAGTTATGAGCATACCCCCCCATAACCATAGAGGTAGGTCCGCAGTGGTGACAGCTCTGTTGGATCCTTGTGCAATCCTCCGCTACCGGGTACCGCCGTAGGGGTCTAAAGTCTAGTTTCGCAGAGTGCTGGTCGTCGCGGGCTAGCTCCCCGTTTGTACCTGGGTGCTGAACCTTATCCCTCTCATGCAATACTCATGCCTATCTCCTGTATCTTCTAGTTTTGTATGTTTAGTACATTAGAACCTAGAGCTAACTCGTATGTTTCCCCTAAGTCTTGTGCTAGAGTAGAGGTAGATCTGAGTGTGTGTGTCGCACTACCCTTATATCTTTTATCTTACCCCTGCCTTTGAGTGTGTTGTTTCCTATATCTATCTCCTAGTTTACATTCAGAGCAAAAGCATAACTCTAAGATATCCGCCATTGCCTTCCACGGATACGATACCCTTGGAATACTCTCCTTCCTTGGGGAAATGCTATGGTTTATTTGTGCGCTATGATTCGTGCTCATGATTGTTTAGATTAACCTTTGGTAAGTCTTGATGTTCACGCTAACCCGGCATCGTTAGTTGTGACATTGAGAGATGCCTAAAAGGCATATCTTGGTGTTGTCACTAAGGATGGATCCCAGATCTGTTCTTAAAATGACGACGCTGCAAAACGCCAACAAGCATTTCGGCGCTGCTGTGGGAAGGCTCAGGGATTATCATGACTATGCTTTGCATCCGCTTTATAAGCTATGAGTAGGTTAGGACAACTCTCAATGCAGGCTAACCTTGATTGTCTTCTTTTATCTTTGGATGATGAAGACATGTAGTGTATGACTGGTTTCGACTTACCGGAGAATTTTACTGAAGACCCCGAGTCACTTGTTAGGAGAGCTCGAATTCATTTCGACTCACCTCGTTGACTCGTCCCAAGGCGATCCAGCCTTCCTTTGTACCATCCACGCCAACGCTATGGCCAGAAGACACTGTGAGTACTCGCCTTCTCACGACCAGCCGTGCAAGGCCCTGAGGTGGCAATGGGGATTGAAAATTTTGAGATCAAGACGGGTCTAATCACGATGGTACAGGCTAGCCCATTCTGTGGCAAGCCAAATGAGGATGCCAATGCTCATTTGCAGCAATTGTAGAGCTATGCAAGACTTTCATCATCGTGGGTGCAAATATGGATGTTGTCTGCCTACAAGCTTTCCATTCTCTCTCCCGGGAAAGCCAAGCAATGGTTCTATGCGAATCGTGATGCTATTAACACTTGGAGTAAGTGTTCGAGACATTTCTCAAGAAGTTGTTCCCATTGGGTAAAACCAATGCTCTTCATGGGAGAATTGGTTTTCAAAGAAGCAAGTGAATCCATTCTAGTGGCTTGGGAAAGGCTTCAGGAGTATGTCTTGGCCTCTCACCATGGGATGGAGGATTGGCTCATTCTTCAAAGCTTTTATAATCAAGGCCATATTGATGCAACCAAGGAGCATTTGATAAATATGTAAAGTACTCATTGAGAAGATTTCCAAGGCAAGGTGGAATGAAAGCTCACCCCTACTCCATTAGAAAATTGCCCCAACCACAAGGTGATTCATCATTTGATAAATATCGCTAAGAAATCTTCCAACACTTGGAGGGCATCATCACAAGTCAACGCGTTGGGCACAATCCTCATGGCCACCAAGCTACTCCTCCTCCTCCTCCATCATCATGAAAAATCCATACTTGGGCCGCAATGTATGGTGGTGAGACTCGGAGGAAGTGATGTACATGAATGGCAATAATAATGGCTCCTCCACCCTCGATTCAATTGCATGGACGAATCGTGTCTCTTCTTCCACTAAGGAGCATGGTGTCGCCTTGATGGTGCCACGGTCTCTTCAATCCCAACCAACCTTCCTTGAGTGCCTCAGAAGAACTTGTTGATGGGCTTACGATGACGATTGTGTCTTCCTTCCAAGGACCTTGCTAAAAGCCTTCCTCATTTTGTCTCAACACAAACTTGAAACTCTCCGGGGTCTAGAGTAGAAATACACACAAAAGAAGTATATGGAAGGGCAAAATTACGCTTTGGTTCCATCTACTCAAGAATGGAGAACAAATTTTCAAAGGTGTTTCGGAGGTACGGACTAGGAGCTCAAGAACATGAACTAGCAAAGGAGCACATGACTTCTCACTATGCAGGAAAGCCCATACAAGAAATTCTAGATCCATGGAGGCTGCCGGCCGACAGAGAGCGCTACCACTATTTTGGCTCTTCTTTTCTCCCACTTGTTGCTGATGCATCATGTGGTGCGAGTGTTAATCTCATGTCCAAGGCCATGTTCGAGATTTCTATCCACCTTTTTCTTGCATGATCAAGTCCTCCATCTTGATCATTCAAGGATACGATATTAGAAGGAATTGTTGAGGGGAGTGAATGGTCAAGATCAAGAGTTCTTAAGGTCGAACTCCTATACCCGATTGCCAATCCGAGTACCACACAGAGGAAGCTCTAGATGAAGAAGACCGAATAGATCAGAGAGGGGTGGAGTGAATGGGAGCCGATAAAATTCTTCCCAAGAACTTGAACTAAACCCCAAATCACATTGCCAAAGAGTACTCGCACACACCAGAAGCTCTAGACTAGGCACACACAAGCCTACAAGCCCTAGAGACAAGTTAGAAGACAAGTGAAACAAGACAAGAACCAAAGGAAACAAGAAAAGAACGAGCTCAGTGACCTGCAGTGCAGGTTTTAACATCCGTGCATGCTCTAACTCCGATAACACGGCGGGTATCGAATAACATCCGAGCCTCCTAAGATCGAGGAAATTCAGAGTCCGAGAAGCACCGCGGAACTCCGGCAGGCGGGCAACTCGCCCAAAATGACAGTCCGACACCTCAAAAACCCAAAACTAGCCATTTAAACTCGAAGCTCGGAACTCCGCACCCCACGCGACAATCCGAGAAAACACCTGCAACAAAATGGAAAATCCAAACTTGGATCAAACGCCAAAAATCACGCTTTAACCATGAACATGTAACAACACAAAGAAGCTTTTCCCAAAAGATCTCTCCAAACGATCAAGGGACATCACAGAAAAATGATTTAGGCTATGAACCCTGTAGAGGTCAACATATCCATCACCGATGGATCTCCAAACGGCTAAAGCTCTTGAGACAAGATTTGGGGAGATGATAAGCAACACAAGATGAAGCTATGTCCCAAAAATCTCGATCTCTAACTCCCTAAATCGCCGAGAATCATGGATCACACGAACCACCACCAAGAACATGAACTCGGCCAAAACTCACGAATCAAAGGTGTTTCCGGCTGCTTGAGGGGTCAAGATCATACATAAAGATGCACAAGGCATCCACCCATGATCCTCAAAGAAATCCAAGGAAGAACACCTCCAAACTCACGAATCGAGCGAAGAATGAAACTCCCAAAAATAGCCTCGAAAATGACACGAAAATCACAAAGGACTAGGAGATCACCGGACGCCGAATGCTTCCATACATCCAGAGGTCGAGTCTATACAAGAATCTAGCCTAAGGAATCCAGAGAGAAAAGAAGCGGTAAAAATCTACCGGGGAGAAACCCTAGGAAGCAAGAGAGAGCTAGATGCCATCCACCTCTCCGCTATTTATATGAAGTTCACCTGAGGAGGTAAATGACCACGCTACTACCTACAACTTGAAATGAAGATACAACCCTCGTGGGTATTTTGGTCAAGTCTTCATCGAGCGACACGCCCACCGCAGGCCTTTGCTTAGCATCGACGCAAGCCCCGCGATCACGCCCACGTGTCCCCGCCGAAAGCTTCCCAAGCTCCTGATCACCGTCCTGCCGCCTGCCTCCGGACTTGGTTTTGAGGCCCAAACCAAGAAACCCTCCACCGATGGTTTTGGGGCAAACCAACAAACCTCGCTGCAAGCTCGTTCAACCGCCACCTTGCACCGCCCATGTTCACAACTTCACCGCCTTGCCTTGCACCGCACTCAGACTTGACCCCATCGGCCACCGGTGCATCGAACCAAAGCCTACTTGCCTCTCCATCACCCCGAGGCCGCCACGCGCTAAGGCCTTCGTGCTTGTTCTTCACCCGCACCGACACGAGTCAAGCCGCAACCTGCACTCGCACACTTAGCCAAGCATCACCCACAACATTGTCAATCACTCATCACTAAGTGAGCGACCTCCACCGGGTCCTTGACACACCTAGTCCTCAATCTCCCCTTGATGAGTGCATTGACAACACCCATAGAAATCATAGAGAAAAGAAAAGAAAACAAGAATGAACACCAACCTCCAACAAGTGATCCAAAGCCAAAGAACAAGCGTTTAAAAACAAGATCACTCACTGCATCACAAGTCCTCGGCCCCTAAGGCAAGGGCAACCTCAACACAATGAGACAAACCAAAGCTCACAAAGAGCACATCACAAAGCACAAAACTCAGGCAAATCAATGGAGCTCCCCCTACGTATATACAAACTCCCCCTAAGCAAATGCAACCTCTTCTTCTCAATTTTTCACCTCACATGCAACATCTCACAAATGCATACCAATTTTCCACAAAATCTCCCCTTATCTTACACATTCTCCCTAAAACTCTCCCTCTTGTTGACAATACATGAATCAAGATATCATGATGCTTTCCCCCTTGTTTCCATGAAAAATGCATGTCAAAGCATATATACAATCTACCAAGCTTCTCAAATATAGAAGGAACACAACAAAATGCTACAAATGAGACATAGAGCAAGCAAAGTAGATATGGTGTAGTTAGCACATTACCATCAAGAAGGTAGAGACATATAAGCATGTGACATGGCCAAAATCAATTTTAAGCAATTTTCACAAAGAAACATTCATCTCATGAGCAAGACCCTATCCATGGCAATTGGAGCACAAATACACTAGATCATCCAAAGTTTATACAAGATCACAAATTCTCATCACAAGATCATTATAAATGCTCACAAGCTACTCAAGTCATGTTAAAGCCACCGAGCCATGTGTCTACTTCTTAAAATGAGACTTCTCATGGTAGACATCATGCAATGGTTTAGCACCCAAGATATGAATATCAAACATAAAACATGACTTAGAGCTCATTTTTCAAGCACAAGGCAATTCATACACCAATTTTATTTTCAAGATTAAACATGGTACATAAAATGCCTTTGCGGCAAAAAGAAGCTTATGCTCCTCCCAAAGCGAGCAAATGGGCTAAACATTTACAATGACAAATGGGTCTTTGACCCCATGCAAAGAGAACATGATCCTCAAGCACAAACTAAACATCATATAGGCATTTGAGCACAAATTGAGCATAGGCAAGCATCTACTCATGAGAGACACAATTTTAGCATTTTCATAAAAAGAAAGCTATCTCAACGTAAATATATGGCAAAACCATCAAGAGCACAGCATTCACATCACCATTTACCAAATATGCACATATCTCACATATAGCACATCAATGATCCAAGTATAAGAGAAGCTTTTCCTAGCACAAGTTATCCAAAGAAGGCTACCCTACCAGGTTTTGTACAGAAAGTAAAATGCATGAAAGGAAAGCAACAAAATGAACCATATGCTACACAGTGAGCTCCCGAGGACCAAAGAGGCAAAAAGCAAGCAAAGCTTAGCACGCTCCCCCTAAATACATGCATAAGGGCCAAAGAGAATACAAAGCTCACCCAAAGTACATGTCATAAGGCAGAGAACAAGCAAGCTCACAAGCTCCCCCTAAACACATGTGATAGGGAAAAGCCTCAAACTAAAACGGGCAACTCACAAAGACCCAAAGAAGCAATAAAAGCCACTAGCTCCAACACTTACCTGAAACACTCCTTCGGTCAACACTCGTCCATTTCCCCATAAGTGATGTGCTCCAAAGACACCACGGGGATGAGGGTGGAGAACCATTTCCTTACTCCGGTTATGAGACAAACAACCGAAGTCGATCTACCAAATGTTCTCCAAACCTCCCACCTGCAAAATCAAAAACGAGAACAAGAATGAGCAAGCGACTCAACACTGAGGTTAGTACCAAGAGAGTCAAACCAGTGTCGAGCCATTTGCTCAAAAGAAGGGTTAGCAAAGATAACCTCTAGGCGGAGCCCTCTCACGCCTACCACCAAAGGACCTGTCACGTCTCACTGGAGGAGTACGCGCACCACGAGGGGGAAAACATGGCCCGTAGTCCATCGGAGACCCAAAGCTCCGATCGTGCCTCCCGAACTCGTAACGGTCACGAGAAGGAGCACGTCGAGCCATCTCACCACGCCCAAACCCAACACATCTATCTCTCTGAGGAAAAGCACCTTCACCTCCATGAGTGGGAACTGTATGCACAAACTCCTCACCCCTAGGTAGAGGCCCTCACGAGGCTCGGACACACCATGAGGAAGGTCTGTCCTTGTTTGCCATCTCCCTAGCAAACCGCTCATCTCTCTTCCTCCTGAAGCAGAACTCATCCTTATGCCCATCCCTCCCACAATACTCACAATGGAAGCGGATCGGCTGTGGCTTAGACTGTGGCTTCTCTATGAGATTCTCACCAGCTTTCTCTCCTGACTTCCCACCAAAGACACTCCCCTGGGTGCTCACAAACTTGATGGGTTTGGTAGTTTTCATTGTGGGAAACCGGTGGATCCGTGTTGTGTCTAGCTTGTTTTTGAGGTGGTTTGGCTTGGATGCAAATTTGTTCATTGGTGTGGTATGTGGTGGAATAGGAATCTCTCCAGCTTTCTCTTCTCTCTCACCACTCTTCTCACCAAACTTGTGACGCTGACCATCAAACCTCTTAAACTGAGCCAACATCAAACTCAATTGTGGCTCATGCCCAGATAACCACCCAATCATTTTCCTCAATTCATCATTCTCATCCTGTAGACGATCAACATAGTGTGCAAGTTCCATGTTTTTCAAAGCATGCATTTCACAGGTAGAGCATGATGTAGGAAGAGGAGCTTTCAATGCCGCCTCAAGAGAAACTATTCTAGTGTGAGATTCATCTAGCCTAGCATGCAACACGGACATGAAGTGCAAGCACCAATGAGTGGCCTAGATTTCAATTCATCACACTCAATCCTAATCACATCTAGTTCCTCAAGAGTAGAGGCATGCTTCTCCTTGAGAGTAGTCAAATCAGCAAGAAACACATTGCAATCACTACAATCAATCTCACTAGACAATAGAGGTAGATTTCAAAGAGCCTATCTCATTTCTAGCATCAACCAATAAGGACTCAAGCTCAACTATCTTGTCCTTAGCATCACCCAACAGAGATCTAAATTCTCTCTTCTCTTGTTGGTCTTCTAAGCACATCATCACGGTTATCAAGCAACTCATTGAGCTTAGCATTCTCCTCTAGCAAGAAGTTGAAGATCATGTCGTTACCTCTTCCTCGAGTCGGAGTTCTAATCCGAGCTATCCTTTCCTACCCTTCTTGGAATGCTTGATTGTCAAATGCCACCTTGTGCGACAAGCGAGGTTCTTGAAGTTCTTCTTCTTCTTGCCGCTTGTCCTGCGCCATCTTGCTCTTCACTCACTTGAGCTTGAAGAAGCATCGCTGATGTGGAGTCGATGTCGCCGCTCGCAACCATCGCCGAGCTGCCTTATTCTTGTACCCACTACTCTTCTTGTGCCTTCTCTCGCCCTTGTCCTTGTGCTTGTCCTTGTAGTCGTTCCAGGAATGATGCTTGTTGTAGTCGTGCTTTGGGCTTGCCCTTGTAGTCATTCTTGATCTCCATGGCTGTGGCATTCGGCGATGAAGTGTCCCTTCTTGCCGACCAATAGCACATCCCCGAGCTCCTCCTTGCATTCTGCGGTTCTCGACATCCGCCCAAACCTCTTGCTCAACAAGGCGAGATCATCCTCGCTCAACACCTCAAAGTCCTCATCTGGCAAAGACACAAGACAAGACAAAGAGAAACCAACAGAGTTAGCGTTAGACCTTGATCCTGAAACAAGAGCCAAACTATGGGGATCAGTGGGGCTCTCGCTCTTGGCTCTCAAGTAACGATCAACCTCCGAAGACCTGAGCTTGGAAAACAGCACATCAAGCATTAGCGTATCATACACGCTCGACTCCTTAATAGCCTCGACCTTGGCACTGCACACAGACCTATCCAAGGCATGCAAAAGCTTGACAACTTGATCATGATCCGTGTATGGGAGCACTGTCGTATTGGCCCTCATGTTGTTGACTATGCTAGTGAAGTGCTGAAACATAGCATCGGTCGACTCACCGGGAGATGAGTGAAGTTCTCGCATCTCCTAAGTGGAAAACAAACGGGCTTGCACTTGGGCATTGCCAACATGAGCATTTCTCAACTTGAGCCAAATCTTTCCGGCCACATTCTCCGACACTCGCTCGAACTCCGAGGCAGAGAGCACGAACAAGTAATCAACGGCCTTGCTGTTGGCCCACACATGTCCCGCGATCCCGAAGTAGAAAACTCGGGATGACATAATGAGGACGAGTGACCTCCCGGATCGAGTTCCTTCCTGCAAAAACGCGCCCATGCGCCTCCCACATCGGGTAATTCTTGCCATCAAGTGCGGAGGACCCGACCCCTTACCATAGTCACCCATCTTTGGACCTTAGACTGGTTAGAATCACGAAAATCCGTAACCGGCTCTGATACCAATTGAAGGACCGAATTGGCGACCAGAGAGGGGGGAGTGAATGGGAGCCGATAAAAAATCTTCTCAATAACTCGGCCTAAACCCCAAAATCACTTCCAAAGAATCCTGCACACACTTGCCAAGATCACGTAGTCACAACGGACCTACTGACCCTAGAAACAGGTTAGGACAAGCCTAGAAACAAAGCAGAAGCACAGTAAACAAGTCTAGCGAAACCCACTAGGAAGTCCAGAAACTCCAGGCCAAAATCCGGAAACTCAAAGCCAAAGTCCGGATACTCCAGGTTTCCAAAAGTCCGGAAACTCAGAGCCAAAGTCCGGATACTCCAGGTTTCCAAAAGTTCGGAAACTCCGGGCCAAAGTCCAGAAACTCCGGTGGTCCGGAAACTCCGGGCCAAAGTCCGGAAACTCCGGGTTTTCCAGATACTTCGGACAAAAGTCCAGAAACTCCGGGCTTTCAATAGCTCTAGACACCTGCGAAGTCAACCCCAAGTTCCCATCACCCGATCTCTCAATTCACCCAACGGATTGAAGAGAATGTTTGGGGAATGTAGTAGCACCACTAGAGGAGGCTTTATCTCAAAGATCTCGTCCCCAAACACCTCCAATCATGAGTAATCGCGAATAAAAGGAACTTCCACCAAGAACTCGAGTTCATCCCAAAACCTTCAAATCGAGATCGATTCGTTTGAGGGGTCAAGATCATCCACAAAGAGGCACAAGGCACTGACCCATGATCCCCTCAAAGAAATCCGGAGAGAAACAACCTCAAATCGACGAATCAAGCAACGAACAAAAACACCCAAAAATTGCTCCGAAAATGACACGAAAATCACAAAGAGCAAGGAGAGGGAAATCATCGCAATGCTAAATTCTTCCATACATCCAGAGGTCAAATTCTATACGAGAAATTGTCTAGCCTATGGATCGAAGAAAATGGAAGCAAAAAATCTGGGGGAGAGAGAGCTAGGGCTAGAGAGAGAGAGATGCCATCCACCTCTCCGCTATATATATGAAGTCCACCGGAGGAGGTAAATGACCACGCTACCCCTACAACTCAAATAGAAGATACACACCCCTCAGGGGCAATATGGTCTAGTCTTCATCGAGCGGACATGCTTCCACCGTGGCTTTGCATCGCATCGACGCAAACCCCGTGATCATGCCACGTGCCCCCCGTCTCGAAGCTTCCCGATGCTCCCGGATCACCGTCTGCGTCGCATCGGGCCTCCGGGCTTGGTTTTGAGGCCCAAACCAAGAAATCGTCCACCGATGGTTTTGTGGGCAAACCAACAAACCCCGCGTGCAAGCTTCGGGCTCGATCCGCTACCTTGCACCGGCCCATGTTCACGACTTCAGCCCGCTAGTCTTGCACCGCACGGCTCGCACTTGACCCCATCGGCCACCGGGTCCATCGAACCAATCCTACTTGCCTCTTCATCACCCGGAGGCCACCACGGCTAAGGCCTTTCGCGCTTGTTCTTCACCTGCACCCACACGAGTCAAGCCGCAACCCGCACCGCACACTTAGCCAAGCATCGCCCACACAACGTTGTCAATCACTCATCACTAAGGAGCGACCCTCCACTAGTCCTCGGACACGCCTGGTCCTCAACCTCTCCGAGATGGTGTCCCTCAAGCTCCTCTGCTCCTCGGCGGCGAATGACGAATGACTTGATAGTTGGAACTTTGCACGGGGACTATAAATAGCCCGAATGGGTGCTAGGTCAAAGGGGGTTGCGAACCGACCCATAGGAGGGCTAAGCCGGCCGGCCTAGGCCGACCGGCCCAGGGCCTCATTGGCCCGGTTAGCCCCCGGTTTTCTTCCCGAAGCTTCTCGTGACTTCCTGAGGTTTTTTGCCGAGTTGCATGTGGGTCCTTAACGTTATTTTCCTCGCGTTTAGAGAAGGGTGCTTGGCGTATGAACTCCCGCATCTTCCGTCTAGGTCCTCGACACTTGTCGGCTTCACGCTTTAGACATTGGTTCATTTGGAGTCATGTTCATCTTGTATCTTGACTTGTACTGGGCTCCATGATCTTCTCGTAAAACCCTTGATGAACTTTACCTGGCAGTCCTCATCTAGGCTCTTGATTCTTGTGTAAACAATAAACTCCAAAAACCATGCGCGAGTGCGAACTTAACATATAATGGGGGTTAGGATCGTTAGTCTGAATATCAAACTAATACCAACATAGAAGGTAAACTCATGGCTAGGTTGACGGAAATCGACCTCCAACACCCTGCCACTATGCGCTGCACTGCCGCTGCCTCTGGCGCCCATGATCGCCGCTGAGCTTATCCAAGCTTCCCCCGGCCACCTTCCCTCCCCTCTTCGGCCTATAAATAGCACCCAAGGCCTCACCGAGCTCCACACACCCACACACACTGCACCATAGCCCCTCCTCTCCTTCCTCGGTGAAGCCCTACTGCACCGACGAGAACACAATGTTGCCGCCACTTCCCCGCCGGGCTACACCCAAGCCAAGGCTCCAGCGAGCTCACTAGCCACCACGCACGAGCGAAGCTCTGCTCCGCCACAACAAATTCTCGTCGTAGAGCCGTAGACAACCCAGCCCTGCCTGTTCCCCTCCGCCGCCCGCCATCACTGAGAACTCGATTCCGGCTCGAATTGAGCCCGTCAGGAACCCCTCCAGGTCAAGCCGTTATGCTGCCTGTGTCACCTCTCCCCTCCCTTTCCCTTCCTAGCACCACTGCCGCATGAAGGTTGCACCGCCGCCGCACCAGCGAGCCTCCGTCCAAGCTCCGGCCACCGCATACCCTTGCGACACCCGTTTGCACTCACGGGTCACCCGCACGCACACGCATCTACTCACACGAGCACCAGACCCCTCACAGCCGTGTTCCCTTTTCGACCGTGTGCCGCCGCTACTCCGGCGAACTCGCGCCGCTCCGCCGTGTCCTTTCTAGCCACCATATCACCCTCCTGGCTCCGCCGTGCCCTCCCGAAGCCATAGGTCCATTTGCCGTCGCTGGAGATGCCTTCTAGCGGCCAACGACGAGAGCTCCGGCGAGCCCCCTGTTTCCGCTGTCGTGCCGGCATCGATTTAGGGCGGCGCCGCCCGTCACCGTCCGCCTGCAGTCAACGCCATCCGGCTTCCCACCACTGCCACACGAGCCTTGCGGGAACGGCGTCGGCCGCTGCCGCTTTCCTCCTCCCTCCTCACCGCACCCACTGCACCGTACCGCACACTCATGCGTGCCACGCGGGTGCTCGGCGTACCACCTGGCCGCCACGTGCGTGCCACGTCAGCTGCGTCAGCGCCCAGCATCGGGTCAGCACCCAGCCCCATCCGCAGCCGCACAACCGTGGCAATTTTGCTACGTCCACACATCCTAGTGTACAACAAGTTCTAGTTAGCCATCTTAGAAATTCCCAAAAATTCACCATAAATCTTAGAGGCCCCCAAAACCCTAGAAATCTGTCCAATTCATTTTGGCACATTTCTAGATATTAGATTTCTTTTTGTTCTTTTTCAACCTATAGAAAAGCCCCTTTAGTGTACACAAAAATCCGTTTTTTCATATCCTTGATTCCAAAAATTCCACCAAAATTCCTAAAAATATTAGAAGCCCATAGAAGCCAAATCATATCTTAGGCACATTAAATCTCCAATTTTTAGCCCTAGAATCATTCAAGCATCCATTTTCTTTATCGACAGGTCCATATTTTATGTGTCCGGCTTGATCGTCTCTCGTCACGTTCATCGCCTTCAATCTTAAGATCCCACTCTAGATTCATAGACCACGATCTCACCTCTCTAACATATGTTTGATGATTGCTATGATTGATGATTGATTTATATTTATGCGTATAACTACTGTGGGGGATGTACCCCCGGGTCCCACACGGATGGGCTTCATAACGTGTATACGTATACGAATATGGGCCCACCCGTGTGGAGATATGGCATGGCGTACGGATCAGGATGAGGCGGCGCCCGAGGAGATATCATCCCATGAATAAAGGTCGGTTAGTTAGGAAAGATATTACTTGAGCCCGAAGGCCAAATCTTGTAATCGGTTAGCTATACATTCGCTGAGATCTGTAACCCTGCCCCCCAGGCTATATAAGGGTGGCAGGGACCCCCCTCAGAAACAAGTCCATCTGATTCCCAATCGCGGAACCATCAATACAACACACCGAGCACAGGACGTAGGGTATTACGCCTCCCGGCGGTCCGAACCTGCATAAACCCCTGTGTCCTTTGTTCACCATCTAGCTCCAGTCTTGGCGATCCCCTCCACACAATCTACCACCATAGCCTACCCCGTGGTGGACTGCCGGTCTATTGCACCGACAGTTGGCGCGCTAGGTAGGGGTTCGCCGTGATAATTGGCGAGCTTAATGGCCGCAGTTAAGATCCTTGCTAGTTGCCTCGCCCTCGCCGCGTTGGGAGCAGGAATCCCTTTCGGGAGCCTCGATCCTGTCTCCGCCGTCGACGAGCATGCGGCTGGCTACGTGACTCCTCCTCAGGGTCACATCATCATCGGGGAGATCCCATACGTTCTCTCCGACATCATGATCATCGCAGAAAAGCCTTCCAGAGCGGTTTCCACACCGCCCGTGAGGAGAAGACCGACTGCCAGATCCAATCCAGACAAGCCCAAATCCTGCCGAGTGCTTTTCGGCACGCTGCAGCAAGCCCAGAGGCCACCCCTCCCAGTTCAAGATCTGACGGTTGCAGGGTCATCGAACCATCCCACGAACGATCTTGTTGAATCTTTCGACCGGGTCATTAACCACATGGCTGACACCATTACCATCTGTGAGGAGATCTTGGGTACCCCGCAGTCCGAGTGCTTTCCCTTCGGGTTGAGGAGCACCGCCGCTTCCGTGGTCACGGAGGAGATGAAGCGAAACCTAGCAGTGATCCCTGCACCCGAGCCAATCGAATACTACTCGGATGAGGACTCGCCGCGCTTCGTGAACATGGTCCTCTCCCCCATACGAGAGGGAAACCGCGACGCATCCCTCCTCCCCATACTGGAAGAGGACGAGGACGGTCAACTTTGCGATTGGACTACGGATGAATCTGGGGATGAGCGCCGGTCAGGCCGGTGGTCTAGCGCTGAGTACGTCTCGGATGGGTCCTTTGCGTCCCTTGAGGCGGCTCTTGGCCTAGACGAAAGCTCTCCCTCCCGCGGGTCTAATGACATGATCCTGATCAGCTCTTCAAGCTCACCCTCAGACCTGTCCAACGGAAGCTGGTCGCCTGCCTTTGTCTACGCGGCAGCACCAGGAGCTCCGCCCACGGTCTCCGAGGACGAGCACAACTCAGGATAATGAGACGGCCGCACAAAAGGCCGATCGGATACAAAAGAATGCGGACCGAGCGTGACGGTGCCAGGAAGCCCAGTGCGACAAGGAGGATCTTTACGAAGATTCCACCGCGCGCAGCAGCTGACGTCGCACCCGCCGATCCAACAGAGTTCAGCTCCGTAGGCTTGAGGATGACTTCACCCTTGAGTACGATGGGCACAAGGTCTACACGACCCCCAAGTCAAACCTCATTGTGCTAAATGAGGCGGTCGAGAGGTTGCTGCGACCACGCAACGCGTCGATCCTTCCCGCGGTGGGCGAGGGAGGCGGGTACCCGCCACTCACGCCATTAAAGAGCACGGTGCGACGAAGGTGGTGACTTGCGCGACAGGCTTCGCAGCCGCGACGCAAGGACCACGATCAACCACAACCGCAAGGAGCGCCGCCGTCAGGAATCAAGGTGATGCAACAACTACGACAGGGAGCATGGAGCTCCCCACCGCCAAGAGAGACGCGGCGACTCGCAGAGCGGGAACGAAGACTACTACTCGGATTCCTATGGGGAGTCTCGGGATAGCTACAGCCCCTACGAGCGGCCGGCCGGCGGACGCTGTGGAGGTCGAGAAGGTGCCCCATCCTACGATGGCTTCCTCTCCCTCTCAAAAAGGCTACGTCAGGTGACATGGCCCCAGGAGGCTTCAAGGCCGTCGGACGTCGACAAATCGACACGCGTCGGACCCCACGCAATGGCTCCAGATCTACTCCATCATGGTCAAGGCCGCGGGAGGAAACCCCGACGTGATGGCAAACTACTTGCCTATAATGCTCACAAAGGTGCGAACTGCGGGGGCTCCCAAGGAACTCCATTACAACCTGGGATGACCTCTGCAGGTTCTTCACGAGCCAATACTCCGGCACATGGGAGAGGTCGGGGAATAGAAGGATGCTGGACCAGATCCGGCAGCGCAAGAACGAGTCGCTACGCTCGTACATTCGACGCTTCTTCGAGAAAAAGAACTCTCTTCCTTTCGTCGAGGAACACGACGTCATCAACGCCTTCCAGCATGGACTGGCGTACGGCAAGCTGGTGAATAGGTGGGCCCAGAGGCCCCCGAAGATCGTAAACGAGTTCTTCGCCATAGCCAACAAGGAGGCGACGGGCGAGAGGCAAAGCACATCAAGTCCCGCTGGGAAGATGATGATTCCCCACGTCCGCGTCAACCACGCCATGATCCGGACCGAGAGGGAGAAACCTCCCAGCAGGGCGCACGGCACAACAGGAGGCGCAAGCCGGCTGAGGTCGTAACGGTCGTAGAGCCCGCTGCGAAGCGCATGGACCCCTTTGAGTTCCAGAGGATGCTGGACATGCAATGCCCGTACCACAAGAACCATAAGCACTTGGCTCGTGATCGCTTTGGCACAAGAATCACTTCTCCAGCAAGGGCCACTCGAAGGGTCCCTCCAAGAATGACAAGGGCAAGGGGAAGAGCGCTCCCCCGGCGGATGATGACGAGGAAGACTTCCAGGTCGCCAACCGTACGGTCAACATGATCTATGGCGGCCCGAACCAGATTGAGGGAAAGCACAAGGCGTGTATGCAGCCCAACACAAGATGCCCCAGCTTCGCAAGGTCGAAGTCCCGATCACTTTCAGTAGGGAGGATCACCCGAGGCCGCTCGTCAAGCCGGCGGTACCTCGTTGAAGCTCACGATCCGCAATGTGGGACTTCGCAAGATGACTGGTGGACGGTGGCAGTGGCCTCGACATATTATTCGCCAGCATGCTCAAGGAGTTGTGCCTCACTCCCTTGGACTTGAGCTCGACTGACAAGCCTTTCTTCGGGATTGTACCTGGAGATCCTTCACATCATGGCCGATCTCCCCGCCAATACCTTTGGTACGGCCGAGAACTAATCGAACAGAGTACGTCCGCTTCATAGTGGCGGACTTCGAGATAGCCTATCATGGCATACTTGGTAGGCCGGCGCTAGCCAAGTTTATGGCAGTGCCCACTATACCTACATGGTACTGAAGATGCCTACGCCAAACGGGGTCATCACCCTCAAAGGTGACTCCAACACAGCCGGGCCAGAGTGAGAAGGAGAACCTCCACATCGCTGCACCCTCGGATCTCTCTGTGCACTGCTACCCTGGACCATGTACTTTGATGGATCACTCAGATTAAGGAGGCGGGCCGGGTATAATTTTCATCTCCCCATCAGAGAGAAACCGCTGACATGCCGCAGTCATGTTCAAGGTTTCAACAACGCTACCAGCACGAGGCGGCCCTTCACGGGCTCCATCACCGTGTCACCCGGGATAAAATACTTGATGGTCAAGGGCGACTCGCTCATACATCATGGTGGTAAACCAGGTTAACAAGAAGTGAACCG